>VXBN01004394.1:0-36735 GCA_013397395.1 Sinosuthora webbiana
GCATACATGTGCTTCAGGAAGGTAAGTTGGATACCTGGTGTTTATGTACAACTGTGTAAAGCAATACTCCGTACTAAAACAACACTGAAGTCAGTCATTAGGAATTTATGCAGTAATTGGAAGAGAAAAGTCACTTTCTCCCATTCTTGATTTTAGATTTGTGCAAAGACTGAGCCAAAAAGAGTCCAGCCACAAGATCAAATTTGGTCTTTTCCCATAGATGCAATGGCTGGGAGAAAAAAACAGCTTGCTTTAGAATGACTGTTGGAAGAGCTGCCTTTAAGACTTACTAAACAATTCAGTTCCAAACAGTGTATTTTGACATCCAAGCCGTGTGCCCTGGTGCTTCAAACCATCCACTAGATAAATTATTAAACCTACGTGGGCTGCTTATTTCCATTTCAAATAAAATACAAATCAAATATGACATTTAAAACTTTTCTATTATGTCTATAAAGAGTGCTAAGAACACAGGCTGGTAAAAGAGGCTTATTCAGTGCTTATAGGAGTGACCTATCAATAATGGAAGTCACTGAAAATGCAGTAGGATGATATAGGAGAATATTTGTGGCTTAAAATGTTGAAACACTGACTGTAAAGGTAATGTCTGTCTCAGTTTCCCCTGGACTTTCTCCAAATACATCTGGCCAGTGAAGTCACTCATGACTCTTCCCCTCTTCCAGCTGCCCCTAAGATTTTTAGTTTGATTATTTCATGCTAAACTGCATGGACTCTGGTTTGCTGAGCATTTTTGTTATATAAAGACAAGGTGGGTTCTCTGCTTCTTTCTGTTAAAAAAAGGACAATATCTGGTGGAGTTCTGTCAGTATTTTCAGGACTTTATGGCTAATGAAAGTTAATTTGGAATAAAACAGTCTTCAAGTTTCTCTAGTTTGAGATTCACCCTGTTTATAAAAAGACTGTACATAAGATACAGGTGTGATCTTCTCAACACTGTTGTTGGGTGTATTTTCTCTGTTTGTTATGATAATATATTTAGAATTAACAAAGAACTTCCAGAGCTCAGCAAGCACAGTAAGAGGTAAGATTCACTAGCTCATCAGAGCAGGAAAAATAATGACTAGGGAGTAAATTCATGCCATGCTAACTTAGATATTCTGAAAGTTCTCTAGGTAAAATTATTCTGGCACTAGAGTTAGGACAGTCCAACATTTTGTTTAGATATATAAAGGCAAGTGCTTAAAATATATATGATTGCTGAAGTGCCATAAATTTTATTTTCTCATGCACATAAATGGAGTATTTTAACTCCACTGATATTTTAAAACTTATTATGAGTTTTAAGTATATGTGTATAACAAGCTCTATTTGTAGAATTTAACAAAACTAAGCTATGTCTTTAATTGTTATAAATGTTGAGATTTATCATAGGTTAGGGGTTTTAAAAGATTTATGATAGCTTTTTCAGAGTGATCAAATTTAGCAAGCCACAAACGAGGGAGCTGGATACATGGAAGCTGGGACAAAATGTTTACCTGAGAGTTTCCTTCCTGGGTGTTCAGTTTGGTTGCCCCAGCTGGAATTTCTGAAGCAAGTTCAAATTTTCTGTGTTCAAACACAAGTGCTTTAACCATGTCCCTGAATGAGACATGAATCACTGCAGACCACGCAGCAGATGTGCCGTTGCTTCCCCTGCATGAAACACTTGCTCAGTAGACAGCTATAAACAGAGGCACAACCTGAAATTTCCAAGACTCTTTCAAAGAGTAGTTCTAATTGCTAAAGTTTAAGTAAGTGTTTCATGCAGGAGTGTAAAATACATGGTAAATCTGAAATTTAAGTTTATTGTTGTCTTGCTGGAGGAAAATGTAAAAAAGTCAGGGGCTGATGAAGATTGAGAGGGACATTATGTTTTGAATCTTTGTAACATGTCTGGTCAAAAACATTCTGTTGAAAGCAATTTCCAACCGAAAAAAAGTTTTTTACTTAATTGCTGTTTTCTGTCTTTCAATCAAAGTATTAAGATTAAACAAACCCATGCCAGAAAACCTTGACCAAAATCTCCAAAAGACAATTTCTCTCCTCTCTCTCTCTCTCCATTTTGCTTAGTAACATGCAGATATGATAAATTCTTACTTGATGAACATTTGGCATATGTCAACATTTTTTCCCTGTAGTTTTCTTACAGCTACTGTTTTGCTAGGTTTTAAATTTTATGTCCAGACGTAGGTCTTTTTTATCAAGTCCGGCTGATTACAGCTAAAAAAAAAAAAAAAAAAATCGTCTCCAGTATTTAACACATATTTCCAAGCCTTGTGGTATGGGAAAAGGAGGGGGAAAAAATTGCTGATCATGTCCATGATGAATAAAATAAGAAAGTAATTAGATTAGACTCCAGCACAAAGGAACATGGATCAGATACTATGAAGATTTTGATGATAAAGATATAGAAAGGAACAGAACAAATTGCTGGGGAAAACTGTAGCTGCCATCATGGGACACCTTTATTAATAGGTTTGATAAACATCAGCCAGGAGAGACAGAGGTAAAATTGACCTTGTGTGAGGCAAGGTGCCAAAGGAAGATTCTCGAGGTGCTTTGCAGGCTCACTTTTCCAGGATTCTATCCCGTAGGTGTGGATGTGTCATGAGTGGTTTCACAGCTGTCAGTGGGACATCTCAGAAATGCTAACCTCTTGTGAAAGACTCTCTCCACGGTCCGAATATTTACAGCCTGACAGAAGCAAAAAGAAGAAAAAGCATGTATTTTAGTAGCACTGTTTTCTGCTTTTTGGGTTGTTTACCATCTGTTCTCTACCATAAGTTGCTCAATGTATGTTTTATACTATGAAGAGATAAATGTTCCTTTCAGGGTATGGGAAAAGGTCAGACTATCTATTTCTTGGAAAATTTCATTTGTGTTCTAAAGCTGCACTTTTACATAAAAGGAATATCCAGCAGAAGGGAAGGGTAGACAAATACATTAACAATCACTACATAGTCTACCTTGACAATTTTTAAACAGAACTTAGAGAGCTTTGAAGTTTCTCAGGATTTCTGTGTTCCAATTTCCTGTTAATTCTCTAGCCACTAGGATTAGAAACAAAAACCTTTGAGAAACACAGCCTGAGAACCAAAACCTTTGAGAAACACAGGAGTTATCCAGCATCCCGAAAGCATGGGAGGCAGTTCTTCATCAGGAAGTTCAGAAGCTTGAAAATTGTTACCTTACCTCCCCTAGAGAGCCCCCACTGCAGCTGGGATTGGAACTGCGACTTGGAATTGTCTGAGCCACATTCTTCAGTGATCTGATGTGGTGCGAGTGGGCTGCTGGAATATGCCTTGCTTGCCTCTTGTCACAAGTTTGTTAAGCCTGTTTCCATAATTTTCACAATTTCATATTTTTCAGTCAAAATCTGCTTTTACTTGGAAAACACACAAGCAGGTTTGTATTTAATGCTTTAAGCTTTGGATGCAAATCTTCTAAAAGAAGTTTGTAAGGAAAAGCAAAGCTGAAAGAAAAAAAACAAACCCCAAAACAAATGACAAACCAAAAGTGAAATCTATTTGCCTACAAAATCAAACTTATTTTATATACTAGGCTTTTATAATTCTGGCAGTTTTATGGGCTTCTAGTTACATATTCCCGGGCATTTTCGTATTTTGCTCCTCTGTTGCTGTGTGGAAAATCTGTGCCAGCAACACATGAATTGACTAACAAACTGAGTGTATATTGGAAACAGTTACTTTGTCAATACACAGTGTACTGCCAAGTGTAAAAATGTCAAACAAATGGGGAAAAATAGTCAAGAATTATTGTTTTATCCCTTGTAGTTAGTATAGTTTCAGTTATTCCTTGCAGCAGTTGCAAGCAAACTGTTTTCAGGCAGAAATTATTTTAATTGGCAAACTTTCTTCATTATTACGTAAATTTTAACCCAATGAAAATTAAGCAATTAGCTTCAAACTGCTAAAGTGAATTCACTAAAGACTTTCTTTAGTCCTGGTATTTTCTTCCTACTTGGGTCGTTGTTGCTATGATGTTTTCATTGTGTTGTTAAAGGACAATTGGATGACATGAATATAAACTGCTTAAATATTTATGGTACGGTGTTTGGCTTAGTTGCTACTATTGCATAAAAGTAAGGATCTAGTCCACTGTACTTTGATAAAAGCAGAACCCTGCCTATCCTGAGTAATGAAGAGATTTCTTGGATGGGAGACTGCATGGAGACCCATTCAGAAACAAAAGGAGGAGGAGACAGCGAAAGGTCACAAAGTAAAAGATAAATTGCCAATACATAAAACAGAGAAAAGGAATCTGAAAAGCCTTTATCTGACTGTATGTTGACATTAAATAAAGTCTGAATTGCAGGTTTATTCTAAGTTCTCGCTTCACAGAAATAGTTCTTTTTTTCTTTGTTTACTCAGGACAGGATCTTCATTTCCTTCTCTTCTTCCAGTCTGAAGCTTAATGACTGTGGCTGCTAATTTTGACTACTTTGACACATTCCCATCGATTTTTAAATCAGCTTTAGCTGTTGTGGTGCACCTGAGACAACAGATTTTAAAATCTACATATCCTGCAAGACCAGTTTATTGTCAGCAAGTCAGGTTTTTCCTACGTGCCAAAATTCACATCTGTTTTTACAGATGTTAGGATGATTTTTAAAGAGTATGTTCAGCTTGATTCTTAGTGAACTTGTCTGTCTCAAAATACTCATAGAAGTCTTTGCATAATGCAGGCTTTCTGTTTGCTTATTCTCAGAGTACAAGTACTGTTCTGACGTAGTGGGCATTCACAAGATGTTTCTCTTTTGTTCTGCAGCTTGGTGTCCTAGCTAAAATGTTTTGGGTTTAGATTTTTAAGGTATTTACCTCCTTAATTTCTCCTTCTCTTTAGTGCTTTATGGTACTTATGTACTGATCTCTCTTCTAATGATTGCTTCTTACAGACCTTCTCAAAGACTGTCTACTGTAATCTAAGACATGATTTTTGACACACCCATTTATTTTGCATACACAGCAGTTTTTTGTTTTGTTTTGTTGTTTTTTTTTTCCCTCTGTGTTTATTCTAAACATTTGCTTATACCAATGAGGAAGGAAAGAGGGATGAAATAGCTTTAAAAGAGTTCTTTAGAAGACACTAAATTTGTAGACAAGTCCACCCAAATCCTCAAGTTTTTCTAACTGCACAAGTGTTTCAGGATGTATGTGTCCTCTTTGATGGACAGGCAATAGTTGTAGGGAATTTCCACAGAAAGCACCCAACTCAAATGTGTCAGTTCACAAACAGCAAGGGTGTGTTAATGTGGGTACAGGTTTGCTACTGAATGTTTGCATTAAGACTTGAAGTGCCTAAGGCTGAATACACAGGTGAGCAAGGGCCAGGAGGAAAGAAGACTTTTCTTGACATTTTTTCCTATTCATTATGGACGTAGACTTCTTCAAACCCTAGAACCCTTTTGTTCCTTTTCTACATCTGGCTGATGGACAGCATGACATTTTATTTCATTGCTCCAAAAAGTGCTGTATATTCAACCTCAAATAAGGGGGATGACTTTAGGCTGAAGGAGGGTATCTTTAGATCAGATATTAGGAAAACATTCTTTACCATGACGGTGGTGAGGCCCTGGCACAGGTTGCCCAGAGAAGCTGTAGATGCCCCAACCGTGGAGGTGTTCAAGGCCAGGTTGGATGGGGCTCTGAGCAACCTGGTCTGCTGGAAGGTGTCCCTGCCCATGGTAGGGGGATTGGATGACCTTGAAGATTCCTTCCAACCCAAACCATTCTGTCATTCTGTGATTAGGTAAATAAGCGTTTGAATTTAGAGAAAATAAACCAAAGGATTTTTCTTTTTTCTTAAATTCTTTGCTGCAGGTTGGAAAGTCTGCAGGAATCCAACAGAAGGTAATAGATTTGGAAGATACATCGAGCATATCTTTCTTATACCTGCTAAGCTTTCTAATTGTTTCATTATTGGGATAAACAATGTGCCATCTCTCTGTGAACACAGGCAGAATGTATGAAATATTTCTTCTTAAAGACATGCTGCACTAACAGCTATAAAATAACCACAGAGATGGATTTTTGGGAAAGAGACTGGCTTGGGTCACCACAGGAGATACACTGATATTAGTCATTCAGCCAATGTTCACAACTGTGCTCAATTTATTGATTCTGTGCTGGAGGGGGGAGAAAGGCCAATCTATCTGCTTTTCATGATGAAAATCAAAGAACAACATGAAAAATAAAAACCCTCTCTTCTTTTTTTTTTCCTAGATCCGTGACATGCCTTTCTTCACTGGCACCTTTAATGATGAGAAACTCCAATGTGATTTGGCAGCTATAAGCCAAGGTAATTACACAATCTGAGATCTTAGGTTTCCGTGAGTCAATATGCAGAACAACTTAGAATATATTTGCACAATGTAGAGACATAAAGGTCAAATTAAAATATTAATTCTTTCTGGCTAGGTCCAATATATTAAAATATATTTTCCTCTGTGTTTGAAAAGTTTGAGCTTTCAAATGCAATCAAGATACTTTTGTCAATTATCCATTTACACCAAATGACCAAAGAGGCAGCTTTGTGCTGTGAACACCTTCTTGCAATTTAATGATGTGAACTTCTTTCTGTCAGACATACGAAATTTCACAAAGTGACCTCTCAGCAGCTTATTTAAGTGGTGCTGACTAATTCATAATTTAGCTGTAAAAATATAGACTTGTAGTCACTCAACATAGGTTTAATAAATAATATGCCTGAATACTTTCATAGTACATGGTAATATCTGCTCTTAATGCACAGGGTGATGTTTTATATTGAGTTCTGTATTTTATGACTATTATTTTTCCTTCTTTTCATAAAATTTTAGACACTACTTTGTGGGTTAGGTGGTGGTAAATTCAAGTTCTTCTGTCATGGAACTAAATGCATTTTAGGATAGTATGTGATAACACATGAAAAAAATTCTGTGAATATCTTACACCAAGTGTCATTTCTTCACCCACCTCTGAAGAATAATATCTTTATTCTTCTGTGTGTTCCTGTTCTGTCTGACTGCATGGCTGAATTTCCCCAGGTTGTTTGTCAGGTTTAGTACAAAGTAAATGTTGCTTAGATGCTCCAAATTGATTATGTTCACCCTCAGGCAATTTCACAATAACCTATTGCAGATTAAAATCATAAAATGCTATGTCACCTTCAGTCCTTATTAAGATAATTGACCCTCCTACTGAATTAATAATCTACATCCTGGTTGCTTAAATACGCTTACTGCTAAATAGTTCTCCTAAATTCTAAACTGTAACATATTTTGATTACATAATTGAACTTGCTTGTCTTCTTATTCAGTTAAACATCCTGGACTGATAAGAGCAGTAAAATTCATCAAAAAACAAGTGGAAGGCTCAATATTTGCCAGGGATATTTTCCATAATTTCTAAGTTAATTTATTCATTATAATTCTGCTATTTAAAAGAAAAAAAATTATAGGTGAAAATTTTAGTTATTCATACTCAAAATTATCAAGTCATGTATAATTTGACATTATAAATGTATTGGCTCTGAAACAAAGCTTTTTCTCTGGTAGTAAGATACCTTCTATATTTTCCCACAGTACGCCTTTACTTGAATTTTCAAATTAGTAGGAAATTATTTAAATATGAATTGAAATGAAGTTGCTCTTGAATAATTTGTAATTTCTCATTGAGATAATGAGTTTCAGAAAGCTTTGAATTTCTATCAGTGTGGAGATACAAGCACACATTTAGCAAGATGCATGGGAAATAGATTTATTTTGTTGGGTTTTGTTTTACTGCCTACCCTTTTCTGTCTTCCCAGATGAATGCAGATGAAATGAACAGACAGAAACACATAAGAAAAATTTTTTTTTCCTCATTCGGGCAACAATTATACATCTGGTTGTCAGTTTCTGGACCCCACTGCTGCCTCATCATATTCCCTTTCTACCCACATCCCTTTTTTTCATGCTTCTCCTTGTTCTCGCAATTCAGGTAAATATAGACTTCTTCCAGACAGGGCAGACAAATGGTCCAACTCATGCATCCTTGCTTGAAAATATAACTCCCTTCATTTCTTAGCTTTTTCTTTTCTCCTAATTAAATAGGGGACTGGAGCGGGGTGAGTGGCTTTCAGTTTGAGCAATGGCAAGCCTGTATCCATGACAGCTTGGTCCATAATTGAGTAAATTGATCAAATGGAATCCTGCTACCATGAGTAAACCCTGATCAAGTTCTTACCTGGGCAAGGAACCATAAAGGAGCTCTGTAAGAAAAAACATCTGCTGTTTTCACCCCTTAAGTACCCCTGTGTACTTCACTGTCAGTGCACCTGCTCTTATATGGTGAATAAAAGCAGTTTGGGGTGTTTTGTGCTCAAGGCCTGACTCCACATGATGGATTTACATAAGTAGCCCATGGGGAGTCAGGTAAGATACTGGCATGAGAAAAATGTTGCTGAAGTTTGAACTTCAGGTTTTACAGGCCCTATAAGGCATACAGAAAGTGCTCTATCAAAATATATTTCCAAACAGAAGAAGTTCACAAGAAAAAAATCTTGTATGTGGAAAGTTTTTCATTCTGGAGTGTGTTTTTGCATTACTGATGCAGCATCATAATTTCTTTTCAACTCAGAGGGTGACAGTGCATACTTGGAATTGCTTACACTGACCTATTGGATAACTGGGCAAATCAGTCAATGCTTACTGTCAATTTTATTTCACTGCATCACACTTAGATCAAAACCCCTGGAGGATGCACACCTCTGCTATTCTTGACCTGCTTAACAGTCCTGTCAACATACTTTTTGAACTTCTTTTACAGTGGTACTGTATCTTGGTAACAGCTTCTTGCACCAGCCAGCTACACAGTGGACTAGTCAATAAAAAAACCTAATCAAAATACTATATAAAATAACCTCAAAATGGCCAAAGGCATTGAAAGAGTGGAAATTAATTCTCTCAGCAGCTAGATGGTGAGTGAGTGCAGTATACCCGTAAAAATTCTTTATCCTTGCTGACTGGCTTTAAGGTACTCAGCCTTTCTCAGGACCAGTTCTGGAGAAAATGTTGCTTTCTGAAGCTCCACCAGTGGCACTACATTTAACCTTCTTTTTTTTGTTTAGAACTATAGCACAGAAAAAAAACCAGTGATTATAAGATGCACAGGTAAATAGATATTGAAAAAAAGTCCCCATATTAATTTCCTTATTCACCTAAGTGAACAATTCACCCCTCCAATCTTGAAAAACTCACACATTAAAAAGCAGCAACATCCACATAAAGGAACAGCGTTTAACTGTCTGAGATATCTCCTGGAAACTTGTTGTTTGATTTTCTGAAGTCCAGTTTGCAGACAGCACTATGTCTAGCAAAAGTAAAGAGCTTTTCAAATAGCATTTGCTTTAAAATCATAATTATTGTAGGTAACAGGTCAAAAAATTATTGTTCCATTATAATCCATAGCAAAGCTTCCCTTTACTTCCCTCAAGCCCAAAATTGCCACAATTTGATTGCATTAAATGGACACCTTTCCTTTTCCCCTGAGTTATTGCTTGCTTGTCCACATCCATATAGATGAAACTATAGAAAGTTTTAGAAACTGATAGAAGTTTTTCATGCTAAAAGTAGTTCTATGTCTTTATAGAGGATAAGGAACTACAATCTGTGTTATCCCTCACCACTTAGACCTCTGGAAAGGTAAAACTTTGGCAAAGTGAGCAGGCACGTCTGCCAATCTCTTGGTTAATTCTTAGCAAGATACTCTGGCAATATTTCTTCCTTGTAAATAATTGTTTCTCCAAATATTTTAAACTCATTCCTATGCCTCTCAACATTTACTGTAATGCATCAAAATGTATTTTTAATTTTTATATTATTTATTTTATTTTCCACTGTGGAGTTTTCTGTTGACTCTAATGAAATTATCCCAGGTGCAGGAAGTTATTGGGGTTTTGATTAACAGTATTACGTTGTTTGCTAGTCACAGTCTCACCAGCCATCAAGGTTTTAGATGTTTCAGGACTGGTCACATTCATAATTAAGCTAAGACTGTCATTCCCTCCATTAAATGCTTTATATAGATAGAAAATGAGAAATTCCACAATGTTAGAACAAAAAAAAAACCAAAAACAAGACAGCAAAAAGAATGTTTTATTTCAGCCTCTGTCCCTTTTTATCTGTTTTCCTTGAGGGACTCTCTTTTTATTATGTATCCACTGAACCTGCAACCTAAAAGGTTAAAAGTTTATGCAAGGCAAGATGACTGCTCATGAGGTAAGTATCACTGTGCTTATTTGGCACATAGGTAAATAAAAAAGCTAACCCCCCCCAAAAGTTAACCTATTTAGTGTGTCTCCTGAGATGTGTTGGAATGGGATCACTTCTACACTAGAATGAGAGAGCTGGAGTGCAGGTCCATGGCATGATTACTGTGTTACAGCTGTCACTTTCTACCAGCGGAATTACCTTCATTCCTTCTGATCCTAAAACAAATGGGTTTTGTTAGTCCAGTAACACTTAACTGCAGGACATGAGTACTGGCAATTCTTTCTCTTATTCAGCAGGCAAGCTATTTGTTAATAAAATAATTCCTAATTAGAATACCACTTCAAGCAGCACTGACTAGATAAGGTATTAAATATCCATTTAAAGAAAACACATGCCTTTATGAAAGAGGAGACCACTTACTGGCTGTTGGTCACTGGGTCTGCAGTCTAACAGAGTGAATGGTGTATAATATGAGAAAACACGTATCCATATTTTGTTTTCAGTTATGAGAAAGGAGATCTACTTATAAATTAACAAATCTAGTTCCTGCATTTGAATATGCTCTGGTGCTGCTGCAAGAATCAATTACACCTGTAGAATGTAAACTTATTAGTAAAGAGCTGTAGAAAAAAAAAAAAATCAATTTTTGGGTAGGAGCATGATAAAACTCAGTATTTTCTCCCTTCAGGTATGGTATCTAGGATCTAACATTACAGCCTCAGAATTTTTTGGTTGGCAATAGAAATCCAAGTAGAGTGAAATAGTGATTTGCTGTTATGTTGGTTCATGGAAGACTGTCTGTATAATCTCCAGGAAAGGTGCTGTGCACACTTATCTTTGGTTTATAACTCTGTAAATACACAAAGTTCTGGTTGATCTAGGTATGCTCTGAGCTCAGTGTGAAAGATGTAAACCCAAGCTGGCTGCCCTACATAAATATTTGATCCACTGTAATCAAGTTAAGGACACAGTGATAACATGAACACAAGCCTATATTTTTGCATACCATATTAATGTGAGTCACTGCAGTTGATTTAATTTGAAAACTTTTAAACATCCACTGCTGCAAGAGAAATGTTTGTTAGTCTTTTTTTCTTACGTTGTATCATAGATATTTATGAAGGAAGTACTCATTTTTTCTTACACTGTATCATAGATATTTATTAGGGAAGTACTCTTTCTTTCTTGCATTGTATCATAGATATATATTAGGGAAGTACTCTATTCTCTGTGCGTGCATGACTATTGTTTGGAAATTCAGATAACTTGAGTGCTTTTCCTCCCTAAAAAAAACATTTTTTCCTCCCTAACAGCACTATTTATATTCCTTAGTTGTTTTTGACCACCAAATAGTCTACATGATTTTCAATGTTGTCTTGTAACTGCTTCTAAATCCTTTTTCATCCCACTATTTTTTAAAACTTTGTTACATAGCAATAAACTTTCATTTATTTTCTCACCTTACTGTGTGTGAAAAGTGAAGGAAAAATCTTTAATTTTAACCCTGTTTTTATGATGTGGTGTATGAAACTCAGTTTCGTGTGTGGTTTGGTACATGAACTCACGGAGTTAAATTATTTCTATGAGTCAGGGGTAGTCGAAGTGTAATCAGCCATGAAGTTTGTGTTTCACAAAGCTGCTTACACTGAATAATTCAATATTTGAGCTTTAATGATATTTGAATAGGAATTTGTATGCAGACTGTACAGTGAATAGATGAAAGAAGGCAGACAAACTTTTGATTTCTGGCTGGATCATTAGGATGAGATTGCTTTTCAGCTCTCTGTGGGATCAGCCCTCCCTGGGCCCCACACTTGCAGTGCTGCTTCCCAGGGCAGGTGACCTCCAGCACCTCCACAGTGGCTTGTCACAGCTTTTCCCTGGGGACCTGAGCCATAGAACGCCCAGGGATGGCCTCTGATGGCAGAACTCAGGGATGTTATCATAAGAGTCAAGAGACAAACCCCATTGTGGAAAACGAGGTTCACTTTTTTGGTAAAATTTTAAAAGTTTAATAAAAAGATGATAGGCGACAGATATAAAGCAAAAGGTTGAAATGACCAGGTGCTTGGCATTCAGCCAAGAGCACACCTACTGTCTTGGAGAAATTCCTTAAATACCTTTTCCCTTACATCAAACTGTTACCTATTTATAGAATATTATGTAAATTATTCGTATTTTTCCAAGAACTGTTTAGCATGGCCCCTCCTTGGATCTGCCATTTTAGAGCATGCCTGTTTCTTGGCTCTGATTTTATTATCACCTCCAGTTTGGGCCTTGGTCCATACTTTCTTCAGATGGCAGATGCTGATAGTTGGCATATTAACAGCAGGGTCCTCATCACGTGTTCACTGGATGTTATCCCGACCAAACAGACAGTTCACTCCTAACTATATCAGCTACCATTACTACCAGGTCTAAGTTTTCGTTAATAGCAGAAATAAAAGCAAAGTTATTTTAACATTATACATATAACATTCATCTTAATATTTGTGAAAAGCCAATTTTATAATATGTGTTTATAACACCATGGAGGGTCAGGCACTGCTGAGGAGGCATTCCCATTCCAGCTCTGCCATGAGCCCTGGCTGTGACTAACGAGGGAAGTGTTCTGTGGAGCACAGCTTGTCTCTGGCTGGGGGAGCACAAACTGTACCCATCACTCCTTGTCAGTGCCTGATGGAAGGGAAGCCAAAACCAACCCAAAACAGAGGAAACATATTTCAGAAATGTCTGCATGGGGATTTTCTGTCTTTACGAGAACAGCCTCTGGCCTGTTCTCCACAAAGTGTGACGGGGGCATGAGGATCCACAGCGTCAGTGATAGGAAGAGGCAGAAGCTTTTTCGTTGTGGTGCTTTGAAACATGACTCTCCTGACCACAGACCCACTTGCAATCCCTGGAGCTGAAGCTGTGCTGGGCCAGGCATGGTGCAGGACTGCTGCAGCCCCCTGTCCTGATGCAAAACCCCCTGCACTGCTGCCCCTGCTGCTCTGGCAGAGGATGGTGCTGTGCTCACCTGCCCTGGGGCTCTGAAGAGCTGCAGGATGGAGGCTAAGCTGGCAGGGTGAAAGATCTGTGGGTGTACTGGTTGACAATCATAGTTGCAACTAGAAGCCAAATGGGCTGGTTGCCCTCAAACAGTTCAGCTTTGTGCTGGTCTGCCAAGAAGATTCTGGAAGGGTCCTGGCCACGACAGCAGCTTTCATCCCAGGGAACACTGATGGATTGTACTGGCATGCTCAGTTCCTCTGAAAGAGCCCAGGCTCCTGTGTTCAAGAAGTTCCACCTGAATATGAGGAAGAACTTCTTCACTGTGTAGTGACCGAGTGTTGAAACAAATTTCCCAGAGAGGTGGTGGAGCCTCCCTCGTTGAAGACATTCAGGATCTGTCTGGACACAATCCTGAGTCTGAGATGACCCTGCCTGAGCTGGGGATTGGATCAAGGACTGCTATGGTCCCTTCCAATCTTGTCCATTCTGTGATTCTGTGACAAAGTGGTGCACATATCAGTACGGAAATGGGTGCAAAAAAACTTCTACACAAGTCAGGCTGTGACAGTTAGTTGGATCCTAAATAATAACTTATCCTTTGATATATCCTTTGAGTATATTCTGTCTTCAAGCAGATAATAAATCCAAATTACAGTTTGAAGAAGTATTATTGCTATACATTTATTCCTAAATAATTAATGTGCTTAAACATTTTCTGAAACAAATTTGAATCAGAAAAAAATAAGTATTTCTGATGACCAGCACTAGTGTCCATATTCATACTTTTCATTATGTTATATATTTTTAAACTTTTAATTTAGATGGTATTATGTTATCTCCAGGTTATGACGGATTCAGGAAGAAATGAGAGGTACAGTCCAAACTCCTGCATTATCTCAGGTAGACTGTACACTGAATTTCTAATAGGATTTCTCTCAAAGGGTCTTAATCTCAGGCTCTTTCTGGGGTAGTCTGAAAAGAACAAGATAGAATCTGCTTATCACCCTTTCCCCTTGAAAGCACAGGAAAAGTAAACAAGAAAAGCAACTTGTCAGCATTGAGACAATTACTTCTGTTTCTTAGATCACAGCCTAACACTGATAAGGGACTTTTATAAGGGATTTTTGTATCCAGATTAGAAGAAATCAGCAAGTGTGCATGGGCATTCTACTATCTAGGTTTCATGTTGTTTCCTATGTCCTTATGTATCTAACGGCAAAGTCGTTTCACTTTAATTTCACTTTGCTTGGCGTTGGAAAAAAAACCCAAACAAACCAAAAACAAACAAAGACAACAAAAATAACAAGAACTAAATAAGCCCACAACAGGGAAAGAAAAAAAACAAAAACAAAAAAAAGAAATCAACCCCATTGATTTATTCTGGAATCAATTATTTCATTTTACCAGCATAAATTATGAGAGAAGATGCAGACCTGCATTGCCTAGCAGTGGAAGATACACCAATAGAAAATACTTCTTCCAGGTAGCTACAGGTGTGGCACTCCATCCTTAAGGGGAAGGGAGCACCCAAGATTCAGAGATACCTGTTGTCAAAAGAGAACAACAAGAGCCAGAGGGTCCAGAAAAAGTTCGATTTGTTAATTATATGCAGCATGGAAACTGGTATGTTAGTCCCTCACCCTGGAGCTAATTTTTTTGTTTTCTGTGCAAATTAGTTATTATCCACAGTCCGTTCTTCTAGACTTTTCTGGAAATGGGTCAGAGGCCTTAAGGGATGGTCTTGTTCCCTCTTCCTGGGTCATCCTTTGGTTAGGAGTCTATGCCCACTTCTCAGCCTCATTTTTCTGCTTCTGCTCTGCTGTGTTGCGCTTGTCTCCAGGAGCCAGAACAAGGATGTTTTCACATAAAAATGCTCCTCCACATGTCCCCCTTCCCCAGACACATCCTGCTCTTTCTCAGAGCATGTTATTACCAGCAGACCTTGGTTGTCTCCATGGCCATTCCAGCATTGGTGTTTGAGATATCAACGTTAGCCCCTTATCTTCCAGGCTGCTATACAAGGTTCTGCCCACAGATAGCCCTTTTTGTGGAAAGTACTTGTCTTTCCTTCCTTTGTTGGTCCCATTCTGCAAGGAGATGTGAAAAGGTTGGCTAATAGACCTTTCACTCAGCAGTCTTCCTCCAGAACAGAAATGTGTGCTGTCAGGAGAAAAGCCTGCTTTCTATGCTAGCAGAGATAGAAGAGATAAAGCCATTAAGGTTTTGCTCACAGAATGATCTTTTATAAAACCAGGAAAAATTTTGCCAATTGTTTGTTAATTTTGGAAAATTGTCATTTTTTTTCTCTGCAGATCATAAAAATCTCCAAAACATCTTGCTCACCTAGCAGCTTAAATACCAACGAAAGGTGACTTGAGGTCTTAATTTACTTTTTTTCAACACTGGAGATTCCAGTTAAGCAAATACCAAACTAACCCAATGTTTGCTTTGCTTTTCATTTAAACCTTGTTTTTTGGAGAAACCCCACAGAAAATCTTTTTTTCCTTTTCCTGAACTAATTAAGTTATCACGAGGGAAAATTTCATTGGCACAGATCTCTTTACTTAGCAAAGCTAACCTATTTTGCTTTGGAATGTGAAACCACAAAAAACATGTCAATGGTACTTATCTTTGGACAAAATACTGGTCAAAATAACTGTGTACATGGTGTGACCGGGTACCTTATCTTCTATGGCCTCACAATAAGGACCATAAAGGTCCTCACTAAGCAGAAGACCAAATTCATAATGCCTCTATAATAATTCATGTGGAAAGAAACAAGAAAAAAGAGAAGCTGACAGAAACACTTTGTAGTAAATAGTACTTCCAAGACAAAGTACACCACTGAAATCAAGAATTAGTAAATAAATGGGACGTGTTGTTATGATTGTAGTAAGACTCGTGTCTCCAGGGTAGAATCACAAGCAGTTTATTTATTCTCCTAGCCACCAAGAAACCCTTCCCACAGAATTTACCTACTTTTTTATTTTTCTTGAATAACAGTGAAATCTTTCTATAGAATGCACAGATGGCACACTCAGTCAAATAAGGGGAAAAGTTGGAACAAAACTCAAGGGCAGACTGTGATATATCTGTGATTCTTTTCATTAATGCTGTGATAGTCTTAACCACAAGCTAAAATGTCTATCAGCAGGCTAGATGCAACAAACCTGCAGTCATTTCTCAGCCCAAACCTCTGTCGATCTCAGTTTGGAGCCACAACTTGGGCAAAAGTGCAAAGTTTGGGTTTATGAGGTGTCTGTCAATCCAATGACAATTTACAAAATTTCACCTTAAAGGCAGCCCCATATGTAATCTCATTTCAGATACAGTGTTATATTTCTCTTCAGAAAAACGCCCCATTTTTCAGATTTATTGTATCTGTTTGATTTTAGTGTAAATCTTTTATTAGTGTAAAAATTAGTATAGTATACTGTAACCAATACTGTGCATTGTGTGTATAGAGTGTAGGCAATATAGTGTAAATAGGTTTTATTTAGTGTTACTGTATTTTAGGTGAAGGGAAGTAGCTCTTTTAAGACATTATTGTGTTAATATTTTACATTATTATGTAAATATATTAATAATTTAATATATTTAATTATACAATGCAAAATTTAAAACATACATGTATTATCCATTAAATGCTAAAATGGATTTTTTAAAATACCAAAATTCCAAAAATGGGAATTCTGAAGAATGTTGATGGTAATACAGAATTGTAACAGAAATTCAAACTATTGTGTGTGAAGAAGAAAGGATTTACTTACATGTTTAAAGATGCATTGAAACTGGGATAGGGATAAGAAAATGAAAGTGACACTTGTCAAACTAAATGCTGACTTTATATTTGATTTAGATGAATTCCTTTGATACAGACCAGATAACACAATTGAGTTATGATACAGACCAGATAACACAATTGAGTTACTTCAAAGAAAATGGAAAATATACAGTAAACAACTTAAATTTATATCATTCTAAAAGAGCAACAGCGAGATAAAAACATTCGTATTATATTAAAATAATCACCACTAGTCAATCTAGTTTTCATAAGCTTTAGAAACACTCATATAAAGTATCTGTGTATGGGCTAAATGGATATTCTCTATTTTCCACGAGAAAGTACCTCTTATTTGAGCTGTAATTAGCCACTTTCTCTCTCACAAGAAATTGCTTCTTTTGAGCCTAATCCCACCCAGAATTTAGGTAAAATCTGTGCATTTATGGAAAATAGTTGCATAAGGCTCAAGGTTCCCTTTAAAAAGAATTCTAAAATGATTCTTCTAGGCAGTAAAGATTTTTTGCATTAAGTGACTGGCAGTCAGTACTTCTGAGAAATATATAACCTATTAAGATCTTTGAATTAGAAATGGATTTTTAAATGTCTCTAGTCCATGCTGGCAGTCTGGGATGTGAGACAAATTTCTATATATCTTTTGTGGGTATTTTGCTTCTTTGATTTAGGAGCAGAGTCTGCATTAGAATCAATTTGTATTTTGAAGTAATTTAGGCTTTAATCTGAACTTACAAAATGGGATTTTAAAACCAAAATGGCATTGACATTTAAGATGAATATGAGACCTGTGCTCCCTTCAGGGGATATTCAAAAGATGTTAGGCATCTCAGAATGGGCAGTTTTCTGAGCTAAGCAAAAGAATTCACCGAGGACATGATCATATTTAAATCAGACCCTGATCTTTCAGGGGTGTTAGTGCCACATTAGCACTGCTAGGTAGTAGATCTTCCTTTTTCAAGTGGGTCTTTCTGAAAGAAAACAGCTGCTCCTTTATTAATTAATTAAATCTCACTTCAGGAGGACGAGCTTAGAGAGGACGTCCTGCCCATTTTCCTACTTTTGCTGATGCAGCAGAGGTGAGAGCAACTCTAAAGGTCAGAGTTCAGTGCCCTCTGGGGAAATGCACAACTTTTCAATTCCAGTAATCTGCAGGTATGTTGGAAGCTGTTTACTTTCCATATAATTCAGTGAGCCAGAGAGACATAAAAATTTGCAGACTGAGTCTGTAGGGAGGTGCTTGGGTCATCCAGCTTGAAGATGGAAGTCCTGTGTTTCAGCTGTGCTTGGAGCATTCTTTGTTCTGCATTAAGCAATTGCTGCATAAAATACTGAAATACTTGAAAGAGGATTGGAGCACAGGCTGTGTGGCAGACAGGAAAAGGAGTTGAAGGAATTGGCTTTAATTTAACTTTAACATGCATTAATGCACAATAGTGGGACTTAGATGTGAGAAATCCTCGGAGCTGCTCGGCCCAGTCAAGTGGTGAGTGCTTCTGAGCACATCAAGATTGCTCTATCACTTCAAGTATTGAATATAAAGTGTGTAATTGTTTAATTATTTAAAAATTAGCATTGTATGAACTTAGGAATTAGATGTTGGGGTTTTGAAGATCTGAAGTCAGAGAAAAGATGGCCTGTTTTTCTGGATTTTTTATTAAGTATTTCTGGAAATGCTTATGTGTAAGCAGCATAGCTTGTGGTGTCCATATGAAAAAAAATTAGACGTTATTTCTTATTAGGAAACTTTATTTCCCATCTGAACATCTGATGCTGCATGATGACTCACAGAAACTTCCATAAATTTACAAGTGTCATGTCTATTTCTACTCCAAAAATACTAAACCCCCAAAAATTCTGCTTACTCTTGGCCTTGGATTTTAAGGTTGTGTTTTGTTGCTCTTGGTTTTGTTGTGTTAGATTCCTCTGGCCTAAATATTTGTTAATAATTCTGGTTCACTGCATCTTAAGGATTTTCTGGTAATAGTTTTTAATTGACTTTGTTCAAAATGATCATGTGAACATTGTCTCTCAGTATAGAAATCAAGAAATCTATGGTGATGTTGAGATATATATACACACATATATGTTCTGTGGTAAGCAATGTTTTGGATGGAATTGAAGGAATTAAATAACAAAGCTGAGAGGGTGCTTGTTCCAGAGTTAATGGGAGGCAGGAGTAAAATTACATAAAAGGTTCTTTTTCTTGACCACTGTAGAGTTGTTTCTTTATATTTGCTGGGAAAAAAAAAAAAAACAAAAAAAAAAACAAACAAAAAACAAACAAAAAAACAAACCAAACAAAAAAAAAAAAAAACAAAAAAAAAAGCCAAAAAACCCACAAAAAAAACCCCAAACCAACAAACAACAACAACAAAAAAAAACAGGGGGGAAGCACTGCTCCAAGTTCCAATTCACTTAGGCTACCATAGTCAGAATTTATAAGGAGAATATTTCACCAACACAGGGGCATGAGATATTGGATAGAGATGAGTACTGGTTAGAAAGTATTTAATTTTCAAAAATGTTTCTTCTGCTTTGGAAATAAGAAGTATCATTAGGAGTGTATGGGAAGGAAGAACAGTTAAAACAAAACCAACCAACCAAACAAACAAAAAAACAAAAACAAACAAAAAAACAACAAAACAAAACAAAAAAAACAACCAGTTGATAATCAAGAACATCTATTGATTCAGGAATACCCACCTGCACCATTTGCAGAAGATCTAGGTTTTGCATCTGTTCCAAATCAGATGGACAATGTGCTCCAATTCCAAAATCATCAGTATTTTGACTCTAGAACCTCTCCTTCAGAAGGCCTCCTTCTGAAAAGTATGATGAAAAAAATATTGAAAATTGTTCTCCCAACATAGAAAAAATTTCTTTTAGTATTCCTCATCAGGCCCCCTGAGTTGACATTATGGGAACACATAAGAAATAACACAAGCTGAGGAGTAAAGAAGAGTACTTGTCTTGTTTTCCTGAAGGCATTTAAGATGTGGGCCCTCAATATCTGAATCACTCCTATAACTCTGCACAGCAGGTCTCCAGCCCCAGTGGCTTTCCCCCTCAAGCCCATTGTTATATCAAAATTCCTTTTCCTCTGGGAATAATATATATTTAAACACTATTATATCTCTTTAGCCCAGCTCAAGAGGTAATTTGTTCGGTGTATTGATGTGAAATTTTGCAGAACTAGTATCTCTGTAAATCTTATCACTCAGGGATGCTCTTGGGCATTTACCATGGGATGTTCCAATCACCTCAAGCAAGAAAAGGATTTGTCATCATAATGAGAAGTGTAAGAAAGTTCTATTGGGCTAACTGAGAACTCAGCTGAAATTGAAGTTTTCAAAATGGTGATTTGTGCCTTTCTGGAATGAGAAAAGACAGAAAAACACTTAAAGAGGGAGACAGTTATTTTAAAGTTTAGATTTTAATTTAAAAATTAAAGAGATGTGTGGAGCTGAAGGCTGAATGAAACACTAATTCTAAACCAAAAGCAAATATATATTTACTTTGTAAGGCTACATTTTCAACTTTGGATGTTGTGTTTGAGTACCTCCTGTACTTTTCATTTGTCATTAAACTATAATGATGCATAGATAGACCTCAGAAAAGCTCTTTGAAAAGGAATTGATTACAACATGTATTTCTAAAAAGAAAATAAAGGTCAATTACTCTGAAATAGAATGTAATAGTAGCACTGCATTGAGACTGATAACTTCAACACCCTTCTGGTAGCCTCCACCCCATCTGTAATTTCAGAAGCAGCAGTCCATGTGTTTTGGCTCTTATTCTAAGTGATGCTGTTTTAAAATAAACTGAGGTTATAACAAAAAATCTGAGAGCTAAAGGGAACATTCAAGTGTATGGAAGAGTTTCCAACAAGTAACAAGTCTGCATTTTGCTGTGCACATTCGCTTTATTTGTAAGCTGTTGACTGAATCAAATGTATGAGCTCCTGGAAGAACTGGAGCTGCAAGAGTACAAGCAGTACAAACTCTTCACGGGTTCTTATTATCTGCTCAGTTTCAAATCAGAATCCAAAGAACCACTATCCACACCTCAGAGAAAAGGCAGGAAAAAAACTCTTGAAACTGCCTGCTGCATTTGCCTGCCATCAGTCACCCATGGCCAGCTGAAAATAAAGCATGAAGAATGCAAAAGTCTTTTAGTATGCACCCAAGTGTTGTGATTTATAAGACATAGAAAGCACCTCTCTTTTCCAGCTTAGTCATTCCAACTTTGCTGTAGGTGAGCTAGAAAAATTCAACAGACTTGTTAATTGCCACTGGAAGACATGGGGAACTAAAATACATGAATCTTCTTGTTCAAAGGGACACCTGTTTTAAGAGAATAGAGACCTAACCAGAGCCTTATGTAATGTCAGCTACTGGAGAGTCTGGATGCTTCAGTCAAATTTGATGGGCTAGCAAAGTTGATGAATGGCACCCTGATTCATGTTAGCACAGCAGCAATGAAATTTCTGCTCAGCACTGTCCAAGAACTTGTCCACAAACTCCTGTTCAAACCTTTCTATGTAGCAACGTTTCCCAATGCATTGAGAAACAGTGATAAAAAGGTCTGACCATTTTCACAAAGGCAGAATAGTTACAGTTGGCAAAGACTTGGCCCTTAATCAGCGGTGCTAGATCTACTTGCCTATGATTCAGTCTCTGTGAATGTTAGCACCTTCTTGGGGCCTTGGTGAAGTGTCTGGCTGACCATTCTGAATGGTAGAGCCAGAATAAAGAAAACAGAGCTCCTAAATTATTCTCACCTGGCATTACAACATATAAAGAAATCATGTGCATCGACAAGGGAACACAGAAACTTGCAGAAAATCTTCTGTGAGTTTGCACAAGGCTTCCCAAAATACCAGTGCTTGAGGGACTCTGTTTAAAGACTCAGAGATATTACCAGGATTTTTTGAGGCAACCTTAGCACTGCTGGAGCTCCCGCAGAGAAATATTGATCATCGTGGTTCTGCTGTTCCTTTTGAGCCTTGGAGCCCAACACCTCTTCCTTTTTAAGTCCTGGAGTACATTATGCACAAAGTATCTGACATAAGATCTGTGTGCACTGCAGTTAAAGTAGGGTTCCTTTGCGGGTCCTGTGTTTTTAATAGGATTTCTTTCTTTAGGTTTTTAATACTTATATCTGCTCCTTACACAACTTGTTGCCTTTGTGTGCTCTGGTGTGCTTGTTTCTGTAATGGTTGAACAATAGCAGAGAGTCAGGAAAATTACTTTGGATCAACTGGGAAGTAATTTTATTTTCCCATTTTCTATGACAGGTAATTTTTTTTTCTTTTTTTTTGCAAAACCAAAATGTTTTATTCTTGAAAAAATGAAAAATAACCCACAAATTTTCAAGTAATTTTGAGCTCTAGGAATATGATATTTAGGCATAACTTGAACCAAAATGCCATTTGTGAAACTCTTAATTGTTTCATATCAAATTAAGTATTTTATAATTATCTCTCTCTCTTTTTTTTTTTTCTTTTAAGTGACTTGGTGTGACTAAAATAATTGTTTAAGTGGTTTCCTTTGTGTTTGACTGCTCTTTTTGGGAGGTCTCAGTGCAAAGGGGATGAAAATGTAAAAAAAGCTTTCCGAGGAACCCTTTGCCTGTTTCAGCTGCCTAGCTTCATAGTTTGTATCTGCAGATAAATTAATGCATCTTTTCAAAGCACCTGTCTCAAGTCATCCATAGTGAGGGAAGAAAAATTTAGGATCTTCCTATCTGCCAATAGATAGATCCAATAACAAAAACTCAAAGAATCCATCAATAATTCAAAGGAATTGCTGCTTTCACATCCTTAATGCTGCCTTCTGTGCTATGGGTGAAAATCTGCCTTAGGCAGGTGATCAGCACTAGGCCTGTGTTCTGTCTAAATCCCACATCAAATCCTCCACGTTTTATATATATATATATATATATATATATTCATTATCAACTCCTTCTCCATCCCACAGCAGATAATGTAGCACAAGTGGGGATAACTGAGTCATTTTCTCATTATAAACTACTTTACAATTCAATGCAAAAAGGAAAAAAAAACTCCACTCTACATTAATATGTATAAGAATTTTTAAAGTTGAGAAATGTTTCACATAGAAGCCAAGTCAATCCCCTTCACATATGTACTATTTTATTATAGAATTATACTTACAGTTTAGTTTCACGCTTCTTTGTACTTCTGCATGTTTACACCATTGTAGAAATGTTGTTGTGGTGGTAAATACCTTCAAATTTGATAATCTGGGGTACAAAGGTATCGTTGGGTTGAATTGCCATTGATATTTATGAGGTAGAGACGGCAAAACCAGGATTAAATCAATAATTCATAATTAATTGTGTATTCAAATTAAATATGCTTAAGATTCAGTGTGAGATTCAAATACATTTTGTGCATAAGTATATTTATTTCATGCCTGGATCACTGCATACTCAAATAAGCTATGTTCAGCTACCCGCATATGTGAGGTGGGACTTGAATCGGTGCTTTGTACTTTGTGGAATTCTCCTATATGCTCAATTTGCAGAATTTTTATCCAAATATCTATCACCAGGTAAATTTACTGGGCTTGGGGGAGGGGAGACATTGGGGTTGTTTTGTGGTTTAGGTTTTTTGTTGTTGGTAGTGTTTTGTTGTTGTTGTTTAAACATGGTTAAACACAAGCAATACTCAAAAATGTGCTGGTAAAGAAAGAGATATGACTCAGTAAATGCAGAGCAAAATTCTAGCTCTGTTTAATCTGATGTTAAATCTCCAGGTGATTGAAAGGTACTCAGTGGTACCCCAATCCAAACAGGGCCCATTTCTGTTGTATGCTGCCCTTTGCCAGGAATAGATATTTTGTTCTGATTAGTAAGGTATTCTCTACCTTAATCAGTAGAAATGGGTGACAAAGGGATTAGAGTAGTCTAGGTGTGCCTACTTCCTTAACTTCAGATTTCTAAACTGTGAGAGGGATGGTCCCTAAAATGTGAGGGAGGGTTTCTTTCACATTCCAGACAGAAACTGCCTGAAATGGAGCTAGAATTTTCATCAGTCATTTTTCCCTCGCTGAGGTGAAATTGTTTGAGTAGCCAAATGTTTCCGTCTTTGCGTTTCAGCTGTGAACTGTCCCACACAAACTGCAGTTTGAGTTTCTCACGTGCTCATTTCCATTCCTTGGGTGTCCCTCCAAGGATGAGCTGTGAAGGCCAAACTGCAGAGTAAGGCCAGGAGATGTACCTAGATGAAGCTCATCCTCTACTGTCACAAGCAGATACATTATGGTCTTTTTTCTTTTTTTCCTTTTTATTTTTAATAAACTGACAAGTCATATTGTAGAAGCTACTCAGATTTATCCTTTGCTTGCCAAGCAGTCCCCAAACCTCTCTGCTTGAACAGTCAGGAGTTGTCAGCCCCCAGGTTCTGCAGGAGCACATTGCTTTGGGTAAATTTCCACAAGGAAGCTGGGCATCTTGCATAAGCACTGCCTTGCTGCCAGCTGGCATCCCAAAGGGCTGACAGGAAGCAGAAGGCCTCGGGAATTCCAGCTTTCAGGCATGCTGTCCTCTGTTTTTGGGGATCAAAGTGTACATAGCTTGCAAGGAAATCAACACTAGAGTTGTCTTAATGACAGTGGAGTACAGAACATGTGTTTTTGCAGGGAATTGTAAAATCCATGACTATTAAAATTGAAATTAACTAGAATTTTATATTTACCTGCACTCTGGAACAGGATTATGGATCTTACCCTGTAGGTATGTTAAAATAGAAACCTATACATTCCCTTCAGAGAGAATAATCTTTCAACTGACTGTGAGATCTAACTACTCTAGATTTTGGTAAAGATCACCCTGGACACGACAAAGTCTGATCACTTCTTTTGCTCTCTTTGTGGCTCAGAGAGACACTGAAATGTCACTTGGTACTTGTGTCATCCCACAGAACATTCAGATCTGTGACCTTCTGTGTCTGCCATTGTCCACTGCTTTTCTTCTTACCTTGTGTACTTCCTTGTTATTTTTACTTCCAGCACACAGTAATGTTGTTCTCAGCCATTGGATGCTGATGATTGGCAGCTTATGCTTTTTCTGCTGAAAAGAAATATGGCAGTTCATGGAAGCTTTTTTAGGATCATTGTCAACACAATGTATTTCAAAAATACACTAGTAATAAGCTCCTAGCAGAATAGTAAGATACATTTGATGTGTGTCACTGAAGAGAACTTTGTCTATGCAGCCATTTTGTATATGAGACAGCAAATTAACTTAGGGCCTGGTTGGCCATTCCCTATGAAGACATACAGATATTCTTTGTGTGTATGTCTTCCTACAGAAATCTAATCTTTTGACCACAGTCCCCCCTTATTTGATTTATTATACTTTGTTAAGGCTCATTAGTTGGTTTGGGGTTAACTTGTGTTTATTGTTGATTTCTTTGTTAGGTGCACTGGCAATAATAAATTGTAAGTTTTTGAGGTAACAGTTAAGTTGAAATGAAATAAAATAGACTACATGGTGTGCTTCTTTTATCCTGTGTCTCCACTAGAATTATGTGTTTTATTAGCTCATGTGGTGCATTCTGTTTCTCTATTGCATTTTAAGATTTTTGCTCTTTTAAAATAGTCATGCAATACAACAGGTACATCTGTTTTGCAAGACATCAGACAAACAAGCTCCCTGTATTTAATTACAGTTAGGTTTTTGTTATGAAAATCTAGAGCTGTTGTGGTTCAGCATATACAGAAAGTATATTATTTTATAGTATATTTTATAGCATATTTTAGAGATATTATTTGGTTCATGATAGAGTCATGATAATATAGGATAATATAAGATATAATATAGGATAGCCATAAAGTATTATTTTCTGTGGTAGTAGTTACATTTTTAGAGTCTACTTTGTTTTGTTTGTAGTGCCTTTTTTTTTTATAAGAGTATCAAGAGAATAATTACTGTAAAAGTCATATGCATGTTTACACACACATATATGCACATGCCACATATGTACCTTTAAAGCAGAGTTTTTTGTTGATCCCTGTTAGTTTTGCTTTGATTCAGACCTCTCTATACATAAAACCACATTAACAAGAAGAAAATCAAATCTCAGGTACAAATAATCTCTATAAAATACTTTTCTCTGGATGCCTGTAAAGACAATTCTGGTGAAACAAAGACCATTTAAAGTAATATAAACTTGTTTTCCATTTTATCTTCAACAAGACCAGTTACTATTGAGGCAGTACACATTTGTCTCTGTGTCCATACCATTACTTTAAATTAGTTCAAAAATTAACTTAAACTTTTCAGGTCATTCCTACTATTAATACCATTCTACTGATAAATTCTTGGCTGCACTTGGGTTTTCTGTGCCAGTTTTTCTTTCCTATGTGTGAATGGTAATGGAAGTATTTGGCTGGCAGTATACACAGTGGAAGTGATTTATCCTACTGGAAGTACCTTAAGCTCACTGGATCCAGGTTTATGCCTACCCTTAGATGAAGCAGTGACACCCAGGTTTCCAACAAAGAGAGATTAGACAGCTGAAATTAAGAAATCATATGAATTTGAGAATTTATGGCTAAAATGCTACATTAAGTGTTTCCATGAGTGTTCACCCATTTCTCATTTAGGTAATTTCGCAACCAAAAATGATATTTGAAAAAAATATTGACTGACTTGTGATCTCTAGATCAAAACCAGACTTTTTATGTGGTGATGATAAAAAAACCAAACCAAATCCTAACCACTTATAACTTACATATAATTCTTGTAGGCATGACTTGTTGAATTAAAGCTAAGTTTAAGTTTTAAATACAAATTTTCTGTGAAGTATTTGGGTCTGTTTTTTTTATACAAGGCAGAAAATGTTAGAAAAAGCAGAAGGAAATAAGTTGCTTAAGAAAGAATTATCCCTACTGATAGTTTGAGCATTAGCTACCTTCAGTCATAAATCATGCAATGCTTTATTACAAAGATGTCCTGACCCCTGTGGAATTGAAGCCAATTAGAAACAACCTCTTTATAGCTTTTATTTGCAAATGGAGGGGGTGGGGAGGGAAGAAAGAAGTGAATAATACTCTTGCATCAGAATGCTTTAAATACCTTCACAGACAGAGGTGAAATGTTGATGGAGCAGTATGACCTTACAACATTAGACTGCCTGTCTTCAAATTACAGGTTACAAAATTCCAAGCTGGTCCCCTTTTGCAAACAAAATGGCTCCAAAGGAAAAAAAAAAATAAAAAGTGTTGTAATTATAAAGATTTTCCTCAGATGACAGTTGTCTGCAAAATATTGACTGGAGCTCTCCTCAGCTGTCTACTGTACAACTTAATAGACACCACATTCCTGGAAACACAGTGGAATTTTGATTGTGGCATAGAGCTATTGACATGATCTTTACTCTTTGAGAATAGCAGAAAATATCTAGGAAGCAAAATAGAGATGCTTATGTTAACTTTATTCTGACAAAATTCTTTGTTATACCTGGCCTTTGTGGTCCTTGGAAGTTCTCAAGGATATATAGAAGTTCAAATAAGAAGGCCAGCATCATCCATCAACTCTGCCATGGGCAGATAGAATAGGCTGTGTCTACCTTTCCCTTCTAGCACTTCAAATGCTGTAAAGCAGGGTCAAGCCATATTCACTGCTGTGACACCCTAGTGAGGTTACACGAGGCAACTCATAGTCAGAGAGAAAAAAAGGCATCCTACAAAGGCAGAGAATCTCATCTAATTCATCTGTACACATCAGGGATTGTGTCAGGAACCCTATCACAGCAGCACATTTGTAAATGTCCGTGTAGTTTTGACTCATTCAGAGAAAGACATGAAAGTCATGAAGGATGCATCATTATTCAGCAGCTTCAGTAAACTTTGTCTTAACAATTAGCATTTCAAAGAGTAAGTTTATGTGCTAAGCAGCATAAAATAAATAGTGGAATTATGTTGAAACTTATACAAAGATGATAACAAATACACAGGGAAAAAATCCACCTTTCTTTGAGTTCTCACAAAAAACAGGCCAGGAATGTAAATATCTCTCCACGTGTACGGAAGGGAGTCTGCTACACACTGCGGTCTGTAGAACTGTGTCGAAGTAAACTTGTTTTGGCCTGTGTCTGGTGACAACATTGCAGAGTGATGATTAATACTGCATTGCCCTGCCTCCTATGCTCCGCTCAAGTGCTGAGGCACAAAACTGTTCCTCCTGAAACTTTAGTCAGAGATAAAGGGGGAGCTTTGTGTCGTCTCACTGAAGTTGTTCTGTTTAATGTCCGGCTTCTGATTCAGTGAAGAAAATGCAAAGAGCTGGTGACTGCTCTGTTAAGGCTAAGTTGTAGTAGCTTCCAAGAGTAGGTGACATGGCAGCCTAAGCACTGTCTGTAGGATAAAGCCCATCCTGTTTCACAGGATTGGGTTCCAGCAATGTGTGGATGAGTTGGATTTTACTTGATGGAGAGCAGCATCTGTGTAGGTGATGAACAGAGGGAGTACTTTCTTAATCCTTCTTTTTTCTTGCTTTTGATCAAGCAAAGCCAGAAAACTAACCCAACAGCTAAAGCAGAGCAGACTGCAGAAGTGCAGGCCTGAAAAATCCCAAAGAAAATGAGGGAAAAGGCATTTAGAGCTGTGAGTGGATAAACTATTTCTTACACTTTGTCATATACATCACCAGAAGCAGGCCTTTAAACACATATGTGTATTTTATACACGAGCAACACTGAATTAAAGAAAACCCTAATTCCATCCACTGTTTCCTTCTGAGGACGCAAGTTGTGTTATTTCACTGCTCCACTCAAGAAGGGTATATGACAACTAGTATCTATTATGAACTAGCAAAATACAAAACATGCATTTGTTCTAACCTGATAGTCAAGGAAGTTTATAGATAACACTAATAAAGAATGAATTCTCATCCTTCTGTGTGGATGGAAAGTGTAAGTGAAGGTAATGCCACTATAGGGATGCTGCCTATAGGCCATAAAGGGAGAAAAGGAAGTATTTAAGTACTATCAGAAGACCTCATGGGCTTATAGTAGATATCAGAGCATAATCATGGCTGTTAGGTGTTCCAAGTGTTGCCACTCAAAACTGAAGTTGAAACTTGTTGTCCTTGTGATATTTTGAAAATAAAAAAAATAAAAAAAAAAAAATAATAAAAAAAAAAAAATTCTGCAGCATTAAATAATATAAGGATTATTGTCCTTTTAGACAGGTTCTCTTCTCAGCTGTCTAGCAGAGGTCTCCTTGCCCTGTTAAACTAAAGGGGACCACATATTCAGCTGTTTTATTTTCAGTTGTATTATTTTTTCCTAAGGGATTTTCTTTTTCCTTTTCTCACTATTTGACACCTATGGACACCATTACTACAATATGTACAAATAATTCCTTTAAAACCTACAGATGGACAAAAGCTATTTCAAATCTGTCTTACTGAAGAAAAACAAGGGTCAGAAAGAATTAGAATATGCTGACTAAGAAAAAGAAGACTATAAAGCGTAGATATGACAGGTCATTTAATAAGGAAAGAATAAAAGTAGTGTTGGGAGAAATGTAAAGCTACCACCAGGGCTGTACACAAGTTAACTAATGATGTAATCTTGACTACCATAATCAGATCTCATTGTGATCATATGTGGGTGTTCCCCAAAAAATGTTAGCAGGATGTATCTATGGCTAATGATATTTATATTTTTGGAAATATGTAAGTATGATGTATAAGATAGAGTGAGGGATAGAATTAAACCAGATTGGGAAGTTTTCTGGCAATAGAAACCAGCTATATCAGACTCAAAAAAGAGACCAAAAATACCCCAAACCTCCTTACCACTCCTTAGTCTCTAAGTCTGCATAGTAATTAAATCTTTATCTGCGAGACAGGAGAATTAAAGATAAATAATTAAAAGTTGACAAAAGTGTCACATACACAGGCATTTGGCATGTGAATATGGCCAAACCGACTGTATTTTCTAATTCAGGTCTATGTATTGATAAGTAGTGAAAAAAATAGACATGCTGGCAAGGGTGATGGTGGGTTCCAGGAAACAAGCACAAAACCCAAGAATTTATCCCAGAATCTGTTAAAATGATGGATTTTCCACTATGTACAGGGAAAATTAATGTGCTTGGAGCTGATTCAGAAATTATGGATGACAGGCTGCTGTTGACCAGCCAAAGTTTGAATAGTGAACTGCCTGTGTAATTATCAATATTAAATCTCCATTTCATGGCAGTGAAAAACCTCATCCTATAGATGAGATTGCCATGTAGTGAAGGCTTCAAATGGCAAATAACAGTTGAGAGCACATTGAGATGGGATCACTGGTGGTTTGCAGTGAGAGGACAAGGCCTGTGTTGAAACTTTGTACATTTGTTAATGTTGGACGATCTGCCAGGTTGGAGATAGCTACACATCTTTGTCTTTCACAAACACATCTGCTTGATGGTACAGCATAAAACCAGAAAAGTGGTTTAGCTAAAAAAACTGATATATGGTAGATTCATCTCAAATATGACACAAATTAATATCGTTGCCATCAGAAATGGTTGAACTTTGCAAAAGAAAATTTGTTTCTAATGCAACAGCAATTTGAATAAAACTTATAGATAAAAGTGTGAATTTCCTTTAGCTTTCAGTGCAAAGCTATTAATTATTTATCATCTTTTGCAATACTGCATTTCCATTTTTAGTTTCATATGACAAGGTATGCTAATTGCTCAGGGCACTTACTATCATAGGCAGCTTTTACATTTATTTGCTGTGTATCTCTGTTTAAAGCAAGTGTGAAGTTTATTATCATCATCTTAATCAGTCAATATATGTGACTAAAATATAGAAAAATCCTCTTGAAATTGCTATGTGTACAAATTAAGTCCAAGTACATAACGAATGCAAAGGGAATGTTTTTGCAAACTACGACTTTTTCAAAAATTTAAGTGATTGGAAATTTGTGATCTTCAGCAGATTTTAGATCAAATATACTTTCATGCTCCATTTACATTTTGGTAAACCACTCAATCATTAGTAAAGTATTAACAGAGGACAATTACGGAATGTATTTTGTTAGTCTATGAGAACAACATCTAGACTGGTGAAAAAATAGATGTCGGGAAAGGCTTTATTTTTATTTTTCATTTCTTTGATCCAATTGAAGGCACTAAAGCAGATAAGGAATTTGACAGTAGAGAAGGATATACCTTTAGGACTTTTTTTTAATCTGGGAAACAGCTAGGAAGAATGAACTGTCTGATTACAAAACCAAATGTAGTCTAAAGTAAACGTCTAAATACAGGATTAGAAATTGAGCTGACAGTGTGTCCCTTGTGGACAGGAGAACCAATGTGATCCTGGAGGGCAACAGAGTGGCCCAGAATGTCAAGGGAAGTGATCCTGCCCTTTTACTTGGCCCTGGTGAGACCACATCTGGAGTGCTGTGTCCAGTTTGCGGTTCCTTGGGACAAAAAAAGACAAAGACAAGGGAGGGGCTCCAGCAGAGGCTGAAAAGATGGTTAAGGAACAGAAACATCTCTCTTATGAGGAGAGACTGTGGGATCTGGGCCTGTTCAGTCTGGAGAAGAGAAGCCTGAGAGGGGATCTCATCAATGAATATAAATGTCTCAAAGGCAGGGGCCAAGTGGTTGATGCCAGACCCTTCAGTGGTATCCAGTGACAGTATGAGGAGCAGTGATCCTGAAACAAAATGCAAAAGGTCCCAAATCAACAAGAGGAAGAACTTCTTTGCATTGAGGGCGGCAGAGCATTGGAATAGCTGCCCAGGGAAGTTATGTATTCTCCCTCTCTGGAGACTTTCAAACCCACCTGGATGTGCTCCTGTGTAACCTGCTCTGGGCAACCCTGCTCTGGCAGAGGAGTTGGACTGGATGACCTCCAGAGGTCTCTCCCAACTTGAACTGTTCTGTGAGTCAGTGAAATTATATTTGAGGAAGTTCTGCTCAACATAAACTCAGTTAGTGAAGACATGATCTTGTGTTCAATGTCCTGAAAAGAGAAATGAGGCAGAAGGGAGAAATTACACAGGGCAAAGGGGGGATTTTATGGTAACCATCAGGCTTTAGTTGTACCAACCCAAACAGAACACAAACTACTGCCCTTAATGTGGTGTTTGCTAACCATTATGTGCTTTTTTCATCAATTGCCACAAAATACCACAGCACCTTTGCTATCATACATATATATTGATATATATATACATAATATATATACATTCAAACAGAACTGGAAAAGATTTCTCACTGGATTGGAAAATAAATATCTGAGATCCAGTTTGGAGCAATATCAATGCCTAAAAATTGTCTTCTTCCCTTCCCCCCCCCCAAAAAAAAACCCAACCAAAGAACCCCACCCCTTTTTCACAGAAACCTGTTTTTCATCAACATTCTGGTGAAAAGTTCCCAGATGAATCTGTTGACCAGTATGTTTCACACAACAGCATCTGTCTGTCTGGAAGTAATAGTCTGATACATATTCCATAATGAGGATAACGTTGTCTCAGGGAACATACAAAAAGGAATATTAGAAAGGGTTTTGTACTTGACTGAAATTTCTCTTTTTTGTCCAATTCATATCTCAGTTTCCCTGATATTTTTATTTTTTTTTTTCTGAAAGGTAAACACAGGTTATGCTCCAATGATGAACAAAGTAAAATGCAGTATGTGGGAATGCTGCAATGCTGCTCAAACTGACAAGAATATTTTACCTACTTTTAGCTTTATGGAAAGCTTTTTTATAGTTCCTTTTTTGAATATATGCTATTTGCTCCCAGCTGGAAACAGTGTCAACTTTGCATATCTAGGTCTTTAGATCCTGGGAAATGGAGCTGAAACAGAGTATTGTTAGTTGCCATACTATGATGTGGATGGTTGGTAAATGTGAGGCAAATTATATGATATTGGTATACAAGTCACTTTTCTCATATACAGTAAATTGCAGCACAAGGATGCATAAAAGCAATTAAGTGATTTGTGAACCAGGCTCTAGATATATTCAAAAATTACTAAGGTGAATTACTTCTTGGATTGTAAGATAATTATAGCACCAGTCTTCTACTCCTCAACAATGTAGTCCTCATACAGGCACAATTTCAATGGAGTGCTGTATTTTTGTATGTGGCCCACACTCTAATTAGCACATTCTAATTTCAAGCTTAAAAGAAAACCACAAGAAACATATGGCTTATAGCATTTTGTTATTAACAACTAAGCTGTGTGTCTCACTGTGAGACAAAAAGCCAATCTTTCTTTTCTTTGATTCAGCCTTGCTCCCTGCTTTTTTTATTTCTATCAGATAATTAAATAACCCAAACAAGATGAAATTAGTTACTTAATTTCTTTAGGAATTAGAGGTAATTTAGATTTAAGGAACTATTTTTTTTCAGTGTTTGAATGTTTTGTTTATAACAGCTTAGTTCAGCCCGTTTGTTCACTCATTTCTTTTCATCAGCAAGATTTAAAACCAATCAATGGTGCCCTGAATTTTGGCTATATTTAATGAGAGAAAACTCTTGTTTTATTTTGCAGTCAAATGCTCCACACTTCCCAAATCTCTCTCCATTCCACCCTACTTTTAAGCAGCACGTTAATAGTATTAGACTGCTAAGCTGAGGAGGTTGCTAATAGCAGAATCACAGAGCGTGCTAATTACTTGTGGAGAGGTCGAAAAGGTTGTTGAGAGACAGATTCTGATAAGGTGGGGCAATTGCAATATTCATGACCTCCTTTTTTTTGTTCCTCTCTGACTCTTTTTTCCCTCTGAACCGCTCACAAGCCTGTGCCCGTGTCGCTGATGAAGGGGAAGACGTCTTCACTTGAACGGATCTTTCTTGGAGGATTTTTGTGGTGCAAAGCAGATGGCAGTGCTCCTACTGTCTCTTCAGAAGTGAATACATTAAGGGTAGTGCCCCCACTGGCTCTTTGATGAGACAGGTCTGAAATCATCAAAGCCTGGCCCTCTTCTTTCCATCAAAAAGTACAAGCAGGGCCTATGGAGACCGCTGTCTATGGAGGATGATAGCAGTAATTAGCCTTTATGATAGATAAATCTTCATCGTCTGATGATCAAAGACAGCTAAAATTACCAAATTACATGTGGCAGTTTTGTAATATGAATAAAATGAGGCAACTTCATAATCTCTATGATCTTGTTACATAGAGTGCTAACTCTGTTTTAAGTGCATTTTATCTTAGTTAGGTTAGTTGTTTCAAACCCAGGAGCTTAGGTTTTTGTTAGAAATATTTATTTATTTAACAATTTATTTGTGATGCAATAAAACAATTTGATAAAAGGCAGGAAAGAGAAGATCAGCATAAAGTGAACAGGGAAATTTTACTTCTACTTGTTTCCCCTTTTCTCTTTTCTTCCTTTTTTTTTTTTTTTAATGCCATTTTTTCCATCTTTCCCACTCTTGCCTCCCCATTACAGCTTATTAGGAGTAGCATTTTCTGGATTTCAAGCAGGAAATGGGACTCACATGTGTCCCTCAATATCAGTCCCATCTGAAAAACAGGAGCAGATGACCCAGCATGACTGGCTTGAGAGAAAGCTGTAATTTTTGTAAGAGGAGACAGGGACTTCATTCCTGTGGGAATAGTAAAATCTCTTCATTGAAGCAAAGCACTGAGGGTCTGAAGTGCATCGCAATTTAGGAATCTTGTGAGGGTTTTATGTCCCTTACAAGTGAAGGTCCTTATTACTGTGATCTGTATAGATAATACTTTTTTTTTTCCCCCCCAAACTAAAATCTCTATCTTATAAGTAGAGAGAAATGTTTTAATGTTGTCACTGGGGATACTGGTGAGATTACTATTTGGGATTTAAGCACCTAAATGTCATTTAAACCCGGTGCTAGGCTTTTATTTCCTGTTTGGAATCTGAGTTAATTTTTAAATTTCTTTAGGAAGTTTCTAAATAAAGCAATAAAATAATAATAATAATAATAATAATAATAATTAGGAACAAAAAAAAGAAAAAAAAAAAAAAGAAAAAGAGGTAGCACTCTTTGAGAGCTATCATCCAGTCCTATAATGACCTGAAAACTTCAGGGTCAAATATACCACTTTACTTGCTGCTTTCAGATGATAATAGCTATGCATTTTTATTATGTAAAAAAATATGAATGTGCAGTATGTTCTGAAAGGGAATAACTTGTTGCCAAGGTTACAGAGTAGAACACATCCCCAATATATAGGTAATTTTAAAAAAGAGAATGCTAAGACAGTTGGAGAGGAGAGGTAGAAGAATGGTGGAATGCTAGAAGGTACTTAACATATTTCAATTTTATTATCCAACAAGAGAGTTTGCTTCAGTCAAATATAGACTAATTTGAAGCTCAAAATTACTATTATTATTTCATAATCATAGTTTAGTTTGTTTCACATCATGCTGCATTTTAGCAACTAGAATCCAAGATTTTCTACTTACCTGCATAAGGTGTTAGTGACTAAATAATTTCAAGAAAAGGGTTATTTTTGCAGCATAAGTCAACATTAAAATAAGGTAGCTTTGTATGAGTGTACAACAAATATTTTTGTAATATTCTTATAATTTTGTATTATTGTAATATTGTAAAATTTGACAACTGGCCTAATCTTTTTTATAGTCTTATTTTGGGCCAAAAGTCCTAAGCATGATTCTGTCTCTTGGCTGCATACAGCACTTAGTTTCTTGAACAAAGGACGTATCAAAGGGAGGCATCATGGAATAGGTGGAGGACAGAATTAGCATGAGCTTATGGTTAGGTTATACAAGCAGAATTCCTGGCCTTTCTGGCAAAGAACTAAAGGTTTGCATTTTAGGAGGCACTTGGGGTCCTTCTTTCTCAAGCCCAGATTTGCAGTATGGATATACAGTGCAGCACTTGTTGAACTGTCTAGGTGTCATGTTTTCCTCGTCATTGGGATAATGATGGACAAAGAAATACATTCAAATAAAAAGAAAGGAAAAACAAAAAAAAAGGGCATGACTGGACAGAAGTACATTAGCCCAAATCAAATCATTGTGAAGGCTTTAACTCTACTCAGTCCTTCATTCCTGGTAGTTCCTAGAGAAAAAGTTCTTGAAAGTTATAGATATTCCTGCATGTTGACACACTTTCTACAGCAGCGATAGCAGGTATCCAAATTTTAATGTGGATGGGACATAAACATTTTTAATGTTGTGTGTAAACCAGGGAATGCAGATATCTCAAGATGTTTGTGGAGTACTGATGATCCAGTCAATGGAGTTATTAATGAGTTGAAATATTCAGAAGGCCCACTGCTAAGCCAAGTTAACTGGACTGCACAGCTAACAGTTGGAAATGTTTATTTGTGGCTGTTTCAATAAATGGTTTGAAAGGAGTAGTTGTATAGAGTATGCTATACATTTTTCATCAATGACACAGTAACAAATTTAATATGAGCTTTATTGGTCCAGAAGTGAGCCTTGTTAACTGCTCCATTGCTATACTGTTTGTCTGGGAAATAAAAACAAAACAAAACGAACAACTTCTGTGAAGCTCTTTGTTGTAACCAGCCACTTAATGCTGAGATTTTATCAGTCCTAAATATAGTCTTTGACTATGGTTTTAGCCAATATGAAATGAAATGTTTGGGGTTTGGGTGGTTTGTTAGGTTGTTTTGGGGTGTGTTTGGTTTTTTTGGGTTATTGTTTTGTTTTGTTGCCTTTTTTT
>VXBN01004394.1:36751-55078 GCA_013397395.1 Sinosuthora webbiana
TTTTTTTTTTTTTTTTTTTTAGTGGATAATAAAAATAGCTTCCCATGGAAACACCGTAGATATCTAGATATCTGGATAGGTAGGAATTACAGAAAGCCATCTGAAATCAAAAAGTTGCAAACAAATTGAGTCAACCCAGTTTATGGATATTCCAGTCAATGTGTTAATGAGTCAAGAACTGCAAATACTTTTAGATAAACAGAGAAGAGTGTTGCATCAATTTTGCCTATAGAAACCAGTAAAATTTACAGCTGCAGCTATGTTTTGTAAGCAAGCACATATATCAGGCAATGCCAGGTGGCAGGCATATTTTTGGAATCCTGCTACTCTGCTTGTTTTCTTGAGTATCAGATTGCTTGCTCTTTAATAAAGCTAATTAATTTTGCTATCTGATACTAAAATAAACAGATAAAAATTGTGTTAAAGAGGTTTCTCTGTAGCAGTAAAGCCAGCACTGCAGAACTCTCATGCTGAATGCAGCTCCCATTCACACACAAGCTGCCTAATCCATGGCACTATGTTGAGATAGGGCAAGAACACGTTCAGTTGCTCCTAATCCACAACATGCGTAGAGGCAGCAAAAAATGGAAAGCATTCTTCCCTGAAGGGCTGAAGGAAAATGGACACTTCTGCCTCTCAGTCCTGCCCCAGATATGGTACCAAGCCTGAGCTTAAAATGCAGCTTTACAGGAGACATGTGGTTTAATGATGACCTTGGACATATCCTCCCCAGAGCACAACTGGGTTTGTATTTTTCCCTGGAGAAGTGTTTCAGATGTTTCATGTTCTAGCATTTCACAAACCAGATTATTGTACTAACTGTAGTTTTCAAGAGGGAAATACCCTCTGCTGATCCTTATCCCTCTTCCTCCTACAATCTGGGAATGAGGAAAGATTCAGGGTGAGATTCATTCCTTCACCAGGCAGTCCAAATATGTCCAGGGAGAGAGGAAATTGTGATCTTGCCTTCAATAAGCCTCTTGCATAATTCAGCTTGCAAACTAGCTCTCAGTAAATCTTAAACAAAACAAATAATGTCTTATGGAAAACTGCAGTAAGGAAGCTGAAATAGCACAGTGAAAAAATCTAATGATTATTTCTGTCCTATGTGATGTTAACCTTAATTCTCTTTTATAAATAAGTAGTGAAAATTGAATACAGTCCATGAGCAAGAAGAGGCCAGACATTTTGGTCAGTAACTTTTTTTTTTTTTTTTTTTTTTTTTTTTTCCTATGGAACAAGAACTCTCTAGCCTGAAAAGGTGTTGATGTTCAGACTGAATTATTTAATAGGAGTCTACACGTGTTCTTCTGAACTGCTAAACAGTTTGTGATGTTAACCCTGTGATGTGCACTTCCTCAGCTTGTGTGATGCTGACCATCTGACTTCCCTGCTTTTCCTTCTCTTTTGTTCCCACCTGTTTCCCTTGTTATTAAAAGTACTTCTTGTTAATTGTTTTTAAAAATTCTTAAGATACAACAGGATTTAAATAAGTGAAAAAAAATCTACTTAACATCAGTGGGGGGGAAAAAAAAATGTATATTCTGAGTATGCAGGCCTATTGGGCACACCTTCAGAAAGCTATTCTTTGCAGATCATATTCCTTCTTTTCTTCCTGTTCCTCCATGACCAGCCTTTCATACACACATCTTCTGAGGCCTTTAAAACCAGTGGTTAACTCACATAGTTAAGGTCTGTCTTGAGACAGGGGAAAAAATAAAAGGAGGGAAAAAAAAAATAAAATAATCTCACTAGACTGTGCTTCTCAGTGGAACAAGGAAAGACACTGCCGGTCAATGAAGTGCAATCTCCATGAGACCCTGGGATCAGCTAATGATAAAAGGCTCTCTCCAGTGGAATTTGTCCTACATAGATCTGCTCTGAAGTGCTCAGCAGGCAACAAAGCCAGCCCTGATCTTCATACATTAATTCTTATTCCCTGTCGTGTGCAATTTCTTTGCATGTTTTGTGTAGCTGTATGTGTGTGCCTGGTAAATGAAGCCATGTAGGTAAACAAGCTTTCTTTTCAATTGTATTAGGAAGGCATTGTGTTAATGAAATATAAATTTAAAATTGTCTCTTTAGAGCAATTTTATATTCAGTGGATACATTTCCAGATATATATCCTTTCCCTTTTTGTTTTATTATAGTTAGAATTTTTTCCCAAGGTATTTCCAGCTGTTAGTTTTAACCATAGACAGCAAACTGGGTTTTCTGACTGCTAGATTTAGAAAAAGAAAAAAAGTCTTCTTCCTTCTCTCCTTATAACATAGCAACAGGAACAGATTTTATAAGGGCTCAGACTCCATTTCACCAGCGCCTTCTGAATAATTTGAGCCCATCCCTAGTTACTGGCACAGTCCTCTCCAGAGGTACCACATGCTGACCTCCTTCATGTTGCCTTTTGAATTTTTGATTTCCAGCAGGTGAATAGGGGCAAGAAAATGAAGACTCATCTTCTAATGAAGCTCCTTTGTGTCCTGCAATTGCTGCACATTACAAACTGACATTATCATGCAATTATTACCTTTCAGCTTTCATCCTGTATAAGAGTCTATTGGATGTCACAATCTTTAAGAGATGAAAGTGCTTATTTTTCTACTTTATTTTCTATCTCTTTTTTTGCATTTTGAAATACTAATAATAATATTTTTATTGCTTTTCTGACCCATAATGTCTTTAAATCTTTACATATTCTTTTGCCTCCAAATGAGTTAAGCAACTGTGTAAAATTATGTGCTACAAAACTGAAATAAGGACCAAGAATCTTATGATTTTCTTGTTTAGGGTGTTTTTTCTTTCATGATATATATTACCAATTCAAGAAATTTTGACCTGAAAGTACCAGTTTTCTTGCCTATCTTGATCTGCTCATGTTAGTTGTGGAATTGAGGAGCATATTATCTGCCGAGTTGCTACATCTCAGCTTACAACTGACACCAAATCTTAGACTGATTAACTCATATAGCTGGTGAATGTGTTAGGATTGGTAAATTTTCCTTGTTCCCAATATAAAAGTGTTCCTATGAGTTCCTATATGAATTATCTTTTGTTTTAGACACTTAATGAAAAGAAGAAATTTTTCTGAAGTTTGAATACTTTTCTTTGCATCTCAGGAACACAAGATGCAGTATTTAGTTAGTATTTTCTTAGTATTTAATTAGTATAATTACTAACTAAAAAAAAAAAAAAATTTGATACTATTTAATGTTCTTATCCAACAGAGAATTTATGCATATACTTCAGTTTCAGGTGGAACAGGGCTCTGGAATTCTTTGTGACCTTTTGGGCCCATTTCTTGTTATCTTTTGTTTGGTAGTAAGATGAAGCTGTTCTAGTTTTGATATTACACAATTTCCACCAAAATCAGCTTTGATTTTTTCATAAATAAACAATAATAATAAAAAAAACCTTACAGACACGTGAAAACATTTAATAGACATGTAACAAGGAATGAGTTTTGATGACATCATAGTATAGCCTCAAATACATGGAGGGAAACCAAACAAGTACTTCCTTGCCTCTCCTTAATCAATGGCAGAATGGCTCAGGCATAAGCAAAGAAAGCTCTACCAAACCCAGCCAGTCTAAGATAGTGAATGGAAAAAAATCCATCTGATCATCATAAAAAAAATACCATGTGATTCAAAGTATAATTAAATGGTCTTCGCATCAGTTTAAGAATTTGGTTCATATAACTTAAAATTGCTTTAGTAATCTGACATGGCAATATTACTGTTCTGAATGGTTTCTGCATTGTGTAAAATATTTTGGGTTTTTTTGGTTGTAGTTTCTTTTTTTTTTTTTTTTAATCATGGTTTCCTGTAAATGAAATGTACTACAAAGCCAAGCAAAAGACATACACAGTGCTCCCTGTCATTTACATGATATAAAGATCTTGAAGTTAGGATGTGGGGAAAAAAACAAAATTGTGAACCATTGAAATAGAAAGGAATACTGGTAGAGGGCAGGCAATTTACTGCAGAAATGCACTGAGCTACTGAAATAGTTTTTATATTCCTAAATCCTCAGTGTAAGGTGAAAGCATTTACATGCCTTAAGGAAAACAATGATTGCTCTGGCTCTGAGAGAAAACTCTGCTTTGCTGCATCATCATTTCGATCAGTGCCTTTTTCCTTCCTCCTTTTCATTTATTTTCTTTTCCTTTCAATGTCATTTCCCCCTGGCAATATGTGAAATTACTGGGTTGTAACATATGTGAAATGTACATGTCACATACACAGCAGGGCTGATGTCTGTAGGTGTAAATAAAACACCACTAACCTGTCAGCCAGCTCCCTGGCTCTGTGTCCAAGTGCCCCCACTAGCCTTTCCTGAAACAAAAGTGAAGTGTGCTCCTGGGAACAGCTTCTGATGAGGACTGGGCTGCTCCCCTAGACAGGGTGAGTAGAACTGCACCAGCTTTGTCCCTCTTTCTTGCACACAGTCCTCCAATGCTGACCGAGAGCTCCTGGATCTCAATTACATTCACATAACTTCATGGTTTAGAAACACTCCCTTAATGGGTCCAGCAGGGCTTGTCCTGTTTCCTACAGGAATGGAAGCCAGCCCAAACTGATTCCTGTCATTGGCACATCACCCCTGTGGAAACAAGGGGCGCATCGCCCCTGTGGAAACAAGGCCAAATGCTATAGGGTGTAGATGTGGCCAATATGCCCTAAAAGATACAATGTATGTTCTTTTTCAATATCAGGTAGACTTGCTATGGATTGCTCATCCTTGGATCGCACATTTATCCCTGAAGCCCTTTCATTTAGAAGGATAAAGAATCCAATATTTTCTAAAAGTATGCAGTTGATCCTCTAGTAAGATGCCCTTTGTTTTACTGGCTTCATATTCCATTACTGAGGAAAGCTCGTTGGAAACTTTCGTTTGAATGAAAAAAAGGTTTTTCTTATTCTGAAAATGTGTATATATGTGAAATGATTTATATAATTAAAATTAAAGGAGTTGACAGGTGTGAATTGTTTTTGGGGTTGCCAAGTGAAAATCTAAGGAATGTCTCAGGTGGCAAAGTTTGTGAAGCACTCCTTTTGGCTGATATTACAACATGATGCATTATGAATTATACTAGGCAAAATTATGGGAGGGGAGTCTGGACACCAACACAAAGTTTCCATGCTCCATCAGCACTGGAGCTGGAATTCCCTCTTTCACGTTACTTAAAACAGCGTTGCTCCCAAGCAGAAAGCAGAGAAATGGCAAAATGGCTGTAAGAATAGCCAGGAGGGGCAAGTAGAGTTACAGTTCAAAATCTGGTATTAGAGCATCAGCAACAAAAATGAAAAAAAAGAAATCCAAACCAAACAAAACCTAAACCCTTTGTGCTGCAATCCTTTAGTAATCCTTGAAGTCTAGGTAGAGCTAAGCAGTTGTTTCTTCTTTCTACTGCCTCTGAGAGATCTACTGTAATGAAGTCTAAGTATACAATGTCCACTTTGAGATCAGTTTGCCTGATGAGCATATGGGAGGCAAAAGGGAATGCAGTGCCTATTAAAATGCTTATGAAAAATAGATAAAGCCTTTCAAACTTTAATAACATGCTATTTGATTCTGTCAGCAGATAGCATTATGCACAAAGTATTGCATAGCCAGGTTTAAGGGCTTGAAAGTCATCAGTCTAAGAAGGATTCCAGGAGACACAGTGCAGGATAGCACATATTGACAACCTGCCAGTTTTAAGGGCATGAGGAGGACACAAGAACTGTAGTTTTACTTGATTTTGTGGAAAGGAGATGGATAGTGTCATCAGGAGTGAACAGACAGGGCAGACATCAACTGGACTGAAAGAGAAAATTTCTGTAAAGACTTTCTGTGCAGGCAAGATCTAGTAAGTGAAGCATTACAAAATGTATTTATGTCCTTCCTGAGATCCTCTGCAGAATACTTTTATGCCACAAGTTTCTAAATATTCATTAAAAAACCAAACAGACAAACAAGCAAACCAAAAGTCCTGCAAAAAGCATAAATAACTGAAGGATTCTCGGAGCTATGTTGTTTCTACTCAGGCTGTTTAGGGTCAGATCACAGAATGATATGATCCATGACATTCATCAGGATTTCTTGATCTGATATGCTTGGGGGAAAAAAAGTCATAGTTTCTCTTTACATCCCTTTGTCTGCTTCCCTTGGATTTGTCCTTAATGCGTGCAGAAGGAATAAATCCCTTTCTCACTCTGCCATTCCAGCAATGCTCATGGAAGAACCCCTGACTCCATGGCGAGGTATTTCTGTATGATGTTGCAGTAAATCTGGTGTGGTGTGTCTGCAGTCAGCACAATGGTGTTGCTCTTGTCCCCTGCCCACCCCGCACTGATCCAGGAGCTCTGGCAGAATAGTGGGAAAGCTGATCCCTCCCTCTGCTACACACACCTCCCAACAACACAGCAAGCAGGCTTTATAACTTCTCTTATTTATTCTTATTCAGTGTTTTGACCTCAATCCTGCTTGCTGTGCTTAATATGATTTATTTATTCATAAGATGCTAAGCTAACAATATTGAGTTTAGTGTGGACTGCCCATGAGACACTGAAAAGAAATGCTGACGTTATTGCTAAGGGCAATGGGCAGATTACTCTGCCTCGCATTCACATGGTGCATTTATTCACCTATAAGCATTTTTATAGTGACTGTAATTGTAACACCTGGGCAATATATGTGCACCATAAAAATGCTGAAAACTGTCCATTAGGACAATTAATTCTCTGTCCAGCTTCTGGTTTAATTGAGACATTGTGCCTTTGGCTGTGTTATTGTTTTTAATTTAAGGCATGCAGTAGGGCAAAGCTAATTCTCACAGCTGTGAAAAATTGTGGGTAGGTACTTGGATGCTGGAGGCAGAGGCAAAGCAGGAGAGGGACAGAGAATGTGTTACAGAAACTGTTCCAGCACAGTTTTAAAGATCGTGTTGTTTTCTTTGTTGTAATGACACTGGGCAAATCTTTTTTCATGACTGGCAATTAGGATAGAAAATTGAGCTTAAAGGGGCCTGAAACTAATCAAGGTTGAATTTGACTAATAGTTCTGGTCAGAACAAAAGCAGGGAGAAATTTAAAAAATGTCAAAACATATCATTTTGACCTTTCTGAAATGAAATGTTTCATTTTGGAAATGCCAAACCATTTCATTTTGACATTTGTAAAATGAAACTTTGACTTTTTGATTCAAAATGTCACTTTTTTTTTTTCCTTTAAAACTGACCTACATTGCTCACATGGTAGGAAACTCATGTAAAATTAAGGTAAAATAAATCCAGACCACTGTGAGCTAAATAAAAATTTAAAATTTTCAAAAAGAAGTAAAGGAATTTACTTTTCTTGCAGTTATTTTCTTTATTGTTTTGCCTGTCCCTGTTGATATTATGGTGGTATTATTATCATTATTGTGTTTTCATATTTCAATTTCCCTTTTCCCCTCTGTTTTATACTAACTTGGAAGATCTGTGCTCGTTTCATTGTAGTTTGGTTTGAGATTTTTCTTGGGAAATATTTCTCTTTGCAGTTGTTTGAAGTTTTTGGGTTTTTTTTTCCTTTAATTTATTGGAGATCTTTGATTACATATTTAAAAACAAGCACAAGAATGATGCTTTGACTTTAGGACAGCGATGTCACCAAATATTTGGTGCATGGTCTAGTCAAGTCATACACATCACCTCATGCACATTGCAGCACAAGAAACCACTGAAAAGTGTCTTTGAGCTGCTGAATCTTGAATTCTCCAATGTGCCTGTTAAGTTTGAAATGGATTCTTGGGAATTTCCCAATCAATTAAAAGACCAAAACAGCCGCACGCTGAAGCAGAATGTTTAATGCTTCTGTCGGTAACAGGCGTTTGCCAACAGCCATCTTCACTACAGTCTAGGAAATGGCTCTTTTCAGGAACCACATTTCTTTTTATGATTTTAAAGTAGACACAAATATAGAAATGCTTGATGGGCTGCCAGGCAGCGAATGAACCTAGAGGAAAACTGGTTCCTATACTAGAACTGCACAGACAGATAGTTTAGCTCAGTAAATTCACTGGCAATGAAGAGCAGTACTGAGTTTGATACCCAGTCTTCTCCTTTTTCCAGAACTCACTTTGATGAGAATATTTTTTTGATAGCCTAGTTAGATTTGGTCCTGTAGGGTGCAAAGCTTAGGGTCAGTAAAACACCACCCTTGGAAGACAGAGTGTACCTCTTAAGCAGCAAGGACAGGCAGGAAAATGAGTGTACAAGTATGACTAAAGTTCTCTAAATAATTTAGTAGGATGATGGTGTATTTGGAAATCAAAATGTACAAATTATTGCACAGTAATGAACAAGACTTGGAAAAGCTTTTAGACAATGGAAGCAAGAGGGTAATTTTTCTGTCCATGTGGTATTTGAGCCTGATGCAAGTGTAGAAACAACACTGAAGCCCACTTATTAAAGTTGAAATTTTTTAAAAAGTAAGGGATTCTTGTGGTTATTCTTGCAGCTGATGAGCCACATCACACTATAAATGTGATATATTTCTTTCAATGGTTTATATCGCCATCCAGATTACACTCTTTATTAGGGTGCTATCCTCGTGAGAGCTGGAACTTAACATTGGCACTTTTCTTCAGCTGACAGAGGAGTATGATTAGATTGTTAGGCTGTTTTTTTTTTAAATCCCCTGACTATGAACAAAAACTGAATAAAATAACTGAAGCTTAACCAATGGACTCATAATCCCAAAAGCAAATCAAACTAAGCCTTTTAGACCAGACAAAATATTTTGTGAGATGACCTATGGAAGAGCACTGGAACTTCTTGAAAGTCATGGGCTGTTTGATCCTCTAAGTGAACAGAACAAGACAAGAATCCCTGTGCAAAGCACTTCCTTATAAACAGAGTGGCAAATAGAGTTTGTCAGTGCTGTACTGTGATTTTCTGGATGGTGATGTAAATTCCTGGAATACTTGCTCCAACTCCTCTTCCACTGGAGAAAGCCGTGATAGAAAAGTAAGAAAACAGTTTCTGCATTGCTTTGAAAACTGTAGGAAAAACCCCCAAAATATATTTCTTCTAATCCACAATAACACAATTCCTGTATTTTGCTAAGAGAATCTCACAGGCTTTTCATTCAATACGTGGCAGGAATGTTGCTGAAGTAAAGTCTCTTCATGAGAGCTTTTGATTTATGGAAGATCAAAAGTTGTATCTCAAGGAGTTTTCAGCTAAATGAATTTGACTTGGACATAGCTAATTTTAAAGCAGTAATCCAAAGCCTGATGCAACTGAATGAGGAAAAAAAAGAGCTTTGTTCCTTGGAGAGTGGAATTAATGAAGTCTAATTTTCTATCCATTGTGTCTCCTAGTGGGAGTCTTTAGGTCTAATCTTTTCACATACTTTAGGTATTTACAGTGTTGCTATCCTATAGACATACCGAAATGTCTCATAATGGTTGAGTTGATACTGCATCCTTTTTCAAAGAGATGAAACTAATTCAGTGTTTGCCCATTTCCCAAGAACATTGTAAATACTTAATGGCTTTAATACTCCTAATTTTCTTTCAAATGCAGCTGCAATTTTTAAACAGTTATTCAAAATTTAATAAAGAAGAGAAATAATGGGACGCAGGGTAACAATATTGGCTGCTACTGAATTTTCATATTTTGGAACATAGAGACAGGCCAGATAGACAGGCCAAGACCAATGGTTAAAAAAGACCAGGTGCCAGGTCCTACTCTTTGCCACAACAACCCCATGCAGTGTTGTAGCCTGGGAAAAGATTGCCCGGAAAGTGGCCCAGCAGAAAAGGGTGTGGCATTGCTGGTCAGCTTGGCTGAACATGAGCCAGCAGTGCCCAGCTGGGCAGGGAGGCCAAGGACATCCTAGCCTGGATCAGCAATGATGGGGCCAGAGGACCAGGGAAGTGACCATCCCCCTGTACTGGGCACTGGGGAGGTCACAGCTCGAATCCTGCATCCAGTTTTGGGCTCCTCGGTTCTGGAGGACATTGAGGTGCTGCAGCAGATCTGGAGAAGGGCAGTAGACCTGGTGAAGGGTCTGGAGCACAAGTCTGATGGAATCTGAGGAGCACCTGAGGGAGTTGGGTGTGTTTAGCCTGGAGAAAGGGAGGCTCAGAGGTGACCTTATTGCTTTCTACAACTCCCTGAAAGGAGGGTGTAGGGTATATGGGTAGCAGGCAACTAGAAATATATGACTGTGACTTAGGTATCTGCAATACATGAACACTCTAAAAAGCAGGAAGGTAGAGAACAGCTTTTTTTCCTCTTTAAGGTTGTCTAAAACGTAATAAAAACAATATGTTTAAACCAGTATTACTAATCGGACTAGAGAGCATTGTGTTTTGTGAGTTATGAAATTCTTTTAAGTATATGCTATAAATATTTTCGCACTTTGAAGGTTTGTAGTAACTTCATAGAGGTTTTTTTGTTTTTTTGTTTTTTTTTTTTAAATTAATTTTTATGTCACCCTTGCTCAGCCCTATGGAGTTAAAACTACAAACAGCAAGAATTTGCTTACAAACTATCACAGAAAACAAAAAAAAAAAATCATTAGGAAATTTAATATAGAAGAAATGAAGGACAGAGGCAGAGGGAATAAGAGGATCACCAGCCAATTAATGCTAAAAGTGACAAATAACCACAGTGGCTGATGAATGTCATAACAACGATACAGGTAGCCAAAAACTGCGCTTTCTAAGATAAATACTATGACAGTACTGAAAAATACAGCCTTTTCATATTTACAATAGTTATAGCTGTTGCAGTGCTCAGATACTTGCCTTCATATTCTTATTTTTCAAGTATTGAAACAGTACTTAAAGCCCACAAACCTTCTCATGTGTTTTGCAATTAAAAGTGAGCAGCAGTCCCTCTTTACAATTATTGGCATATGTTTCTTCTCAACATCCCCTGAGACTCTACTTGGGAAAGTAGTTAACACATTTATCTGTTTTGCTTATAGGTTAGCCTAAAATAGATGAGAAGTTCACCCTCTTCTCTGAGTTGCTGAAGCTCTTCCTTATGGCTGACTATTCGTGTGTGTGTGTGTATATGGAGTTATTAATTTTTTTAAATTGGTTGTAGGTTTTGTTTTTTTTTTTTTCACTTTTTGTGTGTTTGTTTGTCTTTCTAGTCTAGAACATGTGTAGGTGATTGGTTGTTTCAGCACTGATCCTGTAAAGTGTACCAGAATCTTTGAATGATACCCAAGGCTGCCTGAGAGTTAATGAAAAACAAAAAGAAATACAGGGTCTTTCACATAAATATTTTCATCAGGTATTCATTCTGAGAGCACCAAGGTGATTTTCACTCTGTGGCACATCACACAAGCTTATCTCAGAGTGGGACTTCCAAATATCAGTGAACAGAGAAATCTCTAGTCTATGCTGAGAACTGCTGGGTAAACCCACACCACTCAAGCAACATTTTAGATGCTCTGGGATAACTTCTTGCCTTCCATTTCTGAATGATGATTTTCTCCAGTCTTCTGTACACAAGTCCCAAGGAAACTTGTTTGGGATAAAATGGGGTTCTAAATATAATGTTAGACACTCATGCCCAAACAACTGGCCTGCATTTATTAGATGTGCTTTAGAGTAAAAATTTCCACGAATCACTGCTAGCTTGCTCCTTCTAATTTCCCAGTTCTTTTAAGACACAGATTGCAGGCAGATTTAGGGAGCTGCTGAAATAGTTCTGTATGACTACTGAGGAGCCACTAATATCACGTTTTCATACCTATTAATTGTTTTTTATTTGGTAGCTACTGTGGAATGGGGAAAAAGGAATCATTATATCTGCATTACTCAAATTTGCAGGATATTCTAATTCATCTTTATTTTCACCAAATTTTGGATTTTATACCCTGTCAACCCAAGTTTCTAAAATGTAAATATCTGTGTGTGGATCAGTAGCATATTAGTCCAAGCTCAATCCTCAGATATTACAAGTTATTTTGTAATTGAATGAGTTACATTGGGGTTGCACATCCTCTACACTGCGCTGTGTAAGCAGATGTATCTTTTTCTCTATTATATGAAATTTCTTCCTCTCTGTTTCATTTAAATTTTCTCAAGTATTCTTACCTATGAGTCCATGCTGCCTGCACAATTCCCACAAACTGACACCTGTTGCCTTTTAAGCTACAATATCTTTTACATGTTCTAAAGTTTCATCACTTCAGCAGGGATACACAAGAACTGGTGATGTGCAGTTCTAATTTTTATTTTATTTTATTTTATTTTATTTCATTTTATTTATCTATTTATTTATTTTAATTTTCATAGTACTGGGCAAAATTAACTTTCAGTTTTGGTTCCCCACTGAGACAACCAATTTACCTTTCAGGCTGTTAGGGGATTATTTAGTTTTTAGGTTAGTTGACTGTATAGATTCTTTTGCCGGCAGATGATGCTGAGAATAATCAGTAGTTCTGCAAATCAGGTATTCAGGAATAAATAGAAAATGATTTAGTAAATTACCTTTGTCACATCACAGTTTCACTTGAAAGCTTCTCACTATTGGCTGAAATAAATACATATTTAGATATATTCTCTTTAACAGAGGGATTGCGAGGCAGTTCAGGATTATTCCTCCTTTGGCCTCCTGCTGTGGCATAGAAAATGGGGTCTAAAATAAAATGGGAAGAGGGAGAAAAGCAGAAGCTGACCGTAGAGTTCCCAACAGGGAAGCAGTACTAACTTCCTTCCAGTTTCCTCTCTTTTCCTCTTTCTTGTACTGCCCAGATCCTCATCTTGCTGTTGGTAGGTGGCAAGCAGAGACTTAGCCCAAGGACACTGGAGTATCTCTTGAAATTAGAGGCAGGAAGTAAGAATATTCTGTGAAGAGATAAAACGAAGTTTTAATTTAGGAGACAGGCTGTATTTCTGACAGATGGACCATCCTTCTGAACCATATAGCCTCCAGCCCCATCCTGCCAGTGTGGAACACGTCAGCCTGAAAGATTAAAGTTCAGCAAAATTATAGGCCACCAAAATCAGGGCTTTATAATGGGAACTGTCATCTTACTTGAATAATAGTCCCATTCATAATACTTATACTGGATCTTAATCTCACTTAAAGGGAAATTACCCCAGAGACTTTAAATAGGAGTATTTGTAATTTAAATGTCTTCTGAGACTCTTTACACCTCAGATATAGGGTACAAAAGTGAGCTATGTGTGCTCTCTACATACCTGTCTGGATGTGTGTACAACTCTGTTTATATCAATATATTTTTTTTTAATAAATATATATTATCATACAGATAATTATGAAACCAAGGGGCACAATGATGATTTTCTTCTTTAATTATTCCTAACATATTTTTTTAAAACACCTGACAAAATATTATTTTCTGTTCCCCCTTCCACTGGCAATTATAAGAGTCAAATAGAGTGGAGAGTTTAGAGGAAAGAGAAAAAAGAAGAGCAAAAGAAAAAAATGCAGGCAATAAAAAGAAAACCATTGTTATGATCAACTGTAGAGGGAAAAAAAACCCTCAGAGAAAATTAAATATTTCTCTCTAGAAAAGTATTCTTTTGAAAGGACTATAAGGCATCCATATAGCCATCTTTGTTTTATGACCAGAGCTACCAAGAAATTTCTGTGCTCAGGACTGAGCACTAGAAGCATGGAATTGAATTTTCTCAGGGCTAAAAAAATTTAATATTTTCAGCATACATTTATACCATCACCCATAAATTTGCTATTAGAGACATGCTGGCAGTGAACTCTCAGCGGGATACAGAATTTCATGCTACTTATGCAGTGCTGGCCATAGCTTCTCCTCTTCAGCAAAAGCTCATCAGTTTCTGCAAATTATCACTGCTCTTGCAGGTAGAACTTTATTATAGATGATGCACATATGCCAGACTCATCCAGTATTATAACACTTTCTGTCACCTTCATCCAAACAACATCTGGCAGCAGTCCCCGAAGTGACATTTCAGACATGGAAGCAGAACTAATATGAAGAAAAATATGGTGGCAGTGACAATACAACCAGAGAACAACTTCCTCCCCAATTAAGTCAACGTGCTGCCATCCCTCACTGTCTCAGGACTCTCTTCTCTTTCCCAGCAGTCTATTTTCTCTTATGTAGCTTGCAACAGTCCCGTTTTCCACACTGTTCTAGGTCAACTCCTCTCCATGAGAGAGGATGACAAGGGTTGAATACAGCTTTTTGAACCTGACATCCAAGACTCAGGTAAAGATACTCACCTACAAATTTGTAAGGTGCTGTACACAAGCATGTTCTTTCTCTGTGTTTAACGTGCTGTGAGCTGAATTCAGTGCAACATCACTTCAAAGTCCCCTAAAGCAGAATACTTTCACCCACTACAATGTCAAATTGTATTGTTTTGTGTCACTACTTAGGCAGTTTTTTTTCAAAAGGGTTCACTTAAATTGACCAAAACCATAAAAAGTAAGGAAAAAAAAAATCATTGCTTTATTAGATGCTTGAACATAGTTTTTTGGTATTAATACATTGTTCTTAATTAATAAACCTTAATTTTGAATATAAATGCAAATTTAAAGAAATTCTGAAAAAGTTACAGTTTACGATTTCCAGAGGAAAGAAGTTTAAAGAATTTGAAATCCCAAATATTTTTGCTGAGAAATTCAAATGTACCTATTGCCCAATGGTGTTTTGCCATTGTTTATTAGCTTCACTAAAAGCACAAAAAATTTCAAAGCCCGACAGGTTGCACACTTTACCTTCACTGTTTATCTACAAAACAGAAGAGGAAACTTTATTAAAGAGCTTCAGAGTATTGCACAGACAGACTTCTCACAGTAACACATCACTGTCTGGATTATAGATTTGTATCACACTCAGCACCAGCAGACCCATTGGGTCACTTACCCTTCATGGCCTATGTAATTCTTACTTTAAAAACAGGGTTATTTGCCCTAATCTGGAGGATTTAGACATAGATTATCTGTAGTCTCTCATTTGTTTTTGTTTACAGTGAGGCTTTTTTGAGCCTTTCTATAGAAAATTTATCTCAGAATTCTTTTTGCTCCCCCCTTTTCCCCCTTGTCTCTTCCTCCACCATGGGTTTCTGCAGTTTTAATATTTCTCTTTTGCTCTGTCTATGCTTTTCCCTTAATCACTACTCTTCTCTTTTCCTTGCAAGATACACTTGCATGTATCTTCTGTAACTTCCCATATAAAAACTAGAGACAAAAGAAAACCAGAAACATTCCAACATATGGGGAAGAACGATAAATATTTTAAAAGCCAGAGGTCATACTCAGCATTGCCACAAACCAAAGTGATATTAATATTTAAAAGCTCCTGTTGTTATTGTTGGTTTCAGTTAAATGTAAGGAGGAAATTCTTTGCTGAGGAACTGGCAGAGGTTGCCCAGAAATGTTGCCCCATCCCTGGATGTGTTCAAGGCCAGGCTGGATGGGGCTCTGAGCACCCTGGGATACTGGAAGGTGTCCCTGCCCCTGGCAGGGCATTGGGATGAGATGATGTTTAAGATCCCTTCCAACCCGAATCTTTCCATGATTCTGTGGTTATCAGTGGCAACCTTGAGAAACTCCCATTATACTCCGAACAGTTTTAATTGCTTCCCTGCTGCAAACATTGGAATTCACCCTGTCTCCTCTTTGTTTACCATTCCATTCCCAAGGGACCAAGGAAAAGAGAATGCAAAATCAATTTCCATCCTTACAGCTTTCTGAACAAGCACTTATATCCATTTGAGGAAAAAGAATTCTACTATACTTAATACTTTGGGAATCTGAATCAGGTTGCTGTCTTGCGTGGATTTAAGAATCAAAGAAGTCAGAAATGGAAGAAAACTATCAGAGTTTATCATCTGGCCACAACCTTTGTAAATGCAGCAAATTCTTCTCCAAGAGAGGCTGCAAATAGAAGGCAACGACAACTGAAACTTCATCATTACTTTCCCAAGAACTAAATGCAGAGGTTGAGCAACTTTACAGATTTGTACCCAGTTGCTGAGCCTGGCTGTTGTCACTGGACTTGCTCTTTGGCTCAGGTAGTGTGGGACAATCCTTTTTGGCAAGGCCTCAGTGCAGAATCCAGTGTGAGTTATCAGCAAGTAACTGCTCTGCTGAACATGTAATCCAGGCAGGATTTGGCAGGTGCCTTTAGATATATACGTTTTTCATGACTGAGGAGAAAAAAAATCAAGTTATGAATTATAGTAGCTGAAATAACCACTTTTATTCATGAAGGTGTTCAAAAATAATTCAAATTTTGTTTTTTTGCAAAGAAGGCCAGAAACACTGTATTCCTATATAGATTAATATAAAACTGATTTTGTCTCCAACTATTCTTGGTAGCACTGATCAATTAAAGTCTGCAGCACAAGAGTTTGGAAATTCAGCTGCAAGGCACTGATTCAAGGATTTTGACTTCTGGATCTGTCCCTCTATCATCAGCAGGGAAGTATTCCCTGGGCACAGTCCCACTGCCGGGGGTAGCAACTTGCAGACAGAAATATCAGTTTTACAGAGCTGCTGGAGCATGAAGTGGCTGGAAGCAGTGTCTATCCACGAGGGAAATGCACATCCCTGTACCAGACTGGAGAGGAAGCACTGTGCAGGATCCTCTGGTGTGGGGGAGCATGGGAGACTCCGAGGTTAAACACCAGAATTTGACAGAATCTTACCTGACACAACCGTGATTCCTGTGAGGGACATGTGAATAGTCAAGAAGGGATTTCTGAATGCACGGAGGAAAGGCCTCAGGCTCTGTAGGAGGATATTATACTTCAGGTCTTGGGGTCTGCCATGAGATGACACCTGAGACTCTGTCGAGATGGGTGTAATTTGCCATTGAATTGACACTGACATTTGTGTATTTGTGACATTTGTGCCTTGTGAAGAACTTCTACACATCTGTCCCACGACTTGAGTTTCTCTTTTCCATAATGCCCTTATCTGTGGGTCAGGAGTTTAGCTGTGGTTGTCAGGAGTGCCAAGCATAACATGAACTGCTGGGATTTTTTTTTCTGATGTGTTCTCTACTTCATTGTTCTCACATGTGCAGCCCTCAAAATTTCTGGTGGGTATTCTTGGATCTTTGTTCCATAAACATTTTAATGCTGGGAGAAGAGCCTGGCCACAGAGGCATTGTTGATGTCTGCAGTAAGAACAAGGCCACTTGGTGGGATTTGGACAGGACTTTGTCCTATTTTACATCTACACCGGAGCATGAAGCATTTTGATTATATAGAGCCAATAACCAAGAATAGCTTACTTTCTATCTTTTTTTTTTTTTAATTTTTAATAGCACTGTCCATCTTCCTCAGGTCCTCCTCTTCCACTCAATAAAATGTAACAGACCACTTGGATGTAACAAATACCTCGTTCACCTTGGACTAGAATGATCCAGCATTTTTAAGAGTTTGGAAGCTTACAGTTTTCTTTCTTAGGGTGAGAAAATTAACAAAAATTAAGGTTTTTCTTCGAGCGGGTGAGACTTGCCTCTGAAAGCTAAAAATGTAAATAAAATAACCTTCAAACCTAAACCTTGCAAAACTTCAGTAAGTTAAATATGCTTTAGACATATAGTTTTGTCACAGAGCCTATGATTTGACATTAACCAAGCAAGCTTGATGAGCTGACTGCTGAGCAAATTGTTTTGTATAGGTTTCTTACTTTGATATCACCCTATTCAGTTAAGGGTGCTAACCTGTTCACAGTTTCAGTCCTGCAAATAGGAGACTGAGTCGATCCATAGACCTGATTGAAGCATTTTGATTGATATAGGCCCTGAAAAGTAAGGATGAGTTTGTCCTTATGGACGTCTTTGATGTGAAAATCAGTCTGGTAAGCAAAGAGTGCGGGGTCAGCAAATTCGAGCAGTTTAGGTTTGGCATCAACTGAACTAGCTAGAAGTGACAATCAAGTGATCTTATCAAGGTTTTCACTCTGTTTTTGATACTCCTGTAATTGAGCATCTTTCTCTTCTGTCACCTAACTTCAAGATAGATATATCTATATCTATCTATCTATCTATCTATCTATCTATATTAATTTCTGATTGAAGTTAGAGCCGTGGGAAGCATAACTTAGCTGGGGGAAGAAAACCAAAACTTACCCCTTAGTGAACCAAAGGTAAATCGAAAGATTAAGAGAATAACAATCTAATAGTATCCTAATTAATTTCAGGTTTTGGAAAGCTTCTGCTTTGCTGCTTTGATTTTTTCTTGTTCTTACAATTAAAAATGTCTTGAGATTATATATATATCTTTCTAAAAGTTGTTTTTGTGTGTGTGTGGGGGGGTTTTGTGGTTTTTTTTTTTTTTTTTTTTTTTTTTTTTTTTTTTTTTTTTTTTTTT
>VXBN01004394.1:55141-74740 GCA_013397395.1 Sinosuthora webbiana
GGGTTTGTTGCGTGGAGTGGGGGGGGGGGTGGGGGGAGTTTTACCAGAAGAAAATAAAGTCAAATAATCTGGACTGTGTACGACCGTGCAATGTTTTTCCTTCTCCATTTTTGGTTTTGGTTCTGTTTGTTTGTTTGTCTTTCGTTGATGTTTTTTGCTAGTGAATGAAACAAGGATTTCCTCTGGACTAGGGATGGAACACAGATAAATGTCAGTATGCTTTTTTTTTTTTTTTTTTTTTTTTGGGGTNTTTTTTTGGAGTTTAGGAGTGAAGGAAGTGAATATCTGGGATGTTAGCAATCCATGGGAACTGGAAAATGTACCCCAAAAATTTGATTTTATTTCCCATTAGAAAAATCCAGCTGTTTAATCTGATGGCTGTTATCAAATTTGTTTGTTCCCCATATATCACAATCTCTTCTGCTGTTGCAAACTTTAAGGAATTTGAAAAAGGAATGAAGACTGAAAAGCTGCAGCACTAATACTTGCTCCTTAGAGAGAGTAAAGGGCCTTATCAAACTTAGACAGTGCAGAGGCTTAAGGTTTCTCTGGTCTCCTGGTACAGTGATTTTGGGTTTTTTTAGATCTCCACAAGTGAATGAGGGAGAAGGAGGGAGAGAACCCACATGAGTACTTAACTGAAATCACAGAAGAATTACATAGGCTGCTGAATTATTTTTCAAAATTTTTTTAATAAGGTGAGACTGGGATCTCTTCACCCCATTAACTCTTCACCCCATCACTAAATAATTAGTGAAAAGAAGGAAATCCACCAGAACAGCCCCACAACTCCTGAAAATAAAACTCTATATTAAGAGTCAGGCAGATATGATGATACTTATTTCACCTCAAAACATGACCAAAGAAAGACAGATTTGAAATAATGTCGGAGAAGCCAATAATAATGCAATCTCCTTTGGGATGGTATTATCTGCAATGGAAAATTTGAAAACCTCTGAAGATTATGAAGTGAGAAGAACAATAGCTACCTGCTGCTATTCAGGAGAAATGAAAAAGCCATAACAATGCACATTATGCTCTCTTTGAATGGGATACATTCCCCATTTGGTGAAATCACTTTAGCCACTGATTCTTAATGCTGTGTGAAAGGAAGCTATTTGCTGCTTCTAAAGAAAGACTAAAACACACTATTTCTTCTAATATATCAATTCTTACATTGGCAGACAAAAATACCAACGTTTTTTCTTCTGCCTTTCATTTTCTCCTGCCTGACCTCGTGCAAAACTGGATTTTGTTTGGTTCATTATTATTAGTTCAATTCTGTAGTCATTAGCCATATAATCAACCTCTGTGCTCAAAATCTGTGCCCAAAAACAAATTCTATTGCTGACTCTTGTGGCCAGTAGGACTGCAAGTGCTTGAAGCAGTGCTGAAGTCTGCCTTTGTCTTGCTTTATTTTCCTCAAATGCAATATTCAAAGAGCATTGCCCCTGCCATGTTAGAGGACTGCTGCTTACCCAATCTATATCCCTCTGAACAGGAAGGCATTTATCAAAGCAGAGATGTCCTCTTTTCTCTGTGTTCAACTAAGACTTCATTTTCCCTAATGCTTTATGGCAAGAATGTCACCCTGAGCTCACTGGGATCAAGAGGAGCTGAGCCTGGACCTTTTAAAGCCCACGGCTCTCACAGAGGGGCTGTGTCAAAGAGGCCCATGAGGACTCTGACGTGGCAGCAGGGAAGAAAGAGCAGCTGAAGAGCCCTGCACCATTTTATCAGCATAGCCCACACACGTCTGGCATTCCCTTCTATCTGAAATAAGTTCAGTGAGGTTGCTGCTCAAATAAGTGATAGTTATCTTAGTAAACCAGAGGGTCTGATCTATTACCTTCACAGAGTATGATCTCAGATGAAGGGAGGATAAGGTTAGTGATCCAATTACTTGGGAAAGCCCAAACCCTGACACTGACCCCACAAAGTGACCAGTAACCTTACCAAAGCCCCTGCTGTGATATCAGTCTAACAACCCAGGACTAGCAGTATCTATAAAGTCCCAAACTTGAAATTGAGGCACCTTTGAATTTTGCCTCTAAAGTAGATCCAAAAAGCCTGCTTTATGTATCATCCCATAAATGTGATATGACCCTTACCTTCAAAGGGTGCATGCCTGGGGCTTTCCAGAGTGTCTGCTTGTTATGGACATGATAACTGAGACAAATTTGCTGCTGCTCCTTCTGCTAGAACCACTTAAGTGACATCTGAGTTAAAACATAAAAGTTTCTGGTGACGTGAAGCATGGGGAACTGGCACTGATAATTTACATTTCCTGTTGGTAATTTTGGGGAGACCTACAATATGTGTTGGGTGAATATCACAGAGCAGTGTCAGAACAGCACAAGAGGGTGTTGCACTGGTTCTATGTTGCATTGGTTCTTTGGTAATGTAGATTTTCATGCTTCTTGGATCTGTTGCTATGTCCACGCCAGCTACAGTAGATTTGGGACATCTCACAGAAATGAAAAACCGCCCTTCTGTGATTAAACATGGGAGTTAGTGCGAGTGATCTTTCAGGTGACAGGATTGTAAATCTGAAGAGGGCCAAAGAAGTGCCCTAGAAAGTTTTGCCATGATCTCCAGTAGGCAGGTTTATTGTTCTGAGAGTTGCACACTCTCCCTGGCAGTCAGAGATTGTGGCTCTGTAGCTGATGCTATTAGTAGTTCCCATGTTCTTTCTCTGGTCAGTTTTTATTGCCCTTGTGACTCAGGTTTTTCCTCCCACCTATCTCCTCAGCTGCACAAAGTCTGTTCTGTGGTGGGCTGAGCAGGAAACTGGATCACTTAATTCTGCTAATTGAAAGTACACTTTTAAAGAAAAAAAAAAAAAGAAAAAAAGAAAAAAAGGACTGTAATGTGCCCAAATCAGTTGTGACAGATGGCGTCTGTTATCCCTGCCCTTGCTTTGTGTGTCTCTAAGAAACCTGAGCAAGGTGAAGCTTCCAGAAAGATGTGTTATAGCAGCTCAGAAATGGGTGGCTTTGGCAGGGGGGCTGCAGAGTACAGCCAGATGCACCCACTTGAGACTCCTTGAGACTGCAGTGAGGATTAGAGAAATGTCAAAGGCTGTGCAAAGCGACTCTGCTCAGAAAGTCATCAACTTATTTAGGTCTAGAAACTAAGCAAGGGGGGAAATTTCATTTCTACTGCATTAACCTACTTGGTTTGAACTTGCTAAATTCAAAAATATTCCTGTCATTTTTATTCTAGAAGTCCTGGGGCATTCTCACTCTTTTTTTAAAAAGTATGCATTTTAAAAAGCATTTTAAGGAGGGAGACGAGGCAGTTGCAGGTCCCATCAGGCCATAGCCATATCTATTATATTGAAACTACAGCCTTATTAAGTAGCCTGTATGCTTTATTCGTAGCCAAGGTCTATCAGACATTTACTGATAAGTTTTTCTCATCAAGTGTTTGCTGAAAATTTGTACCTTTGCATGAAAGTGTTTCTCTCTCCTAGAAGCTACACTTGGTTGTTGGCATTCCTCTTGCTCCTCCTTCTTGCCATTTGATCAGATCCTAGCTTTTATTTTTTAGGTGTCTGTTTTGCCTGACGTGAAGACATTTGGCTAAAATGGGCTTCAAAGAAGGGTTGGCTCTGTTAAAAGATACACTCCCAAGCCAAAAAAAAATCCCCAAACAGTATTGCTAAGACAGACAGAAGAATTTCTGCATAATAATGATGACTAATTTTTTTTTTTTTTCTTTTTTTTAGCAAAGCCACAGCATGGCTGATTTTATTATAAACCCTCTTCAGAAGAGGGTAGTGTAAAAGGTGAAGAGAGGCAGAGTTCAATCTTTCCTGAAATCCTGGATTTATTTTAGGGCTTCCAGAGCTGAAGGAACTCAAATGATTCTGTGATTTTTTAAAATGTAAATATTGCTGTATACAGGTCTGAAGAGAGCTTAAAGGTATTCCAATTAAACAGTATAAACTTTAGGCATATATGCACAGGCACTGATGTTGGAGATAATCAGGCCTGAACAAACTTCTACTTATCAGTGAGCAAACTTCTACTAGAAGTTGCTGTATATAGCACATACTGTATTGTATTTAGTTTAGGTATCTTTAGCCCTATACAAGCCTTAAATTTATAGACTTATATCTTGACATGGATAAAAATTTCATAGGAGGTCAAAAGAATATAGATATTTTTGTTTGTTTGTTTATTGTTTGGTTCTTTTTTACTGATGAGAAATATTGAAATAAACTGGATTTTTTTGACAATTAAAAGACTGATACTTTGAGGCTACCTAATTGCAGGAGGAATGATGAAAACATGAACAACACACTCTGGCAGTCGTTTGGCAGAGCAGAACAGTCTGCTAGTAAAGTCAGGATGGGATAAAAATGCATTGTTTTCCACCTGTATTTTGCAGGTGATGTGTGGTGTTCTGTGTCTTGTTTCTTTCCTCCCCCATTCTCTCTTTGCGAAGAGAGGTAGAAAGGATGGTCTGCCACTGCCCAGAGATGCTGCTAATTATTGACCAAACTGCTGCTAATTTATAGATCAAACTGCCCGGTTGAGAGTCTATTTTTTGGTTAAAAATATCTTCTAAATTCATTCCTGTAAATTCCACTTCCAGAGGAATGTGTGATTCCTACTTGTCCAGCCACAGGCTGACTCCTGGCAGGCATTACTGACACTGAGTTGGTTTCATGCAGTAAAAGAGAGATGTTTGATGGCAATCATGGTCCATCAACAGTTTTCACAAGGAATAGACAGAAAAATTCCAACATCCCAGTTACTTCATTCAAGCTTATCTTCTTACATATTTTGTTTAATAAGAGCTTTGGGGCTTTTACTGGTTTTACTCTATATTCCCTCATAATACAGTGTGGCAGGATTTATCAGAAGTTCCAGGCAGCACCCTGCTAGAAATAATTTATAGTAGTACTTCACACTAGGGAGTTCCTGCTTGCAGATTCTGAAACAACTTTTTACAAAGTGCTAATACCCACATATTACTTGGAGAAAAGTGAAGAAAAAGAGGTTTATTATGCAGTCACAGAATGTGCCAAGGTAAAAGCAAGGGGCAGTATCAAAACCACCTGACTGGCACTCTGCTGATCACTCTTGTTGGTTAAAATGCTGGTGGCATTTGCAGAACCCCTCCTCTCCTCCTGTCAGGGCTCAGTGTTTTTCCAAATATTGGATGGGGAGGGGAAAGTCTTGGAAATCCCTGCTTGCACCTTGCCATTTCCATTTCTTCTCATAATAACCCGCAAAATAATCAAGCTACAACATGGGTGAGGTAGAATACGTGGCTACTGACTGCTGCAACATCCTGACCAAGGAATTGATAGGATGTAGCTCCCTAGGATGTAATTTCCAATGATCAAATATCTCCTGTTTACCTCCCTCTTGGTGATTTACAGTGTAACAGCTGCCCGCCATATATCTGTGGGGAGCTCCTCTTCTCACCTTGGTTTTCAAGAGACTGCCCTGCATGATGATGAACTTCAGAGAGGAATGACTGGAGCCAATAAACCCAGCCATCCATGCTCCACATTGCATTACCTGGGTCCCAGGGGAGGGTCTACACACTGCAGGTGAATGCTGGTGGCAGAATCCACTTAGAGAAATGGCTGTTGTTGGTCTGTTTATTTACATGCAGAAGTACCTGTAGAGGATCCCATTATTCCACTCCCTTATACTTTTCCCAACAATCCTCTGCTGAGGACAGAACTATAAAAACGAGTCTTTAAAAAGGAGTGAAGTAACGTTAAGAACTTTGTTTATTCTTAAAAAATGAAATATTCATTTCTGGCTGTGTAAATAGCAGTAAGTGAGGAGGTGAGAGAGACTAGAATTGAAATCAGAGAAAGTGATTATTTAATTTTGCAGAGCATTTCAATATTCTGCTTTTGCCGTTCTTTCTTTATTTGGTATAAAATATCTCATTTTAATTCTCTGGGAAAGAAAAGAGAAATGTGGACTCTGGGAGCACTCTATCACTAGCAGAGAAGGAGTCCACCTGATGTTTTTCCCCAGAGCACTGATTTAGTGAAGCCTCAGGAACAGCCACTCTGTCTTCCCAGTAGCCATTTGGTGAAATTCTCAGGGAATTGTTTGCTGTCCAGCAAACTCCCTTAGCACCATGGCAAAGTTGAAATATCCTCTCTGCACCTCATTTAAAGTTCAGGAAAACAGTAAATTCTGGTTAAAAAAAAAAAAATATAATTGTTCAAACTTGCTACAAAAAAAAAATATGGCTTTGTATGTTTAGATAAGTTTTACAGCCAAAGAAGTGCTGCTTTGCAGCAGACTGTATAAATTGGTATTAGTGAGTTACAAACTGCTTCCAGAGAAACAAGCCTAAGAGTATATGACTGCTTTGGCTAAAAAAAATGCATACATATATATATATATGTCTATGTCTATGTCTATATGTAAGACATATATGTCTATATATATCTACATGTAAACTATCTGTGCCATTCACACCAGTTCAAAGGATGTGTCAGAGTGAGAGTGGGTAATAGGAGTTAGGTCTAGGGAATGCAATTATTTCTTCTTTCTAGAGTCTGACCTCCTGCAGGAAAATGGACAAACACTACAAAGTTGCTTTTGTTCCTCACTGCTTGGAGCAGGGGAAAAGACTTGAGAAGCATGGACTTCATTTTTAACAAACATATAATCATTTTTTGGGAGATGAGGGAAGAAGCTTTCAAGTCCTGCAGGGAATTCAGGAAGAATACCCAGCTGATACCAAGCTGGCTTACCTCTAAGCCTCTAATTTCTAATGTGTGTAGAAAGCAGGAAGATTATAGTTTCAACAAAAATTGCAGGCCTTTTCCTTCCCTTTATCTCAGCTATTTTAGAGGTTTCTCAGTGGCATGTGATTCAATTAATGTCATTCAATCAGGCAAGTTAACCCTTCCTTGCCAGGTTGAGTTCTGAGCTTTATTTCCAGGTTTTTGTTCTTGAGGGCTTTAAGAGACGCTGTGAGAATTCTGCACAGGTGTTGCTGATGTCCATTATTTGCAATAGGTGCTAGGGAAATAAACTTCTTTTCCTGTGAGTCTATGCTCTTTCTAGTTGGTCCTCTTATTCAGTGCTATTAAGCAGACAGGTACCTTGTATTTCTGACAGAACTTACCAGTTTAATTTAAAAGCCTTGGTTTGTTTTTCTTACTTCCATTGATGTTGTCACTGTAGCTCTGGGGAGAGTGTTTTCTACATGCCCCACATGCCCCAGAAAAGCATACACAACAACAACAACAACTATATTTACCTTTACTGTGTAAATAGAGCTCTTTATTCTTTGATAAATGGAATATGAACAAAGCTTTGGACTACAGAGTAATTTACTCTGCATCTTAAACATTTTTCAGGTAAGTCAAAGCAGGCATGAAATAGAATGTGAATATGGGCTTCAACCCTTTTCCTGGATACCTTTTTACTGAACTCAGGCTGTGAATGCAAGACATTTTGCAAGGCACTGAAGGAATGACAAAGTAGGGCTGCTCATCACAGCTTGCAGGCATAGATATTCCAGCCTGGAGGTGTCTTGGCTCTCTTGGAGGTCATTTGGTTCTTTCTTGGCAGGGAAAAAAAAAACAACCAAAATTTTGGAGCTGGGTATTAGAGGCAGCAAAGCTGTAGAAGCTGCAATTTCCAGGTCAAGAGTCCTACAAGCACCATGAGAGTGCTTTGAGCCTTAAAATTTGGAATTTCAACCTGTTTTGTAGTTCCAAGTGGAGAGCTGCTGAGCTCTACCTACGTGGTGAAACTGCGGCAAATATTAGCAAAGACTTGCAGTACACAATTGCATTTCAGGTTAAAAAGTAAAAATAGAAATAATAGTAACTATGAATATCAGTTTGTTACACGATATTAAAATTATAGGATGTACTGTTTTGTCATTCTGGCAGCATTCCTGACATCCACAATTTTCTGTGGCACTCTTAGCCAGGAGTGGTTACCTCTCAGCATTACCTGCTCTCAGTACCCAATATTGCCTGTGTTAACTGTGTAACAGAATCACACCTGGTAAGGAGCAGATGAGCTGACCTGCAAGATTTGCAGGGGATTGAATTAGTGTTTATTTAATTTTATTTTCATATTTACACAGCCAGCTGTGTGGCCATATCCATTTACTTAATTAGTGAGATGATTTTTAACCTGTGGTCTCTAACTATACATTGTAGCCTAGCTTTTACCACTTTTACCAGGATAGTGGTTGCTTGCTCTTCTCACTGTAATTATAATTAACAGTGGTCTAAAGTATGATATGAGTCAAGCAGAATTTGAATATAAAGATGAGAAACTGTTATTCTGAGAGCCAGTCAGATTTGAGAGTGAGAACATGCAGTTGGGTTCCTCACTCAGCATCTAAGCGTGTAATGACTTTGTTCTGTGGCAGCAGTGTGGAGAATCACTTTTATAGGGGTTGCAAGTATATTACTTGTGAGATACTTTTTTTTCTTTTTCTTTTTTTTTTTTNTTTTTTTTTTTTTTTTTCCTGAGGAAGAAATAAGGATTATGCTGCAATCTACAGGACATGCAGAACTTTACCAGCCAAACCTAGGAGGATCTGTTGATCCAGGAACTTGGTCTGAAGGAGGGTAATTTTCAGCCAGCAGCAGGAGTGTTTGGGAAGGTGCTTCCAGCTGGCATCTAATTAGATGCTGCTGAGCCTGCAAGGCCCTCAAGGTGGCAAATGCCACACATCTCATGTCACCAGCACACTCCAGCAGTCCCATCACATGCTCCTGCTCCTCGAAGGGCTCTCTCACATCTGCTTGAGCTGTGGGAATGCTGAAGGCATTTTCCTTCAGCTGTGCTTTTCAGCCTCATGTATCAGGTGTGGGCCCTCTTACACTCACTGCTCCTGCCTCCTATTTTATTGCTTCCCCTGCTGGGTTAGGATGGCTTAGAGCTGCTCGGTGGGAGAAGACAGCATTGCTGCAGGGATTTTGTGTATGTGGGCATGGAAGCTTACCAAGTGATGCTCATGAGGGGAGCAATACCTGACATACCCAGCTGTGCCTGTGCTGCTGGATCCTGAGGCAAAAGCAAGCTCAAACATGATTTATGATGGGTGTCCACACTGCAAATTCTAAGATGTCAGTGTCCTGTGGCTTCTGATGTCAAGGATCCTGGTAAGAGCCTGGGCTGAGCTCTCTGCTGAACACTGGGAAGCCCAAGATTGCTGGATGGCAGAGAGAGGGATCACAACACAAGTGTCCACAGGCACTTGATTCTTAATCAAGTCTTGATGAGTGGCGGGGTGTGCTTGAGGTAGCACTGCCCCAGCCCTTCCTCTTTCTCTCCATGAAAGTTCAGCTGAAGCCAGAAACTGAGTCTTGCCCATGCCTGAGCAGCCCAGAAGGAAAGGCAGCTTGGGCATAGTTTCAAAATGCATTTTAGCACAATCTTATGAAGGTTATTGCTTTCAAAGAGGAGGGTTAAGAAGACACAGCTAAATAGAAGCTAAAATTTACAAAAAAAAAAAAAAAAGAAAAAAAAAAAAAAAGGAATTTGTGACACACATTACCAGAACTGTTAAAATGGGGCAGACAAAGTGAGAACCTCAGCTAAGCTGCTCTCAGGCTGCAGACACTGCTTGCTTAGTCTCAACTTGGAGTTGAAGTAAGCACTAGTGGAGATATAAGGCTGTTTTAATCTTGAAGCCTAACTGCATATTTAGAAGTCTGACCTAACTTTAAAAATGCAACTCCCTACAAGCAGTTGTATTTTGCATGCCAATAACACCTGCAAACATTTCAAGTAACAGGCTTGAAGTAGCTTTCTTCATTACTTGAACAGCTCTGAAGATAGTAAAATATTATTCATCCTACAAATTATTCAAGATTCTCCTTGTCAAATATCTGGCAATGGTCTTCATGCAATTTTTTTTAATTCTTGATTGGCCAGCTCTAGCTGGTTTGGTGGCTCAGCTTTTTCAGAAGCATTGAGAGAGAGCAGCTCTGTGCAAACATCCGTGGCCATCATAACCATTCAGTTTACAGCCAACCAACGCCTGTGAAAACTGCAGATTAAAGACAATCTGTTCTTGCATAGCTGCAGCAGCAGGAATTGACTCCAGAGGTGGTTGAGCAGCTCTGAGCAATACTAAACTGTAATGAATTTGTTTTGCTGAAAAGAGGTGAATGCTCAGAGCTGCATCTACACAGGACATCCATGGAGAAGAAACGTGTGGGAATACCATGAATTACCCAGAGACAGAGTGGGATTAGTGTGTGTTTGCTTCTTTAGTACTGCCCCTTTATCACACAAAAACAGTTATTATTTGAGCTGGTTTGGGAATATACTGTATGCATTTTCCATGAGTATTTTCTGTGAATTGGCTTTTGTGAAGTCCAGATACGTTTTTTTCCTAAACCCTTTTGAATATGAAATGTTTTACAAGTGTCCTTCTTTTTATCGCCTTGCACAACCACTTGTTTTAAATTTTGGGCTTTTTCTGGTGAGGTTATTACATTTTACAAGATTAATTCTGCAAGATTATTTTCTTCATTAGCTGTATGAGAGGAAATAGCACTGTAGTTTTTAAATGAGATACATTTAAACTTTCTGTGCACTTCAGGTTCAACTTAATGTTTTCTTTAATGATATTAAATATAAACAATAGCTAAAGCATAATTTTATATAATTTTAGGGGATTTGATTTTTTTTCTTCCTATTTTGGGAGCGTGGGGTTTAGTTGTTTAGGCAAGTATATTTCCAGCTCTATGAACTGAGCTGAAAAAGAAAAAAAAAATCATCTTCCTTTGGTGAAAGAGGTAACTGTCCCTCTTCCTGTAAAGGTTGGGATGACAGCAGGGGAAAACTGGGCCCTTGTGGCTTAGAGTTATTGTGACCTCAGTGACAGGAGAAGCTGGGGACAACAGCTCTATTCCCACCATTTGTAGACAGCAGTGGGAAAAGAGGCTCCCGAAACCTAGCAGTGTTCCCTATATTTCAGGAGGAAAGGAACAAATGCTCCCCATAAAAGGAGGCCTTTGGTTTAAAAAAAAAAAAAAAAAAAAAGGAAACGTCATAACAGCTAAAATTAAAATTAATAGGATATGGGTTTGTCTTGTTATATGATTTCTAGCAGCTTTAAAACAAGCCTCTTAGAAACTGTACATGAAAAAGACCTAGACAGTCTACGAGTTAATTAAACTTTGCTCTAGATTCTAACTTAACAGAGAAATAAGCTGCTAGATTTTTTCCCAATTAAACATCATTTTTCCATTTTACTTATGCAAACCACATTATCATATGTAAGCAGCTGAGACTCTTTCCCTAGCTCAAAATATTAAAATTTGAAGTATAGAAATGTTTTAACTTAGTAAAACTAAATCCCAATCCAATCATAGAGTTATGTTAATAATAAAGAAATTCCAGGCATTTAAGATTATTAGGAGTCAGATACAGCAAAAACTTTAGTATTTTAAGAATGTTTAGAAGACAAGTGACTATGTTGTTCTTCCATAAATATTTTAACAGTACATCATGGGGTTTTTTTTCCTAATATTATAATTTTCTACATAAGAGAAAATAATTTGTGAGTATTTATATCAGGCATGTATATGATGCTAGTTTTGTCAGTCTGATTCAACTTGTTTAACACTTGTGCTGTTACATAGCTATGGCCATAAGCAAGTCTAACTAGCATTTTTTTTCTGCTGGGATTTGTTCCACTTAATTATTTTGTACTTCAGTGCAGAGAAAAGGAAAGGTGTCTCCGTAAAGCAGACATTACAAATAGGTTATGGGGCTGTAATGTAAAACCTCTTTATAGCCAGATTTCACTCACTACTAATCAAAAAGAGATTGTGTGGAAAGAGTGTTTTTAATTCCCTATATCCAGTGGACTTCATTTCATTCTAATTTTGGTGTAAATGGAAAGCTGCTGGCTTTTTTTCTCATTGGAAAAAACAGGTGCAAATGAACAGAGAGAAATCAGCTGCTAGTAAAACTGGCATTTCAAAGAAGAGAAAAGCCCATTATGATTAGTGGATCATCGTGAGAAGTCAAAGCTCTCCATTAGGCAGCTTCCACTAATCATCACCATTTTTAAAACTCTGAGCAGAAGTTCAGCAGGAAGTAGATATCAGGTATCTAATATCAGTAGATATTAATAGATATAGTAGACATCAGTAGATATAGTAGATAGTAGTGCCTTTACTGGGCAGCTTTATCATTGCACTCCTGACCTCAGGCTAGGGAAATAATCGGAGGAAGAGCAGAAAAGATGCAAGAAACTTTTTGGTTCACCCGAGTGCCTCAAAGTTTTCCCCTTAGAAGTGTGACCTCAGCCCATCTTTGCATATCGCACCCTCCAGCAGAGTAATCCCACTCAGCTCCCATCCTTAACCACTCCAGAGCCCGTGGCTTGAGCCCTGCTGTCAGTGGCAGTGCCTGCAGGGAGCCGAGCACGGGGACAGTGTGTTTTTTCTCCACCACCCGCGTTGCTAAGCAGATGGGTTGCTTTATTTCCCACCCCTTGGCACAAAGAGTTCTTGCAGCTCTGGCTAAGGCAGCATTCACTGTCAAGCTCAGCAATGCCTGCAGTGACCCCCAATTCCAGAGGAGGAAAGGAAGATCCACAATCAGTAATACCTGAGATGGGTGGATATGGCAACCGACCCTTATCTTGCTAAAATGAGCAGTGAAATAAACTGCTAGATGGATGTGTTGCAGCTGGAGATATAGTGAGCTGTAGCAATTCAGGTAGACGGTGAACTGTGTGGCTTTTCAGTTCATCTCCACACATGGTAGGTAATTGCTTCATTCCCAATCTTTGTTCAGATAACCACTGAGGGAATCGATAGTGAGCCTAGCCCCCAGGTGAAGTGTGTTCACCTTTAAAACATATTTTAAGTGTAGCGGCTGCAAAGTGCTTCAGTGCACAATAACATTTTCCCTGGGTGTCAAAACCAAGTGACTGAAAAGCAGGATAGGCATTGCCAAGGACAAAGGTAACGTTGTATTACTTACATTTCTGGCCTGTTGCCATTATTTCATTTGCAGCATTAAGGGGAGTAGAGATATAGCTCTGCATATTTAAATGCAGAACACGTTAAAATGCAGGCTAAAGAGAGCTACTCCATGCTTATTAAATGTAACTGGGTTTTTGAAACATATTTATTGTGAAATGTGTGAGAAGATTATTAAAAAGTACCCATTTGTATGCCATGGGTAATTAACAATAATTATCTTCTTAGTGGTCAGTTGAAATATAGCTGACATAAAGAAGAAATTTCACACACGTTTAAATTAAAAACTAATTAAAACACATTTTGAAAATGACTCAATTTGATATACAGTTATATCTGTCAGCAAATACCAAGGTGTGCCTAAGTTACCTAGGTTTAGGGAGATACTACCTGTTCAATAATTCTTGGTTTAATAACAATAACTAAAAAACCCTATAGTGTCATACTAGGAAAACATGGTTCTGCTGACCAAAAAAAAAGCAGCTGGGAGACCTTCATGATATAACCTAATTTTATTCTATTTGAGAAAGGGCCTCAGCAGTTTAAAAAAAAAAAAAACAAAAACAAAAACAAAAAAAAAACAAACAAACAAACAAAAAAAAACAAAACCAAAAAAAAAACCAACAAAAAACAGTCATAGAACAAACCTTACTGCATGACTCAGGAATATTCATGAGAGCTTAATTCTCACAGTTTCACATAAATGCTGGCTCCTCTTGTGCCTGGACAACAGTGCTTGATATCAACAGTGGAGAAATGCAGTTTTGATCCCCTGGTAGGTCATGCTGGTCCATGTTTCCAGTGTCCAAGCAAATTGCCCAATTAGAGTGACCTCAGGATTTTCTTCATCCTCTAAGAGATTGGGATCTGTCAGGTGACTGAGATCTCCCTTCATGTGTCTGATCCAATTCTGATGGTTTGTCCAGAATCCATGAAGGCAGGGAAATAGGAACTGACTTAGAGGCTGCCTTGGCCTTTACCCAGGGACATTATGGATAGAGTGGATGTTGTGACTCTCATGGGATATCAGTTAATTGCTCAAAGTCTACTAAATCTGAATTGGGGTTGTCACAATCTGTCTCCTAGTGAGTGAAATTTTAAGTAGAATGTATTTTATTTTATATTTTAGCACCTTCTAAGTCAGGGTAGTTCAGTAATGATATGTAGAAATGCTCAATTCTAAAAGATCTAAAACCAAAACTGATTTACAGAACTATCCATTTTCCCAGCTCTGATTAAGGGAACACATCCAATTACGTAAGTATATTATTAATGTTCATCTGTAGTGTAGTAGAATTAAAATTGCAATGTCTCCCAATCACGGTCTAAACCGCACAGTAATCAAGCATGAATTTAGCAAGTTCATTTTTCCATTATGCTGTTTTCAACACAAAGTTACCATATTAGCATATGGTACCATAACATTGCAGTTCAGACTTGAAGAAAGAAATTCCTTACTGTGAGAGGCTGTGGATGCCCCATCCCTGGGAATATTCAAAGGTGGGATTTGGCCTGGGCTTAGACCAACCTGATCTTGTTGAAGATGTCGCTGCTCATTGCAGGGAGGTGGGACTGTGGAGCTCAGCTTTGAGATGCCATTATTCCTGCACTTATCTTTAATCAGGTTAAAAACAGAAGGTAACAGAATGTGACTGAAAGCCCCCAAACAGTAGCATTTGCTGAAAGGAAGAGTAGAAACAGCATATTTTAAAAGCTCACTATTACAAACTTTTAATGGTTCTAATTCTCTCTCCCTCTTGGCTCTCGCCCCAATGGACCATATCAAAACAGAACTAACCTTATGTCACTGTGCTGAGTTCAAATCTACAGCACAGTGTCCAGGAGCCTAACTCTGCTGAATTCAAGTTATTCTTTTGTGCCACTGTATTTAAAGATCAAATTAGGCAGGAGAAAGAAAGGTAAGTTTGCTTGGTTAGTTGTTTTATTTTTCTCTGTGTGTCATAGAAAATTTCTTTATAAAATGATGCACTGAAAATAGCAAAAAAGCTTGAATGGTTTATCTTTGAAAAAAACCAAATAGTGTCCTTTGCACTGTGCCAAGGTTCAAAAGCAATTATTTCTCATTATATAACTTCCTTTTTCCCCCTTTTGTTCTTAACTCAATGAACCTTCTTCTTTTTCTACTTCATCATCTAGTTAAAAATAGGCAAAACTGTGCAAATAATCCATCCTCTGTGTGTCATTCATGCCTTTATGATATGCATTGCAATGGTAATTTTACCTCCTGTAAAATTTTTGGGTTTAGCTAACATTAACTACGCTTCAAAATACTTTCAGTGCTAATAATACAGAATGTCCTTACATAAGCAATCTGCTCATTTGTGAGGTTTTTTTTTTTTACAATTTTGTGATAATATAGGTCTGTTTTTCTCCAACTCACTCATCTGCACTTGCATTATGCAGCCACTGAGGAGTATTTTCCTTAGCAGCAGCCATGCACAAAGGAGAGGTATGGTCACAATTCAGAAGATATGAGGCAAGAAACATTACCCTCAAATAGAATCTTTGGCTAAAATCCAGTACACAGCTCAGCCTGCAATGCTTTATTTAAAAGAAAAAAAAGAAAAACAACAAAACCCAACTAAACATTAAAAGAATGATTTTTTTTTTTTAATTTAATGGACTAAATTCACTCTACCGAAAAAAAAAAAAAAAAGAAAATCTCTGTTTTTCACTTCTACATTGTGCTACTAGACCGTGACTGTTCCCTTGGAGTTTATTCTCTGTGTCACTTGCTAATGTTGCTTTAAAAAAACCCAAACACAGGCAGGTGCTAAACCATTAAATGCTAAGTGAAGACATGCCAGATTGCATAACTAATAGTAATGTAAATTGAAAATAATAAGTTAGGGAATGTAATTTTATATTTTAAGCCTTTGCAAAAGCAGAGTTCGACTTACTAAACACTAATGAGTACTTATGAACTCATATATTGTTCAGTATTTTTACAACCATGAATATGCATCATGAACTACGTGGAAGATCTTATGGGTATTTTATTGGAAAAGAGTAGCTAGATGTTTAAACTTCTGTACATATTTTTTTTTTTTTTACCTTTTCCTTATCATTAAACCCACAGTAATGTCCAATATTTTCATAGAATAAGGTAAAACAGTTCGAGCAACACGTTAATTGTCTGGAGTTTTTCATACTGTTTTCTGAAATTAACTTTTTAAGGTGTTAAAGTTGTTTGGGTTGGTTTGCTTGTTTTCAGAGGAGGTAGGCAGGACTGTCTTGCTGGTCCTGAGATGTAATGGCAATTGTTCCCCTGTTCACTCTGGTTGTGAGCCCAAACCATTTTTCCTGTGGCAGTAGGATCTCTTCCCATTCTGGAGTCACTGGAGCTGTGTGAACATATCATGCCATATCTGACCTTTTTCTTATTAATCCTTCTATGTCAGGTGGCTGTAGTACTCATGCTGTATTTGGAAACACTTTGTTAAGGGCTGGAGATGCTCACTGAATTATGAGCTGGAAGTCCAAGCTCCTGCAGGAAAGCCATGAGCCCAAACTAACCAAAGTGTGACCTTTTTATTTGACACCAGCTGTGACTGAGAATTAAACTGTAGAGGAAAATGGTGGGAGAAGCAGAATAAATGGGTGCTCCCCATTTGCTCCATCAGTGGCCAAAATTCTTCCATTTATTGGAGGAGCAAGTGGAATTTAGCAGTTGGAAGTGAGCAGCTGTATGAGTAGTAGTGAAAAGTGGGACATGGTTGTCACTGGTTCTTATTGTGAGGTAATGGTGATAGAGAATATGCCTAGGTAGGATCTTGGGGTTAGTTTCTATTTCTTTAGAGGAAATTTTGACAAATAGGAAAAGTCCAGAAAGCTTAAGAGTTTATGGATTATTTTCATCTTCCAAGATCCCACTTTTCATTAGGTTCTGTCACTTCTTCAAAAATGTTTATTTGCTTCAAATTACCTTTATGCAACTGATGCAAATTAAAGAGAATAATTTTTAATAAATTTCTATTAAACCAATGTAACACTGAGAATCTTGTGGCTCAGCTTCTCAGCAGGTCTGAAAAATGTTTCTCTGACTTCAAGTAATGGGATCCAGTATAATTTATATCAGTGAAAACAGGTGGCTTTATGCCATTCAAAACAAGTCTGTGATCCTGAAATAGAGATAAAATAGGTATGTGATATATAACTCCTAACTAGAGCAATGTAAATTCTCAATACAATGTTATGACAGTGGATTATTTTTAGTTTTTTAGTGAACTGTTATGTTTTGGTTTTTTGTGTTTTTTTTTTGTGTGTGTTTTTTTTTGTTTGTTTGTTTTGTTTTGTTTTGTTTTGTTTGTTTTTTTAAGATACTATTAGCACTTCTAAGAGTTTCTGAGGAAACGAATGAACGTAGGTAATGTTTGGATTTTGGCACACTAGGTCAGAGACTATCAAGAAAGGCTTATGTCTAAATGATGATTAATGAATAAAAGAATTATATAGGAGGTAGTAGGATCAGTCACAACAAAGACAGCAGTAAGGCATTGTCTCAAACTCATAGATCTGAATACCTGAAGAAGAATTTATAAATTCAGGCAAGATAGCCTATCAGTTTGTCTTTAATTTATTTCGGTACATGATTTTGCATGTGTTCTCAAAGTTTTCTAGCATTATCTGGATATGTTGTGGTAAGTTTTCAAACTCTTTTTAACAACAAACTGATGATTTTTATTAATCATTCCAGAAAACAAGAACCCCAATCCCCAAGTGCAGGAATTAGTTGGTGAATGAGAATTATTAAATTCTTTGCTCCCAATTTTTTGTTTTTCATTGCAGGATTACTGTATGTCTGAGCTATATAAAGAAAATTATATAAAAACTGCATTTGTAGGTACTCATAAATGTTCATTTGAACACTGATATGTGGGCTTTGGCATAGGGGTACCAAAACCTTAATTCACACATTTCTTCAGTCCTGATGGGCGCAGACAAAACCTGACTCGTCGGACTGAAATACTGGCACTGTAGGAAAGCACAGTTCATCCACTTGAGTGTATACTGGGTAGTTTTGCTGCTGTAAATCCCTTTGTCCTGTGGGATTACCCTAATAGAAATGGAATAATCTTTCCTCTTTGAATATAAAAATATAAAACCTGTCACCTGAATAGTGTGAGGATATGATTTCCTGAAGAATTCATTGCAGAATAGGTGGATAAATATATAAATATATATATATATATATATATGCACTCCAACTACAAGTAAGGAACCTGCTATTCAGGTTCCTGCTATTCAGAAACCCCAAGTTCTCCTGTGATGTGGTATCTGTGTAGAAATCACATGTTGGTTGAAGTTTGATAAAGCATGTCCAGGGAGGAAGTTAGGTTGTTTAGTGCCTTTAAATGCTCTTTAGAGGTTAATGACTGTGCTGAATACAAGCTTATAGAAGTTACTGATGTTTATAATTTGACCCTTTTTCACTGCTTCCTGCTCTACCCACTGTCTCCACACCCCCAACCCCCAAAAAATTAAAGATTTTTTTTTTACTATTTTTTGAAGAGATTTGACAGGAGATTAAAAGTCTTCAGGATAATTCAATATCACACTCTTAAAGAAAAGAAGGTAACAATTAGGGAAGAAAGTTAAATATTCACTTTGGATTCTTTTTGGTTGTTTTTTTTTTTTTTAAACATGGCTGTCTGCAAATTGCTGCTAAAATGCTGCATGGGAGAAGCTTATATACATGTAAAGGTCATAGAAAGCCTTAGGGTAGTTCAGATAAGTAGTCAGCTAGGAGACAGGCCTGCAGGAATCAGGAACTCAGGTGCTCAAAAAGCTGTTTATTATCCACTTTTCATTGTTTAAGCCCAGGAATGGCTTCTCAAGCAGGCGCTGCCGTTGCTTCAGGGTTTCACTGGGTCTGTGACAATGTCAAGCACATTTTAATGTTGCGCTGGGTTAAGTGTTCTGCTCGTGCAGCCCTCCTGCTGAGCAGCCCTTGTTCAGATGTGCTTCTAAAATTGTGGTGTGTTTTTAGCTGGGAAGAAAACCCACAGGTATTGTGGATTTTGAAACATTGTATTTCCTTACACTATGGACAGGCTTCATTCTGGCAATAATTCTAATCTTTTTTTTTTTTTTAATTATATTATTGAATTTCAGCTTTTTTTTTTTAAACTTTATGCAAGTATCAGGGACATGTATGTATTAAAAATTAAGATCAATACTATTTTTTTTTTTTATAGGGAAAGGTATTTAGGGATTCATTTTGAGCAGCTCCAGGATAAAAACAAGTTAGTGGCTCAGACTTTTCCCTTTTCAGTCTTCTTGCAAAGGCATCTGCAAGAATCTTAATGATAATCTCACCAGTGTCTATATCTGGCCTGTTCTTTCAAGGGTGATAATTACAGAAGTAATGGAAAAGAAATAGTAGAAACAGATGAACAGGCATCAACTTGGATGGCACTGCTGGCAAAGTAGCAAGGCAATCTCCAGTATATGAAGAGGAAAGTGCATCTACTTAATGAGGGCCAGAACTCTACAGAGCCAATTAAGTGAAGATGAACACAAAAGAAGAAGGTGATAGTGATTTTTCAGAGATTCCCCGTATGTTTTGGGGCTTGCTCCTTTTTTTTTTTTTTTTTTTTTTTTTTTTT
>VXBN01004394.1:81306-130774 GCA_013397395.1 Sinosuthora webbiana
TTATATGTATATTATGTATATTATGTATATGTCTAGGAGTTTTTGGTACTCTGAGTCAAATTGTATTAGCAACAACCACAGACTAGTGTTAATTTAAACTTTCATTAGGTTCCTGCTAGCATCTCTTCAACTTCATCATTCCCTGACAAGCACAAGGGGAAACGATGTGCCACTTTTCATTTTCAAAATATGATCCATTTAATAATGGAAGTAATGTTTTTAAATTCTGCAATTTGAATGGAAGCTTAGTAAAATAGAACCGTTTTAATAAGAGTGAGGTGCTAGGATCCATCTTGTGGCAGAGCTGACCACTCTGAAGTTGGGGTGAGGAAAACCAAAGCTGTGACAATTAAGGATTGTTTTAAAGAAAAATAAGAAGGAGATAGGTATGTGTAAGCATTTAAGTCCTTGTAATATTTTCTCTGTGTACTCCTGAAAAGTTGTAAGTGTTCAGAAATAATTTCTTTAAAAAAAAAATCCCAGGTTTTGAATTAAACCTTTGAACTAACTCTGGCAATTCCTACTTCTGCTGGTAATTATTGAAGACTGAAAACTGTTGTTATGTGCATATGTGATTGACTCCCCAGAGACAGCATGGCAAATATTAAACCTGCTGTATGTGCTTGATCTGAACCATAAAAGCAAGTGTTTAATCAAATGAAACAGGCCTATGAAGTGCACTCACACTTCAAAGCTTGCTATTAAAGCATTTTTGTTGGATTCAAATGTTCATTCGGCTTCCATGACTTCTGGGGAAAATGTGCTAATTTTACTCAAGGCTTGGTTTGTGTCTTTCCAGGAGCCAGGAGGACCTTTCTGACATGGATGTGGTAGACAGGGAGATATTTCAAGGCTACAAGTGTGCATCCATGTTATTGTGGTATGTGCTAGTATGAGAGTTTACACAGCATTAACCAAGTGATGACAGTTGTTTAACTGACCCCTCTTTTTCAGTTTCATCATTTACTGCTTTGCACAGGTTTTGACTGGGATGGAGTTATTTTTCTTCACAGTGGCTACTATAGGGGTGTGTTTTGGATGTCTGCTGAGAGCAGGGTTGATAACACAGGAATATTTTCATTCCTGCTGAGCTGTGCTCGCACACTGCCCCAGCAGTGAGTGGTCTGTGGGGTTCTCCAGAAGTTTGGACGGGACACAGCTGGAACAGCTGACCCCCACTGACCCCTGGGATATTCCAGACCATATTGGCCAGGGCTGCCATTGCTGCAAGATTGGTTGGGCATCACCACAACCACCAATTGTGGCCAGCAATTTATTTGGGATTTTTTATCACTTTTTTTCCATGGGTTTGTTATCTGTGATGGTGTTGGGGGTTTTTTTGTTTGTTTTGTTTTTGGTTTTGTTTTTTGTTTTGTTTTGTTTTGTTTTGTTTTGTTTTGTTTTCATTTTCGTTTTCGTGGGTTAAACCATGATGCTGTTGTTTGCATATGAGTGTGCACATGGATGGTTTCTGCGAAGTATCTGAGAAACTATAAATCCACATCACCTCTTGCTTTGATGTGACCTGTGTTGCTGTCCTTTAGATACACACACTAAAGCGTTCCTTGCGATGCCAAGGAGGCTGGAAAGTAAATTCCATTGACATAATTCAAATACGTCACAAAGAAGAGATACTAATATATTCTTCACTTATTCTACTACATTTCCCTTTAGGGTTTACAGCAGCCAGTCTGCAAGCATTCCTTTTGCTGTGGATACCATATCCCTGTATAGGAACCCAAAGAATAAATTTAATGTTTGGGATTACCGGGATTCTAAAATTGAGCAAATATTTAGTCCCATGAGCTACAAAGAACAGCAGTAAAAAAAAAAAAAATAAAACAAAAAATAATTATAGAGAAATGCTGATTAAGAGCTGGGTGTGATGCCAGATTTCCAAATGGCATGGGAATATTTTCAGGTGTTGAGATTCTTGTCACACAAGAAGTGGAATCCTTATGTAGCATGTAATATCTATAAAACAGGCCGTGAAAAATTTAACATTAAAAAAAGTCCAATGAAAAGAATAAATACAGATTTTGAAATAATCTTGGATGTAGGCTGTATTGTTCCATCAGTATCTTTCATTGGTTTTGCTCCTGTAAAATATCAGTGGAATAAAATACCAATGTATTTGATATAGGTATGGTATTAGTAAGAGCAACATCCACATTTTCAATGCAGAAATACCATTTCAAATTGGCATATTTTTATTGAATTTTGACTGGTTTTGTTAACACTTCTCTGAAGCACTTATGTAACCAATACTGAATGTATATAATACCACTTCTTTTATTTTCTGATATAAACTTCTGGAAATGTAAAAGAGTATTTTTGATTCTGCAGCTCTTCCTTTTGCATAATCACTTCAGCCTCCCAAAACCAGGCGTTAGGTGCTGCTGCCTAAACGTCCTATTATAGGAATATCTCTGCCTGCTTTGTGCAGCTCTAAATGATCACCTAAATTATTATACAGAGAAAATTATCTCATAAGAAAAACAGGTTAAAGGTTAAAAAAAAAAAAAAGGCAGCACATTCTTCCAAAAGTAGAGCAAATGATGGTACTTTTCTAATCTTTCTTCTACTTATCCTCAACTACTGTTTCACTTTAATTCTTAATCCTTAAAGGCTATTAAAAAAAAAAAAAAAAAGCCATTGATTTAATTGGAATGAGAGTAGCTCGTTTTTGTGAAGTGTATTGAGTTCAAGTAGTTCTGGGTCAAAATTAAGATTATTTGCTACATCAGTGTGTTTATTTCTTAAATCCAGTGAGGTCTGTTTGTATCATGTACTGTTTCATTCTTATCTTCAATACTTCCTTGAAGTGCTGCTAGATTTAAGTGAAAGAAAATGGGTTTGAGGAGTAGATTATAATGTCATCTGTATTAAAACAAACAAACTCTGTGAAAAATGCATGGTTACAGAAATAATTTTTTTTCTCCTCCAGTTTCACAAAAAAATCATTAAACTGCATTATACATTCCACTAATAATTTTGCTTAATGCTACAAAATGTATTTAATTTTGTACTAAAGGATAAATGGTCAGTGACTCACATATATTAATTCAGGAACATCTGCCTGCTTACAGATAAGAGTCAGGGGAGGAAGTCAACTGTGTTGAAGCTCTTTCTTGAAAAACAATGTTTTCCTATATTGTGGGGAAAAAAAAAAAAGAATGCAGCAACAATAGTTGATTAGTGAATTGCCATTATTTCTCAGATGTCATTATCTGGAGAAATGCTCAGGTGCTTTAAATCCTTGCTGTGTCAGTCTCCAGTCTTGAAGTATTTTGGAATTGTTGATTCTTTGGATTACTGACAGTCTAAACTGAAGAAGTGTATGGAATTCTCACATGGTGAAATTAAAATGACCTCCATATTGTGTTTGACTTTTGTTTTCGGTCTGTCTTGTGTTTTGGGATATGTTTGGGGTTTTTTGTTTTGTTGTTGTTGTTTTGTTTTTTGTTTGTTTGTTTTTTTTTAAGGACTGTACAAAGCCAATTTATTTATTCTGAGTTCTTCGGAGGTGAGGAAGAAAAAGAAAAAAATAAAAAAAGAAACAAAGAGAAACGAAGACAAATGTATGCAATCCCAGGAAGGAATATTGTATATTGTGAGCTTAAGGAAAAAAAAAATAATTGTTGTTCTGCTCAGATTCTTTTTGTTTAAACATAAACTACAGCCCATTTTTGGCCTCTTTTAAGGGATTGTTAAACACTGGTGTGGTGGGGGGAAATGTAATTATTGTATGCTGAGGCTAAGTCAGTTTCACCCAAAGTGATTTACTTTGCACAAATGTAATGCATAATGAATGTATGGTGAATGTATAATGCTTTTCCTTGCAGTACTTGTTATCAGACGTAGCCAATGCCAAAATTTTATTTTCACATACAATGTACTTTATTCTAATTAGAGTAAATTAATTTGACCAGAAAAAGAGAGATAACAGTGCGGGGAGAATGTGAATGATAGTCTGCAAACATGCAGAGAGACAAAATGGAATTAGTTTAGAATTTTTTTAATGATTGTCCTTTTTAATAGCTGGGTGGGGTGGTGACTGAGACTGTATTTTCAATTACTTTTCAGGTCATTAATGTTGATTACATTCTTCTTCTAACCATAACTCTTTATTTAATGAAAATGTATGCTACCCACTAAGCAGGCATGTAGTTAGGGAACAATACAGCAGGATTTGATTGCCCTATTAACAATAATCATTGTGAGACTTTGGGAGTAATAATTTAATGACTTCTTGCACTCTTGTTCTACTTTTTGGTAGTGTTCATTCAGCATGTACTACAGTGATATCTCTAATGAAATTTAAACTTGCCAGAAAGCATTATTAGCTAGAGATAGGCAGGTACTGAAATACCAGACCTCACAGCGCTCCAGGAATTGCCATTAAAATACCTCTGGACCAGGTAACTTAATTTGAGTAGAACAAGGTGGCGTCCCAGAAAGAGATAATTAAATAATTTGCCATGACTGACAGTGTTCATGTGGAGGACACTGCAGGCTGGAGAGGGGAAAGAAATGTTTTGTTTGTTTGTCTTTCTCCTCGTCAAAATTCACAATTGCTGCCAGCCTTGTGGACAAAGTGGCACAGAGCTGGAACTGACCCAGCCAGGGAAAATGGTGGGATTGCTAAAAGGTTCCTTTTTGTGGGGCTCAGTCTTGCTTACAAACAGGTAACCGCTGTCAAACACTTGATGGATGCAGCTCCTGTTCTCTAAAATATTCACTCTTCTATATTCTGAATTGACCAGTAGAAATTGTTTTGCTGACACAAAAAATGAACTGTCAATGAAAGACATTTTACTCAGTCTTCTATGAAGAATTAGAGTTAGGGAAAGCTGCTGCTGCTTGTTCCTTGTGCCTTCAACAGTTCTTTGAGCCAGAATATAGAACTCTGTGTTTCAATTATCTGGTTGCATTTTGCACACATTTTCTCCTCGCTCAGCTAATTCTTTGAGCTTTGTCATACACATTCAAGCTAAAGAATACACTCAGTGTTGTTGGACTGGGAAGAGGCCTACTGCTGAATGATGTCAGCCAGAGAAACAGGGTGTGCTCTGAGCATCCATCGTGGGCACTCACTGTCTGAGCTGTGGTGGCTGAGGTCAGCTGCAAGCCTGCCCACGAAACCCAGGATAATTCTTTTCCAAAACACACTTCAGTCAGGTGTTGCTTGATGTCATAAATATTTGAATACGTGAGCTGAACAACTGAGACTCTGTCAGTGAGTGGTTGAGAGTTCCTGCTCCATTCCAGTGAGAAGTTAAACTTTACTGTGCTTTGCTGAAATTAATCTCTCTAACACCAGGCTCAGGCTCTCAGGGGCCTCTCATGAGGCCAATAACCACACTGTGGCTTGGAGGCAGTAGCTAAGAGATGGAAGCCTGTGAAGAGGCAGCTTCCCAGAACTTCAGTGGCATAACTGCTGATCAGTAAACCTGGTGCATCTCAGCTGAGATCAAAGTATAACTCATTTACTGCACTGGCTGAAGGCAAACATTCCCACTTAGAGTTGAAGGATGGTTTAACAAGCTGCTCTTTTTTATACTCCACTAGTTGCTAACTATCTCAGAGCCTGAAGTTTGTACTTGGTTTGTTAGTCCATCAACTGCTCATGTTGCAGAAAGGAGAAAATGTAGCCTTGTGATCCAAAGTAAATTAATTTTCGTCCCATGCACAGTCATGTTTTCATTGTACTTTAAGCACACATTTAACATTTTTTTCTATTTTTATATAAATGAATATATAAAGAGAATATAAGAGAAACATAAGAAAATAATATTATGAGGGTATAAAAGATGTCATGCTTACACTTCAAAGACCTTTTTGCATCGTCTCTTTAAACTGATGTGGATAGGATTAATTCCAGACTTAGAACAGAGGGAAGACTGTAAAAAGTTAAAAGGTAGTCATTATGTCCTAGAAGGCAGTAAAAATGTATATATATCCTTGTTATCTTTACAAAATATGCCAACTGTCTAAGTTAAATTCCCCACACATGTAGAGATTATCCAATGTAATTCTGTATTTAATGTAAATATAGAAGCAAAAGTAGATATTCATATGATTAAGAAGGTTATATCCAGCTCTGCACTGAGGCTTGCCCTGAAATTTCTTCAGCAGGCAGAAGTGGCCAAAACTCTTATCCCTGACCTCTGGTTCTGTGCAGCACTTGTAGGCCAGACACTTCCAGTAACCATCAGGGCAATTGAATACATGCTGCACCATTATCCCAAGAAAGGATCTTTCTGGCTTTGAATGGTTTAAATATTTCTGCACTCCACTAATGTTCATTTCAGTAACTGACACCTATCTCCTTATTATTCTTGAGATCTTTTAAAAGAGGAATAAAACTGACTTTAGTAGTTGTTAGTTAACTGATTGCTGTTTGGGCAAGTATTAGGAAAAAAAAGTTTTATGGTTTGTGGTCTTTTTATGTTGTATCACAGAAAATTTGAGTAGAAAACCTAGTACTAGGCAGATACAGTCTGTGAGGCAGTATAAACCATATCAGCGTTGGAAGGCAGCATAACAGGAAGTGTTAGGAATATCAATCACAGCAAGTGTTTCTTTATGTCCTATAAATTCACACACCACAGTCTGAGTGACATACAATGTCAAAGCCAACGTTAATAGACACAGTATTTCACTCCTGATGCTCAAACCAAACCTGATGTTTTCTTCTATTTGCAAAGCACCATAATTTCAGGTCAAAGTGAAAGGCTTTTACTTTACAGCATTTGTCATGTCCCAGAAACGCACTGATGACTCCTGTGGAGTGGCTGTGGTCACACAGTAGCAGCGACAATGCTGCAGCTCTGTCAGTAAGCCAGGCTTTGGTCACTTCAATAAAATTCTGGTTTATTGGTTAGAGTGGCAGAGAAAGTGCCCCTTAATTTATTTTTTTTTTTTGTAAATGCAGGTCTGCAAGATGTTTTCCTAAACACTCTTTACACAGACTCAGAACCCCATAAGCTGTCTTGTATTTTTTTACATGTATTTCATCGTTCTTTGTGTCTGGTAAAGATCTGTCAAAAAATTATTTAATCAGCTCAAGTGTGCTATTGGGTATTTATTATACCAAGTGTATCCATTGCATTTCAAGAGCCTTTGTCTTACTTGTTCATGTGGTTGGTCTTTACTTTCTCCCATTTCAGAGAATTCTATATGTTAATCTAAAATTTTATAGGAAAAAAAAAAAAATGACCGTGTCCAGGCATTTTTCACCTGCTGCCACACAGAGCAGGCAGAGTTTGAAAAGGTTTCATTTTCAATCTGGCCGTGGCAACCTTTCCTAGCTCTTCACTTAAGTGGTTCCTCATCTTCCATCTGTCCTATTAGGCAGAGACACCTTTGTCGAGCGCAGGGAACTGACCTGTATGATTTCTTTTAGATGCCTGCCTTGATTACCCTATCTATTAGCAACCTATATTCTCACTACAGAGAGTTTTCTGAATATCTGAGGCAGATATCAAATAGCTGGATCTAAATCTTTTTCCACAGAAGAACTCTGACATTAGAAAAATTAAAATCTGTTTTAGTCATACAATATTAAAACTCTTGTTTGACATTTAAAGGATTGTTTGGTACAGATCTTCAACTGTATATAAGTTGGGTTGCTTTTGGAACAGGATTTGAAAGGGAAATAAAATCTTCAAGAGAGTTTTAGAAGTTGTCTCAGAAAACTGAAAACAAAAATATAGTTTGTCTGATAATTATTCACTATAAAGGCTTTGATTTTAATTCTTGATAACTCACAGAACTTCTAAAGCATAAAAAGAGAAATAAAAGAGCTTGGCAGCTTGGGGGTTTAGGGTTATAATTACATTGATAGTAATACGATTAAAAATCAGGAGGCTTGCTAGAATCACTGATTCCATGTCACAATTTAAGGCAATTGAGAATGTGTGATAGTTCTTGCACCTCAGTTTTGTAGAGCAAACATGTTAATTCAATTTACTTATCTGAATTGAAAACTCTGCAGACTGAGGTGGGAGGGAAGAAGGAAAACACCACTTCTGCCAATAAAACATAAAAATTGTGGAAAAGGGGACACAGAGTTTGTATATGATTAAGAAGTAAAGAACAAGAAGGTGATTTTAGGGTGTTTTCCTTTTACGTTTTGCAATCCTTCAGCTTACAGTATTTCTCATTATTTCTTTGACACTTACAGAAATGTACAAATTCTCTATTTTCTTAAGCTTTGGGACTTCCCTAATTTATGTTATATTTTGGTTTGTGTTTCTAACATCTCCAGAGATTTAACCACCTTGCATTCCTGTTTATGTATCACTCATCTGGTGTATCACCATGGGAATACTTTTCTATGGGCACTTTTTCCCTCAAACTTCTTCCACTCATACTGCCTCTGAAAGAAGGGATTTGAAGTTGACCAGGCTAACTCGGAGTGGTTCTTTTCTTCTGGAAATAGTTGCAATTCATAAGGATACTGAGTTTGTGAGGCTGTAATAGCTAAGAAAGGGATGCCTGCCCAAAAAAGGTTCAACAGAGCTGCAGGAAACCATTCTGGACATGCAAAAGGAAGTTATCTTTCCATGAGAAACATGCTCCAGTTTAGGACACTCACTTGCAACCAGTTGGATGAAGGACATTGGTAGCAGCACATAACCTTACAAAAAAAGCAGCAAACAGCTCGAGAAATACTTGTTTGGCTGGGATTTTTTTAATCTGTGGTGGAGTATCAAAAGGAAAAGGCAGTGTTTGAACTTCCCAGTAGCCTCAATTTCCAGAACCTTTTCTTATTCCAGCTGTATCACCACAGCACCACGCACTCTGACATCAGACCAGTGGTGACAAAGAGTGAGTGTGGATTTCATAATGCACGTGCAGCTCATTGTGCTCCCTGGATAACTGCAGTCCCCCCATATTTTTATGGTGTCAAGTTAAGCAGCTTCCTACAACTACCCACACAGATGTGTGATAGTAATAATCATTAAAAAAAAATAAAAAATCAAATGAGAACCTCCAGTAGGAGATTTGGAAAATTGTTATAATGAATGTCAGTTTTTAGCAAAGCAGTGGGTCTTTAAACTCGTTATTTTCAGTTTCTCTGTTTCAGTGTTTTATTTAAGAAAACTTTAATTTTCATATCAGTGTAGGGTTTTTTTTTTCTTTTTTGTAAAATCAAATTTTGTTTTCATTATTAACATTTTGAAGACTAATAATAATTATGATAACAATAAATCATAATATTTCTTAAAATCCAACTTTTAGAAGTTGCAATGTTGAGATATTTGATAATTTAAAAATATGACAAATCATTCATAACACAGATTTTTTTTTTTTTTCCCCTAACAAAATCTTCATAAAAGTACTTTATTGATAGAAAGGAAGAATTCTACCATGGCACCAAGGTGAATCAGAAGCATAATCAGTTTCTTACATCCAGTTTCTGGATGAGTTTCTTGTTCTCTCTGGGCCCAATCCCTATGTTACCCATTAATGGTAACATGTTTTTCACTATTTATCCAACTCTCTCTTTCTGTTGGCATATTTGTTCAGGTACAGCTGTTTATAATTTCGAGTGTCTTTATTTACACCTGAAAAATATATTTGTGGAAAGCATTCGATTTTCTAAACATTAGACTGCCGGGATTTTTTTTCTGTTGAATTTATGCTTATGTAGTCCACAGGGTATAGGTTATCCACTTGAGATACACGGTAATGGATGCTGATAAATTCCTGAGGAATCAAAGAGCATTGGGCTTGTTTCCTTAAATAAAATATAAGTCTTCGCCAAGATGGCTAGAAATGTTTACTTCACTACAGATCTACAAAGGTTTTGGATGCTTTGCTAGGAACACCAGGAAAACGTTTTGTACACGCTGCATCTCCACAGACATCACAAAGTCTTTGTTTTTTGAGATGATCACTGTTGCCTCTGACAGCATTAAGATTGGATGGAGCCTAAATCAAGCATTCCAGGGTTGTGAGAGAATCTGGATCTACTGCATATCTTAATCATGTCCTGACATACCTCCAGGTCGTATTCTGTTATATCTTAATCTTCCCCCAAGCCCGAGTTTCTGGTGGAAATGCAGCTGGAATTTGTCAGGTTTGTCACCGTGTTGCTTAGTCCAAACAATGTGGCTCACCAGGGATGTGAATTGTATCTGTTCTGAAGTTTGCACACACAGAGTGACATTTTGCAATAGTTCACCATTGAGATGATTCTGAAGTGTGCTGTTGTACCCACTAGAAATCTTTCCTCTTGAGTGTTGGTCCTGGTTTTTATTACATATCTTTAAAAGAAATCCATCTGACAGCATATGGTCAGTGAGATTAATGCATTCAAATACTTAAAAAGAGGTTTTTGTATGCCAAAAAGTGTGATTTGACCATAAACTATCAAAAGTAAGCAAAAAAACCACCTGGTATTAAAAAGAAATAAATCTGTATAGGCTGGGCTTTCCAAAGAGAAAACCAAAGGTGAAATGGAACAAAAATAAATAGGTTTGCAAATACACTTTCCCACTACCCACCGTGTCCTGGCAGCAGACATTCTTCTTAAGTTTTCTCCTCAGGCTGGGAACAAAGTATTTATGAGAATAGCGGGAAAGTCCATTCAGCATTCTCCAAGTCCTCAGGAGAGGACTACCTTTCTGTTTCCCAACCTTGTTGAATGTTTCTGGCCACATGGCTCTTCCTGCATTTTCCATTTTCTTTTTCCATTTTCTTTCCTTTTCCAGGCTGCCATGTGCTAGCTAAATTCACATTGCAATTTTTTTTTTTTTTTTTTTTTTTTTTTTTTTAATTGGTTTGGTTTGAATGGTTTGTTTTTATTTGATTTTATGTTTTGGCCTTAGATAGTAGAAATGGTGTTTGCATTTGATTTTAAACTCATCCTTTCCTGATTATTGCTAGCTTTGGTGGTATATATTGTGTAATTTAAGGCTGGCTGGAATTCCAGACCACAAAAAGGAGTACTTTTCTGGAGTTACAAAAAGATGCAGCTTAGGAATTTTTGTTTTGTTTGGGTATTTTTAGGTGGTGGGGAGGGTTTAATGACAGTTTTGTCCCAAGCCAAGAAATTTCAGAATCAGTAAGTCATCCCTTTTTCTGTTTTCTTAACAGAGCTTACACACTGACTTCATTGTTCCTTCTAAAGTCCTCAAGCTGTTTAGCATTGTTCCATCCTCTAGCTCAGAGGTGATAGTGATACTGTGTTACTGTCAAAATAACGGTGACACTACAGATGAGTAAATACAGGGCGGATGTCACATATATTTTGTCTCCTAGCAAAGCACTGGAGCTGGAAGAAAGAGAATAATATGTGTACAACCCTTAGGGAACCTCTCTGGTCACTTTTCTCCTCACTTTATTTTTTCCTTATCATTTGCATTTCTAAAAATGGAGCTTTGTTAAAGATTTTTGGCTTTTATCAGTGGGCTGGCAAAATATGGTTTCCCTGAGGGATAATGTATATGAAAAAAGGAATTATGTGAAACACTTTAATAATACTGTTGTGATGTGGTCTTGCAAGATGAGGGAGACTGAGGAGTAATGTGCTACAGAGGATATTTAAGAGTTGGAGTCTAATATCTTCACCCACTCTAGCTTCAGAGCAGCTTGTCCATGAAGTGCTTCTCTGTAAGGCATTCAATGGCCACTTAAGAATGGAAAGGTGGATTTGTGGTTATGATGGCCAAGGAACATGGACTCCATTCTTACCTTAGCCACATTTTTCCTGTCAAACTGTGGAAAAACGATTTGACCAGTCCCACAGGCAGAAAAGTTACTGTTCTGTAAATGTTATGGTGTCTCAAGCTTTTTTATCATGCTTATGCTAAAACCTTGGCACAGGTGAATCCCTGTTAGATTTGATCTATGTTAATGCCTTTTTCAATAAAATCCCAAGTTTTTCTCCTGCTCTGGGTCTTGGACTGCATTTTTCTAAGGGGTCTTTCAATACAGCCCAGATGCAACCACATCTTAAGGTGACTTACCTGTTGCAACTTGTCATGTTCCTGACAGACACCAGTCTGTTCTTTTCACACTCTGGACTGAAAAAAAAGTCACCAATTTGTATGCAAAAGGCAGTGTTTTGGGGACCAGTCTGCAGCTCCTTACCTTCAGTTTCTCCACTGGCAGGATACAGAGTCTGATTTATAAATAGTGGCAGAGGCTGATGCCTGGTAGGACCTCAGTAATCCGGCCCTGGTTGGATAAAACTTGTTATTAACTCAAAGGTCCTGCAATACTTCTCTGTAGAAGTATAAATGGCTTCAAATAGTACCTCCCCAGGTTAATGACTTTCCTGCAAATCAGAGCAACAACCACCCACTGCAGGAGTAGCTCTGTGAAATAAACATAATGACAATCAAATATAATGCATGCTGAAAAAGGTGACCTTTTTGCGTAAGTCTTTAATTCTAATTCTCTTTCTTCAGTTTGTGGTATTTATTTGTTGCCAGTGGTGCTAGGGGTGCAGTGAAACAAAATGAAATCTGCTTCTAATACATCTTTAGATTCCCATTAGGGTAAGTTTTGAATCGTTAAGAAAAGAAAAAAGAAAAAAATATATAATGGTATTCTTTGTTTCCCCCCCTGTGGATGAAGTTTACAGCAAGAAAGCAAATGTTAACTTATAATAAGAAGTAGCCAAGCATCCACTGGATATCACCTTTTCATTTGAAGGGGAAATAGCATTCTTTTTTCATTAAAACCATTTCTTTTATTTGTGTTAAACATATGCACTCACTCAGTAGATTCTCTGCAGCAGACCATAAATTAAATATGAAATAATATTTTAAAATCCATACACAATGCACACAGAATATAAAAACTTTGTGCAATTACTGCTGAGCTTCTGTATTCACTGTAATATCTACTCAGAAAAAAAAAAACAAAAATCCTCACTATCTTTTTTCTTCAGAAGCAAATAAGATGTGATTTTGGGAGTTTGGCCATGGTTTTTTGTGGAGTTTTTTTCCCTCACTTTTCTATCCCTCAGTTCAGGAAGTTGTTTTGTTTTTCCTAAAATGCAGTTTACTATTGCACCTTTACCAGTAAGGTAATTAAAACCTTAAAGCTTTAAATTAAAAGCTTAAGGCAGGAAGATTTATCCAATTCTTTGGACATGGCACCAGAGGTTCAGGTGACCTTTTTGTCCATTTTGTAAACATTTCTTCTGGCTCTTCTCTGGTTTTGGTGTATATCCTCAATCACACTGGAGGTGGCAGTCTTCTGGAGATCTTATTCACCACATGACAACAAAAAGAAGTGGTTAATCCTAGTCCTCAAATGCAGTAAATCCATAGCAAGGTGCTGATTTTAAATGAGTCTGCAAAATTGTGTGCTTATTTTAGCTCAGGAAATGGCAAAGGCTCCATATAATCCAAGATCAGGAGGTTTTTGTCCACAATTTTAGAGCTGCTTTAAACCATTTGTTGGCAAAGCAGAGCATTCAGTGCCAGGTAGATTGCTTTTATTCTTGGCTCTGTAGCTGCTGACTTCTGGCTTCACCAAGACCTATTGTTTCAGAAGCTGGCATGTCCCAACTTCCATTTCATGAACATTTTGGGTGAAGGTAATACATGGAAAAAGGTGTTGTCAGTAAAGATGGTGTCAGCAAAAAAAAAAAAAACACACAAAAAAAAAAAAAAACCAAAAAACAAACAAACAAACAAACAAAAAACACCAAAAACTTAATTAACACTTTAGCTGGTCTCAAACCTTGCAAATACTGAATATGAATATAAGTGGTTTACACATGAATATTCAAAACTTGTAACTGTCATCAAATTTCACAAATATTTGGGAAGGAGTGACAGAATTTTGTCAGTATTTTAGTGGTAGGCATTAAAGTCTGTCTGTCCTCTCTTCTAGGGAGAAACTCTTTTTTTTCACAGCTTTTTGTGAAACTAATGAAGTAGGAATGGTCACTGCTGAGCAATATTTTCTTAAAGTAATTCTTTCCTTCCCTGGGCCATGCTTAGTCATTTTCAGTGTCAGCAAAACTATTTACAGTGATTTTATAGACTTAGAAGATCTGATGTTGTTTATGGAAAATCTGCTACTGTCTTTTCTTAAATCTGTTTTTTGTTTGATTCCCGTTTGTAGTGAACTAAGGCAAAGTGAAAATTTTAATTATGGTAATAGGGTTGGGGCAGGGAAAAGTACTTCAAAAAGTCTTTTGTTTGAGAATATTTTTCTTGCTCCAAGTAGGTGTTGAAAGATATCTAACTTTTTATAATAAAATAGTTTTATGTTAAATATTATGTGATTATGTTACCTTATTAACTTCTTCTGCATCTGTTTCAAAAGAGAACAATTGCAGGAAGGGACTTGAGCAGTAATCTCAGAGATCCAACAGAAATTATTTATTTATAAGGCCAGATACCATCTGGCATTTAAATACTAAGTGCAGTCAAGACTGAACTGTGTTCAAAGGAATTTTATATAGTGAGTTGACTAAAAGACAGGGACAATCTGCAGTGCAAGGGCTGAGCACAGACCAGAGGGGACTTTCCTTGTTGAGAGGCATGCTGAATGAAAGGCAAAATGGGTAGGAAGGTGTCCATGGTTCCTGTCACAGAGGGTTTAGTTTGTTATTTTTACCACTTTTGTGGTAAAGAGTTTCTTAGAGCTCCTCCAAGAAAGCTGAGAAAAAAATGCCACCATCTAAAGTCTCATGGGAATTTTGGTTACAGACCCCAGGACCTGAAAGAGAGGGAAGGAACCCTTTGTTTATTAATATATCTTCTTCACCAGACTGCACAGCTGCAGGAAGAGGTGTGATGCAGTTCTCCAAGTGATTTAATATCAATTCCATTTCCACAGGGCAAATTTCCCAGCATATATGCTCCTTGGATCCCCTTAAAAATTAACAGGTCTGATCATTCCCTTCTCAGTTCCTTATATTTTTATCTTCCACCTGCAGCAAAATAATTTATTTCCTTCCCTTTCTTTATGGACAGCCCATACTGTGATAGGCAGAGGTGTCTTTCTCCATTTAGATCATAGAAAAAAATAAAATGGACCAGATCAAGTATAAACAAAATATAAAGTGAAAGAAATAAGTAACATCCAAGCAGGGTGTGTACTACTGTGGGTTACACAAAGACAAGATCTAAATGGAAAAAAAATGAATATCATTGGAATGTAAGAAGATATCAGAGAAATTCATTCATGTGCCAAGCAGAGGAATAAATATTTTCAAAGACTAGAAGTCTGAATATGCCAAAGATAGAGTTATATTAGGTTGCATATCCTCTATTGTTTGCTCCTTCTCTAGAGCAGGGATCTTTTGTGAAGATATGGCCTTTCAATTGCAATTCACATTGAAGAAAAAAAGGATGAGGTTGCAGGAGAAAAGTAACAATGAATTGAAAATTAATGTTAAGTTCCTTTTAGTCAAGTGTTGATCTCTCATTGATTGTGACAGTTTCTGGTCATAAGGTTTGGCCTTATATTAGGAGTTTTTAGCAGAATCTAACACTATCAACCCTCAGTTGAATAGTACATATTGTAAATGCTAAATAATACTAAGAGATTAGTTGCTGGAATAAGCCTTTTTAAATTTAGAACAACATTTGCACATTTACTTAGTTGTGTTTTCATTCCACTGTTGCAGTGCTTGAATTGTGACAGTCATCATGTGTTAGCAAACCCTTAATATGAAACTAGGAAAGAAGAGAAACAGAGCAGTCACATTATTGTGTCATGTCTATGAGGTTGAGCAAGAATATAGCATGAATCACTTACATAAACAGTGTGGACTTTGTAATTTACAAAGCTATTCCAGCTCCAAATTCTGCTGGAGGATCAACTGTTTTTTCTCTGACTTAACTTTTCATGTTGCAACCTCTGTGGTTCACTCAAAGTTTTCTGTGTTAAAATAAGTATTTAAAACTTTAAACACAGAAATATTTATGTAAAGGCTAAGATAGACCTGTATCTCAGCAAAGTTCAGAGACTCCAGCAACAGAATAAATGATTATCATTAGAAATGAGTGATAGGAAATAATATACTGTGTTCCTTTTTCTAGGCTGGGGCCTAGAAATAGGTGAGCAGGTTGGAAAATCAGTAACAAGAGCAGCTTACATGGGAACTGATGGTACTGGGCAACTCTAGAAATCAGACCTTGAGTCTAGACCTGGAAAAAAAAAAATCATTATATCTGCATGTGTCAAATCATTAAAAATCATTAATTCATAACATTTTGTTTCTGGTAGTGCTGTTGAAGACATTTCTGCACGTGAGGTAAAAATAATAGAAGGGTTTAAGTCTGAGCTGCCTTTTTAACAGCAGCTCATAAGAAACCATCTGCAGTGCATATGAAATGGTAAATCAGTCCTGTGAATCTCAGGAGTGAAACTGTGTGTTCATAAGCATTATCCACTGGCATTTTATCTATCAGATAGTTCTATCTGCATAGATCTGGAGCACTTTTGTAACAACTGTTATCAGAATTAATTTGGGAATGTCAGTGGGTATGTCTGGAGTTTGGAATGGTTTCCATGTGCACACTTACAGACTATGGGAGATGCTGTCAAGGAGCTGGGGCACATATGTTTTAGCTGTGAGGGCTGAATGCCCACCACTCTCTCTGCAAGGGAGACCTTCCCTCGAGAAAGAATCCAGTCAAGGAAGTCTCTGACCCCTGGTCTTGATGATAAAAGCTCTGGTGAAGTGACCTCATTCAATGGTTCCTGCCACAGGCACAGCTTCCTTCTTTGGGGTCTGGCTCTTCTCAGCTCAGTTGTTTCAGATGACAGCATTGTAAGGGCAGTGCATGGTTGCCCTGCACCTGATTTCCAGCAAGTATTTCTCTGCTGCAGGCACTAGCCAATCATCTTTTTTGGCTACTTTGTTCCCTGCCTCTTTTCCTGAGCAGTTGCGACAGAATTTCCTCTTGTCTCCTTCCTGAGTGGTGTCCTGCCACCCACAGTGCCACTGGATGCTGAGCTCCTGAGGAACCATCCTCTGATCTGAGAGAGTGAAGCACCAAAATTAGGGTGTTCCCCAATTTGGGAGTCACTGGCCTTGGTGAGATGGGTCAGAAATGATTCTCCATCCCTCAGGCTCAGTAGCACAGCAACTACTCTGTGTAAAAAAGGCAAATCTTTCGTTCTTCGAAACAGAGGGGCCCCCTCCGAGGGGAGATTTAATTTAATTTATTTAATTACCCAGCAGGGGAAACAATGCTGAGGGACAAGTCACTGCCCTGTGCTCATGCTTGAACTGTGCCTGAGCTCTGAGTGCTGGCTGGTATGGGCCAGGAGATACCAATAACTGAACACCTTCTGTACAAGCTGCTGAAGCTGTACAGAAGATTCTGTATGTACTTCTGATGGCCTCTTACCTTCCTGACAATGCTTTGGAGCAGGATGAGCACAGTGCAGTGGAGTTGTGCCACGCCTCACACACAGCTCTCCTCTCCAAGCCCTCAGTTCCAGGCTGGCAGCTGAAGCAGGCTCCAGCTCTTCTGGCTTTATGCTAGCAGGCAGCATTGTTTCCCCTGCTGGGTAATTAAATAAAGCCTGGGGCTGGAGAATAACACAGGATCTGGGCTTTTGCATACCCTCAATTCTTCACAGCAAGTGTTTGTGAAATAATGGAAAGTATTATGGAGCAATTTGATTTCATGAATTGTTCATACTGATGGCAGAGCGTTCCCTAATTGTATAATAAACATCTGTTCTGCTTGATTAAGTACCCTCAGAACAGAACCACTTCAGAGTGTCTTCTTTCACTTGCTTAACCAATACAAACAACTTAGTTTTACTTTTTTAAGTGGTCCCTGCAATGTGTGCTGACCTTCATTTGACAAAACTAGAATGACAGCAAGGAAAACAAATTACTGAAATTAAAAGGTGGTTTTTCAACCCTTTAAACCGTCCATTGAGCTGAAGCACAAATTCCCAGTAAGAAGATTTAGAGTTCACCACGTAGTCTTATGGAAAAATCTTCTGCTCTTGGAGAACTTATGTTTGATTTGTATGCTTTGCTGAGATCAGTAACAATAGCTATCTATAATGGCAGCAATTCTCTACCTCTAAGTGACCCAACAGGAGAAAGGGTCAATTCTTTGAGTTTGAAAGAGCTTTCCTCTTTCAAACACTGGAGCCATGAGAGGAAGAAAATAAACAACCAGAGGAGCTGTTCACAAGACTGAAATGCATCAGACATTGTTGGATCAATGGACTGCAAGGGGAAGAAGCTTTTGTGTGGAAAGCTGCAACAGCCCAGCTAGGACAAGTCACTGATGCAGCAGGTTTGGGGTATTTACTCTTTTCTGTGTTTCACCAACAAAGGCCCAAGTGTCCTGAAAGCAAAGGGCAATCGATAACTCATCAGACATATCGTAAAATGAAACTAATGTTCAATCAATTAAGTACCATAACTGTTCTATGGAAGCAGCAATTGAAAATAAAAGTAGTTTAAGTAATTAAACAACCTTTTAAAAGCACCTGAGGATGAGAACTGTTCTGTTTTCACAAGTGGCATATTCTAACAAGGATCTCTTGTCAATAGCTGCCAGAGATGCATGGCTTCAGATGCTAAACTGGTTTATTTCCACAAATAGTACCTCTAGCATACTGAGTTCACTGAGACAGTGAAAATTTTGTCATCTTAATTTAAATACATTTCTGCTGCTCCTGAAGATGCTTTTACATGTGCCTACATGTATGAGAAACACAATGAAGATAGAAGGTATAGTAAGGTTTATTTCATAGGACAAAAATTTCTTGGTTTATGCCTTAGGTTCAATTTGTTATCTGCTCCACCTGTGCAATACCTATGAGAATCAATTAAAGTTTTTGTGGTGCAGCTGAAGGATGTATTGGTCCTATTTATTATTATTTTATTTTTTATGTTGCAGCTGAGTGGTTTTAGTTAAGAAGTTCAACTAATTTCCATTGTTTCTCTTACCCCTTTTTCTTTTAAGGAAAAATCTCCCAGAATTTCTGTAGAACAGAAGCTGGAATTTGACCACATTTCTTATTCTGCCTCTTGGACTATTTGTAGCAAAATGTTGTTTTCATTTACTATGACATAAGTGTGTGTTAACATGAAATTTTTTATTACTTCTGTGTATTAGGAAAAAAAAATCAAAAGAATAGGATCTGTGGATGAAATGGACCATTTACTGCAAGGTTATTACAGCTAGTTGAAAATATTCTGTCCAATTGTGCTGAAGAAAAATGAATATTTTCAAAGTCAGGGGATTTTTTTACTTTGTTTTTGGTTTGGTTTGGTTTTTTTGTTGTTTTTGGAATGGAGTCAACAACAGATGAAGTCCAGGAAGGCAACTCTCCATGGATGTCTTTGAGTTTTTTTTAATCGAAAAGGCACAATGATAAATCTGAATATTTTTCTTTTTCGCAAAAATGGTTTCACTTGATTGAGCTGCCATAAAGACACAGGACAGCTGTGACATGGTTACCTCATCTCCCTTATGTCTTATGACATAAATTACCTACTGAACTTCAAACATGAGGCAAAAAAAAATTCCTTCCTGCCTTAGGAATATCAGTTACTGTCTTCTGATATATGGGTGGTGATTTGGTTGGACTAGGGTACTGACCAGATTCTGTGAATTCCAAGCCCCCTAAGATAGGAGTCTCTGGTATTTAAAATGGAAAATCATGTCATGAAATGCAGTTGGTTTGGTAGTGTTGCAAACTGCAAGAATTTGACTGCGTCCGCTTAGGCCAGACAAGTCCACATGAAAGGAAGGTTGCTGCACATTAAGAATGAAAATGGCAAGATAATAATATAGTTCATATATTACTAGATCTATACTAACATTATATTTCTGTGTACAGAAGTTATCTTAAATATCCTGTTTATTAAACAGACCTTTTTTTAAGTATGGAAAAGACTAAGGGGATGCATCTCATTCCTATTAGAGAGCATTATTTGAATTCTGCAATGTGGTTGAGCCATTGCAGGCAGTATCTTTCTTACAGAAAATGTAAGAATGAGAATTAAAGTCCAGTTTAGCCTTTCATGGGCACCTCAAATATTTGGAAAGTAGGAGAACTAGGTCCCAGTTTGGGTCCTCAGAGAGGAAAGGGAAAGGCAGTAAAAATAATTCGGGGGTTTTCTCTTTCTGACTGAACACCTATCTTGTCCATATGAAAGCACAACAGGGGCATATTGGGATTGTCCTGCATTTTGGAATAGCCAGCTGCTCTGAGAACATTCCTGGGAGGTGAAAGGAAGGAGTCATAATCCTGAGAGCCATCGGAGCCTCAGACAGTGCTTGTGAGCTGAATATTTCACTGGAGAATATGTCCAGAAAAACTTTGGCCTCCCTTTCTGATGGACTGCATAAGAATCCTGTTTCCTATAATACTACAATGTATGGATAGCTTCCTAAAAGGTCTCCTGTTTCTCAGCCAGAAAAGACATTTTTCTGTGTTTTATGCAGTAAGGAAGATTGAATAACTGCAATGAACTTCAAAGGTACTGAAAATCTTGTATTGTAGAGGGTGGAGAGTTTTTCAGAGAAAACTATCAAAATAAAAGCTTCCTTAGATGTATTTATTACTGCAGAGAAAATGAGGTGTCAAGTAGCCAGGGAGCTCTGATAGCTGTGTTTTATTTTTGGGAAGCATCAGAACTGTTATTGCTAGCTTTTTCTTTCCTTTTTCCCTAAGGCTTAAAGAAAATTTGTTGCCTGGTGAACCTTCCCTACCCAAACTATCTTTTCTGAAGCACTGCATATCCCAGAATGTAGATTTGGATTTATATTTATGTAAAAGGGGCAAGGTGTGCTGTGTGGGCATATGGCTACTGTTCCATATATAGAATATTACCCTCAGCAGTGTTAACATTCCAGCTGCAGAGATCACTCATGCATATGCAAAGCCCTCCAGGAGCAGAAAAGGTAGGATTATTGCATGTGTCTGAAAGTCTTAATTAACAGATTTCAGCAGGGTGAATGGTAGGTAAAACTTATTACAAGCATCACTGTAGTAGTGTGTCTGTGAAAAGGCAGGTTATGCAGGAGGTGGGCTGAATAATTACTGTGGTCTAAAAACTTATGAAAAATGTTATCTGGTATTTATTGGGTAGAGATATATGACATGTATTTTTTTTTGAGCAAGATGAATACCAAGCTGCACTGGACTTCAACCTGCCTGGAAGCAAAATTTGGATTTTCTTTTCTTCTTCTGATCCACTTGTACGAATGGAGTCAACAACAGATGAAGTCCAGGAAGGCATTTAATTAAATTAAAATGTGGAAAATGTTAAACCCGTGAAAGGAAATACTTTCTCTATGCTCTATGTAATTTCTTTTTGTTGCTCCTTGAATGCTTTTCAGACATAGGTGTATGACCAAAGAAGCCACAAGAGAGATTTGTCATTTGGTTTGCAGTAACTGCAGTAACTTCCCAAGTGCTTGCAAACTCCTCTCTCTCTGGAAGATTACCTTGCCAGACTTGTCAGACTCCTACAGATTCCTGTCACAGATATGGAGCCTTGGTGACTCCATTCCAGCTCCTACTGTGGAGGCCTGTGGCACCACTCTGCTCCATTCCTTTTGGTCACAAGTTGTGATGGGCATCCTCCCCTCCTACTGAAAGAAGAGCAGGACTGACAGAGTCTGTGTCACCAGTTGTGATTTGTTGCCAGACAGGGTAAACCAAGCTGCCAGATGGGCTCTTGGCAGGGCAAACAGAATTTTCCTGTCAGCTACCAAGGGTTGTCAGCCAAAAAGCCAGTTGTGTCCCAAAGGTTGCTGTCTCACTGCTGTCAAGACCAGTGCTGTAATCTCATCTATTTGACAAGCTTTTGGGCAAATCATGTGTCCATGGTTAGGAAGACCAGACGTGTGTGGGCATGCTGGATATTTCTTTGCCTTTTTCTTCCTATGGAAGGCTTCAATTTGAGCCTCTAATTCTCCTCTTTGACTTTTTGGTTGGCTACTGATTTTTCTTTACCTCTCTCCTTTACCCATCAATCAAATCTGTGGTTTTGCAAGGAATTTTCTGCAAAGAACCCTTCCAAACATCTGGTTCTGAAGGCAGGAAAACTTTCCCAGTGCAATTCTTACTTATTGATCACATGTATCATTTGACCCCTATGTCAGTGCTATATACAGATTATCCAGGACACAGGAATTTGACATGAGAGTAAGAATAGTGCATGTGTGCATCCATGCCCAAAGATCACTGGGGGTGTATATTTATTGATTCAGAGTGGTCCAAAGTGTATGAGTGTTCTGTTACGTGCCAGAAGATTTTCCCACCAATTGAAGGTTTTCCACTTTAACCTTGCACTTGAAGTTTTTCCTGCCTGCAATTCATCTATAACTCCCTTTGGACAGTTCATATTTCCATGGAAAGCACCATCCTGAAAAGCACTGGTGGGGGCAATGAAATAAAATATGCTTCTGCATGCACAACTTAAATTGTTTTACCTGACTGCATAATGAAATTCAGCTTTCTAGTGAAGGAGTCTGAAATGTTTCTCATCATTTGAACATTTTTCCTGTTCTTTCTCTACTACATTATTAGAAAACTGTACCTAGCAATGTGCTGTTTGTTGTCTTATTTAAATGAAATTATATTTCTCATATGGTACTTCACAGTTGATGACTACTCTAGGCTTCAGTGTTTGAGTGGCCTGGGGATGCACCCAGGAGTTCCAAGTATCATGTATGTATGAAAGCACTAGGTCAAGACAAATTGTTTTGAAATGCTGTACAAATAATGATCCCAAAAGCTATATTTCACTGGGTTTATCTGTGTATGTGACAACTGTGCTAAAATAATCTGAGAGTGCTCCTCCGAGTGAAGTTACTGCTCTCAACAGCCCTGACAAACAAAGCAATTTCTTTCTTTAGTGGCATATTCTCCTGTTTTATTGTGCCTCGTTCCTGGGAGCAGGAATGGATTCTGAGGGCATGACACCTCAATGAGATCCTGTGGCACATATGACATGGTGACAAATGGCCAGTTTGCAGAAGAGAGTATGATAGAGACTGTGGCAGAGTTCCATGGCCAATTTTGCTAAAAAAAACCAACAACAACAAAAAAACCCCCACAAACAAACAAAAACCCAAACAATAAAAACAAACAAACAAAACCTCACAACCAAAAACACCCAACCGAAACAAACAAAACTCCCTTTCACTGGAAGTGAACAGTAGTATAGTGCTCAGAGAAAAACCTAGAAAGCTTCAGGGGGGAGCTCTCCATGCTTGAAAGTCTTACAAAACCCTTTTCATACCACCCTACTTCTTCCCACCCCAAGAGAAAAAAAAAATCCCTCTGTGTAAAACGTTCTTCTCTCTGCTGGTGTGCTTGATTCCAGATTGCACATGGTAAGTGTAATGAAGAGGAGCGCTACTGATGAAGCTGGAAAACAAGAGTCTATGCTGACATTTGTGGAGCATCATTGCCAATAGGCATATGTAAAGATTTACTGTTTATAGCAGTGGTAAGCTATGATGCTGTGCCTGTGACTCATGGGAGCTATATATTTTGTTCCTTAATGCTCATTAGTGTTGTAGGAGGCTCAGATTTTAAAAGGGTTTGCCTAGGTAGGTTGTCAGCTGGTGATGAACGTAACTGGTGCAGTGAATCTTTCTGACAGCTCACAATCATAATTATTTTCAGAATATCAACAGAAGAGCTGTAATGCATGGTTTATAGCGTTTAGCTGGTGGTTTCTGCAGTGGTGGGCTTTGTTTTGCAGATATATCTACCACACCAAAGCAATTTTCTATTCTCTCACCTTCTGTGGCATTTTCCCTCAAAAATCTGTTCCTATTACACTCTGCCAAAGCTATGGGATCCATTAAGGATGCATGGATGTAGCTGCAATCTGCAAGTTGGTGGCAACATTTTTAATTATAAATTTCATAGCTACAGCATCTCTCTATAGAAACCAAAAGTTTAATTACAGGAAAGCAATGCTGACTGGGGAGGGAAATACTGTGGCATTACAGTAAATAAATAAATAAATAAATTTAATGGGGAAAAGTTATTCACTGTGCTGGCTACCAAGTGTTTATGAAGGTTTCCATTTTCCACCCTGCTAAGCATATTTTTCTGCAGTCCTAAGATCTCTCCTAGCCAAACCTAACAGTCAGACTATTGTTGCATGCCCTTGCTTGCTGTACTATTNCATGAAGGTTTCCATTTTCCATCCTGCTAAGCATATTTTAGTACAATGCTGTACTATTGTAACTTTTCCTACTTTCAGGCTTCGCAGTTGCAGCTAATTCCAAGTTCTTCTGCTCTTTCTGTTTCTGGGACCTGCTTCCACAGCTTTCTGAAAGCCTCCTTACCTTTAATATTTCCCACACGTGAAGATCACTTTTAACATCTAGAGATGAGAAGTCTTACAGGCCAATCTCACAACTCCTGGAACTTGTTCAGCACTTGGGTGTGGGCAGCCAGGTCCTGAAAGCACAAAAAAATCATCTATAAAGAAGAAACTTTGTTGCTTTGTATTCAGAAGGGTTGTTTTTGTTGGTTTTTTTTTTTTGTGGTTTTGTTGTTGTTGTTGTTTTTTTTTCCCCCTCCAATGTTATTGCTGAAGCCTATAATATCTTTAGATTGTGGCTTCTGTCCCCAAAGTATACTTGAAAATGCCAGGTATTTTGTTTAGAACTGGATAAAACTGATATACTTTTAATTAAAAGCAAAAGAGGCCACATAGAAAATGTAAGACTACGAAAAAGCTGGACAGAAAATGCAGAAAATTTGCAAACTCATCACAATAATTTAATCATTTCTAGTCTGGTGTATTTTGCATTGATTCACGGGCTTAGCACGTGACTTTTAAGACTCAATACAGAATGGTATTGGAGTGATAACAGTGCACACTGCTGACTTGAGAGGTATTTTAGTGGGGATAGCAGATACCTGGGAGCACATTCTGAGGTGATATAATTTCTTGTGACTCTAATGCATTCTAGCTCTGCTGATTTACATCTGCTGAGAATCTTAGCTCTGGGAATTCCTTGATGCTCGGCGCTATTATTCTGACACCTGCCAAAGTGTCGATGGAGAATGGACCATAAAAATATCACTCCTTGATAGAAATGAATGTAACTTTAAGATCAGTCATTTGTGCTAGCCAGATTTTGTTCTCATCTTAATAGAACTTTTAAATATCTATTTCATTGCCAGGAGAAATGGCCAAGCTCTAACTACTGCAAATGAATGCAGAACTATAAAACTTCAGTATAATCATATAATTTATTTCTTAATTTTCCGTTAGTATAGAACCAATCTTCTATTGAAGAACATTGTGGTGTCAATTGGGTGCCATATATTTGACATGCAGAAGTGAAATCTGTATTCCTGAGAATGCAGACTCACAGTGATTTTTATCATAATTTTAAAAATACCTCACATAGAGAAGTAATTCATTATTATCTTTATTTTATAGCTCAAGAACAGGGTGTTTAGAAAGGTGAAGAGACTTTTTCAAGAAGTTCAGTGATGGGAAATAAAATATTGTTAACATGACAATGGTATTTTATTATAAATGTCATTTTATAATAAATGTCATTTTATAAAACGACAAAATTCCATTACCTTCAGGGAGGCCAAAATTCCCTTTGGAGTCTCAGATATAACCCATATGCCTAGTTCATAACCTTATTTGCAAGGAAAGGTATTCTCAATCTTTTGCCTAGCATGCAGTGCACCTTTTAATAATAATCTCATAACTTCCCTGGGAGTGAAACCAACGATTTCATTAAAAATCAGGGTTTGAATTTGAGTTCATCTTTTTAGCTGTAAGAATAGAAGACATAGGGGCCTCGTAACCTCAGGGCTCCATAGTCAACCACTGGTTCATGTAGAGCTGTTTGATAGAGACCATGCTGAAATTTACTACTTGCAGCAGCATAATCAGCTGTGGTTTAGGTTTCCTTAAAGATTCCTAAGCAGTTGACCTTTTCTCACTATTTTTTTTTTTTTCCCCCCTGGTGAAGTGGTTGCTGACTCTGCCACAGGAATCATTCCTGTGTACAATCTAATCTGTGAATGTCTACAGTCATACAAGAAGGAAGAATTTTTTTTCACTGAAAGGTTTGTCAATGGAATGGGCTGCCCCAGGGAGGTGGTGGAGTCACAAGTATCCAAGAAATGACTGGACGTGGCACTCAGTGCGGAGCTGTAGTTGACAAGGTTGGTCTCGATGGTGTTGGAGGTTCTTTCCACCTTTAACGATTCTGTGATAAGGATGTGCTGTAGATGGGCCTAAACCCTGCAAACCATACAAGGTGAGACCTGAAAATAGTGGGAAAGTGTAGTCAGCACGACAGGCAATGAGGGCTGTGTTCTATGGCTAACACCTGCAATATCTGCAGAGAATGAGGGAGGATTTAATGGAAAACAATGGGAAAACTTTGAAGGCAAATATTTGAAGGGTTTCTCCGAGGCACTGAAAACAGCTCCAGAGTGAACACAAATGTAAGCAGTGAAACTGTTTTTCAATCCAGTACTTGTATAACAGCCTTAGCCTAGGTACTGTACATTGATAATCTCTTACAATTTGAGTTTGCTCATCTGAGAAACATCTGACTCCTTAAGCAACTTCCAGTGCCTTCCATAAGAGTGTCTGTTCAGGAAGACTTTATCCTCAGTGTCTGAGCCTGGAGTTTTGCTGTTTTAGGGTTTTTTTCCTCAGTAGAATTGTCAATGAGAAAGACTGTGGTTTTTTTTTTTGTTTTGTTTTGTTTTTTGTTTTGTTTTTTTTTTTTAAGCTTCGCTCCTGAAACTGTAAAAAAATTAGATTTTCTGACAAAAATAATGACAAAACAGATAGAAGGAAAATGTGTCATAATCAGCCAGTTTATTAACAAACAGAACAGCATTAATTTTTCAGGAGAAATACTGAATTAGGGAGGAAAGTCACACCTCTGGCCACAGTCAGTCAGTGTGCATTGGTTGTGTAGTAGTGCTCACTGACTCTGGATTATTCAATGCCATGGAATGATGTGGACCTTTTGAGGAAGGTGGAAATGTACTTTTCAGGGTCCTTTTGCACATCCATTCCCATGCTTTCTTCCCCTTCTACTTCCTTATTCATTTTCATTGAGGCTTCTGTGGCTTTTATTTCTTCCATTGTGGAATTTGCCTGCCAGGTTTAGCATTGTGCACCTAAAACTTAATGAATGAACTCAGCAGGAACTATCTGAATAAAGCTGAATAAATTTCTGTTTCATCTCCCCTTGGCTTCTGCATTTCAGAAGTGCTAGAACCATTAGTCTGCTTTGCACCAGACCTGAACGTGAGCATGGGGGAGGAGGAAGGAAAAAGAAAAATAAAGAAGAATTGGAGTAAATATTTCTTCAAGTTACAAGTGGAAGTCTATGTGAGGTATGGGGATCACATCCAAAGACATAAAAACCCTTACAGCTCTGTTGCTGATCCACGCAGAATTTTACTCAGTATGGGTCACAAACTCATTTATTGTTTCTGTTTCCTGTATTCTGTTTTAGAGCTAGAGATAACATTAGAGTTTTTTAGGCTCTTCTGTCCCTGCACAACATCAGCTTTTGTAAGTAAGGTGTTCCTCAGTGGGAATAAGGGAGGCACACATGAAAAATTTCGTTATAAATATATTTTATGTTTCTGTTTATGGTCAGGTTCTTTAGAAAGTTATAATTGTATTTCTTTCTACTAATTGAGGAAAACTGATACCAGATTAGTTTGACATGTTATTTTAATTACTTGCTTTTCAAATTTGCTGTAGTTTACATACTACTTGCACCTTCCATAGTTTGTTTTTATTTTTTTTTTCTTTAAAAATTAATTTTAAGTTGCAGACTTAGTTATACAAAAGGAAATATAAAAATCTCTTCCTAAGCATGGTTGCTTTTGGTGTGCCCCAGACATCTTACTGGTTTCTCTATACTGTTAAATGTATTTTCTAGGAAGTTAATTCTATATACAATGAATATGTAAAGTATATGGACTAAAGTATATGGACTTCCAGAGATGGAATCAATATTAAGCCTTTAGCAACTTGATAGTATCTTTATTATATTCTAATAAAATTGGGGTTTACATTTAATTTTCTTGTGTTCTAATTTGACTATTTTTTTTTTTTTTAATTCATCTCCTCAATATCTTTTTCTTACTAGTGGCTGGAAATGTTTTTATAAATAAATTCATTTCCAGGGATTTTGGCTTTTTTTGAGGGATTGGGTTGATTTAATTAATTTTCTATGGATGAATGGATAAATTCTCTCAATGGCTATGGTTTAAATGACAAATAACTGCTCTGAGGTCTGTGGCAATTATGCGGAGAGACAGGATGGATTTTACCATCCCACTCCACAGCTAAGAACGCACAATTCTGTTGCTACCAGAAGATGCATTCCAATATCTTTAAGAGAAGGAGGCCCTTAAGTCTGATTTAACTTGATGACTATTTCCTGTGGACTTGTTTGATAGAGATAGATATACAGATAGATTTGCTTTTATTTTAGTTTCTTCTCTTTTAGCTATGTAAGCCATACCGTGTGATGTCTGTTTTTTCAATGATTCCGAAAACTACAGCATGCAAGTCAGAATTTAAAACCCAAATCACAAATACTTAGTAAAACTTCAGAAAAAATCTGATTACAGCCTAGTTCCAGCCTTCTCCCAGGGGACTCCTCATCAGCAATATTCAGAGAATGTGTAAGCACTTCACCTCAGAGTAGGGAGGAAGAAATAATCCCTGGTCAATTGGCCCACAATCATCAGTGCACCACAAACAGCTGGTGGTGAATAACTCTCATCCTTACTGAGAATTGCAGCATGCACAGAACACAGCTCCTGCCAACTGCTCTGTGCATCCCTTTGTTAAAATATAAAACAAACATTTTTCAGTTACAGTCATGTGTCTGTGTGTTTGTAATCAGTTTCTCAAATTAAAATGGTCAGAAAACTGCAAAACTGGAATGGATCAAAGGTCAGGAAATATTCTGGCAATTCTGATTTCAAAGGGAGACATGAAATAATTATTTAAAATTCAAGAGACAATAGAAGATCAGAAATAAGGATGTTATATTTATGGAAGTGGTAAAATTGGAAAGAATTAAAATAGCTTGTAGCACCTTTGCAGTTGCAAGGAAAGAAGAGGGGAGAGAGAGAAAAAATATTTTCTATGATAGATAATAAAGAAAATGAAATCTTTTTACAAAATTTTTGATTATTATTATGATTGAATTATCCAATTAATTGCTAAACATAAGGAGCCAAATCTATCCCATTTGGTCTTTATTTGAGCCGTTCCATTATTAGAGAATTAAATTCATTATTTTGTGTTTATGACTTTTTGCAGGTGCCAAAGTTTCTATTTGAATATTCCTTCTCTTACAATTTTATCAGTGTGGTTTGTTTAATTGGTTCAGAGAAGAACATGGTTTTACTTTACTGGAAGAGTGGAAATCATTTGAGCAGAAGCAAAATGTCGTTAAGGATATAATTTGCTCCTGATATCTATTAGCATTTTTAAAATACATTTAGTGGTCTGACTTTTAGCTTTGTTGTTTGGTGTTTAGGTTTTTGATTTTTTTTTTTTTTGCTTTGTTTTGTTTTTTGTTTTGTTTCATTTTGTTTTGGGTTTTTTTGTGGTTTTTTTTTTTAATTGGTTGGTTTTTATGCTGGTGTTTGTTTGTTTGTTTGGCTTTTTGGTTTTTTTGTTATTGTTGTTTTTTTGTTTGGGTTTTTTTGTTGTATTTTTTTAATTCTGCAATTTACATCTTCAAAAGAAAAAGTATCAGGGCATTGGTACAAGTCTGTTTTTCAGACTGCTGTAGAAAATGTGTCATAAAGGTGTATTTATGTTTCACCTTTAATTTATGTGCTTCGTGGACAACGAATGTGATACGCAGATCTTCAACACAAGTCCTAACTTTGCTTCATTTGCTGAAACAGCTTCTGTAAAGTGAGCAACTCAAGATGGAAAGTAGTCAAGATGATAAGGTTCCCACCATAGTAACAGTTTTTATCCTTCTTGATACATTTAGCCTATTTTAGGGCATTTATATCTTTCTTGTAGTGACAAAGAGGCATTTCTCAGGCAAGTAGCTGTGCAATTATATGTGTATTTTTATCCCTTTTTGTGAGGTGATAAAATATCCTGGGAAGAAATCAGTATTTCTCTCTTTCCATAATTCCAATAAATTTAATAGGTTACTTTTCTTAGTTATATGTCCTGATGACAGTCAATTGAAATAGTCTTTTTTTTTTTTTTTAAATTTTATTTATTTATTTCCAGCAGTAAAATAATCTCAAAATATGCCCTTCTAGTAAAATTTCGTTCTCCAAAGTAGGGTCCAGAAAAAACAACATTGTTTCATATTACTAGTGTTGCTTGTTTGGTCTTCAATGCTCCTGATTTTGTCAGTCTCAAACATAAGTCCACCCCCTTTATTGGCAGGGGTTTCTCAGCTCTTCCAGGTAACTAATTATGGTGAAATGTGTGAGAGACTCCAGCAGTCGATGTTCTCTTGGAGCAAAAGCTCATTACTCTTTGACAAAACCTCCCTGAATCTGGAAGAAAAACTCTTCAGAGTCTCAACAAAAACATTTTACTGACTAGAACAGTGGTGTCATTAATCACATCTTCCTTCCCAGCCCATTCTTGCATTCCTTAAACACAGTGATAGTCAAAGAGTAGAAGAGTAGAAGCATCTATTTTTTTAACCTTTCCTAATGTAGCATCTTTTAAATCTCATGTTTCTGTTTCCTTTCTCTGTGCCCTGCCCCCCCCCTTAATTTGCCCACATTTCAAAAGCATGATCCCCAAAAGACAGACAAGCTGAAGTGCCATGGGAAATAAAGAGAGCAGAACAACAAGCTTGTTCCTCTGACACCAGATAAACACTTTATAGGTCACAGAATGAGGTTTGCTCACTTATTTCCAAAACTTCCTGCTGCACAAATGGCATAATCTGAACATTTGAAATGTGTACTCTCCATGCAAAGCAAAGCATTACCAGAAACTACTGATGAGGCCTGAACCCAGAGCAGATCTCTGGAGAACCTTGTTTGATGTCACACTGAGAAGACTAACCAGAGGATTGCTTGTGCCTATTTTGATTTTTTTTTGGTCTTTTTTTTCCCTTTACAGAACATACAATAATTTTATCATCACCACGTTTCCCAAACTTCATTAAAAATGTCATGTAGTTTATGATTTCTTCCCCTGATCCACTTAGACTGTCAAAGAGGGAAATTCCATTGACTTTGCTTCTTGTCGCATTGTCATTCTTTCAAGGCTTTGTAAATGGATGGTTTAATCTTCTCCAGTATCTTTCTGGGTACTGAAGTGAGGTTGACAGGTCCATGATTTCCTTGTTCTCTTTTGTTTGGTTGTTGGGGTTTTTTTTGTTTGTTTTTTTACCTCTGTTAAATTTTAAAGAAGAAGTTTTGTCTTCTTCTGACCTGTGCTGCATCAGCTACACTCCAAGTCATGGAAAATAATCATTAATGTCTTGGAGACTGCTTTTACTACTACTTCAAATTCTTGAGGAAGCCCTGGTTACTTAGATACTTCCATCATTCAAAAATTATTTAATCTCTCCATAAATAGCTGAATAGTGGCTATAAATAACCACTTACGTCCTATTTTCAGTACTATGAATGACAGGGATATATTATTGAGGAAGCAGAGACCGAGTATTAAAAGGGTGTAGGGAGGAAATAATTTAGACTTTTAGGAATTACTGGCTCAATTAAATCCTAAGTCATAAAAGAGTTATAAGCTAAGGTCATATGCAAGAAGTTCTCCTTGCTTAAAAAATGAATCAGGGTCATTGGTCTGAGCTTTTTTAAAAAGTTTTACATTGGCCTTTTAATTCTTTTATAGTTCTTTTAAGTTCAATAATAGATTTAGTTTTGCTTAACTTGTCTATATGTATTGAATCAAGAGCTGGTCTTTTACTGAAGAGTTATGTAAGCTGCAGATTTTTTAGAATCACTTTGCACAATTCAGGCTGGGAAAAAAATAGAGAATATTGTACCTAATTAACTGAGAATTAAATAACATCTTGCAATTTGTATATAATTTCTCCACTGAATTAATTTCTGTAGGCTTTTTCCTACCTTCATAATGATTTTAAATCTAAAAGGATAAAACGCTTAATTTGAAATTCCATCTAATTAAAGGAATTCTGTATTTTATTGATTTCTTGCCAGAAGAGAACAATTTAAAAGCAAGCAGTATTATGCTAGGGGAAGCAATAGCTTTTAGCATATTTGATGGTGTATTGCAGCATTTCAATTTAAGAGAGTTTTATATGATTTTACCTGATGCATTTTATTCTCATGGTTTTACTACTCATGGTTTTTCACATGGTTTTATCTCAGGTTCAACTACTATGTAAATTTTAATGTGGAAGAAAACTTTGGTTGCAAACACAAGGAAAAATCTTGTACAAAGTTGAAAACCAGACTAAATAAATTGGGCACCCTACTCAGTGCAATATATATTTTAAACACGTAGCCATGATGATATTCTTAAAGGTCACAGATGATCTCAAACTGCAAGTTACCTTTTAGATAAAAATGTTGATTATAATGAAAGTGATTGTAAGTGTGGTTCAAATTGTTCTTTTCTTTGAGAAGTGTCTCTTGCTCTCTCCTCTTTCCTGTTAATTACTGTGTGCTAGCAGGAGAGGAGCTTCTCTGTGCAATAGGTGACAAATAGTAAAGCAGTGTATGGACAATAGTAGTGAAACCACTTTTATCTTATGCATTCATACCCTTGTAAAAAAATCTGTTTCACTTGTCTAAATGCAGGCTTGGCTCCCTGTTCTTACAATGGAGCTGTTAGAAATATCCTTGGAAAGGTCTGTGGGCAGGTCACCAGTGCCTGGCCTCTGACAGGACACTAATTTAGGCACATGAAGAAACACAAATGTAAAAAACAGTGATGTACTTATTGCATTGGCTGTAATTGCAACTAGAAAGCCTCTGGATTACAAAATGCATCAAAGATTTGGGGAAGTAAAATAAATATTGAATGTGGCAGTCATGTACAGTATACCCCAGACCTATTATTACGTGATTTAAACATTTTTGTGCTTTTCATATCAGTGATTAATTATGAGCCCCCCCTTTCATCCTAAAGAGAAAGTTATTAATTATTATAAATGAGTCTTCTCAAAGTTACTTAAGGTAGGGCTGAACTGGAATGAAAGATTCATAGTTTAAAACAGCCTCCTCATTTTAATTTTTTCTGGTATAGAAAGACTAAGAAACATTCATGTCTGGAATCTGGATGTTGACTATTCTCTTGTAATAAAAAAAAAAACAAAACAAAAAAAAAAAAAAAAAAACACAAAAAAAACACAAAACCAAAAAAAAAACCAAGGTACAGTTGAAAATAAGTTGAAAACACAGCTGAAAATAAATCCCAGTCTTCACCTGAAATTTAATTTCTTAATTTAAGGCCTAGCTGTTTTTGGACCAGAAAATTGCTGTAATGTTGGACTATTTCCTATTTTGAGATGGGTGTTTTAAATGATATTTGAAATTGTTCCAGGGACATCATTTTTAGAAATGAAAAAAAAATTACTTTGATTTCCAGATAGAGTTCTCTAGTATTTCATTTGTCTGTATCATCAAAGTACTCTCACAACAATAAAATAGGAATGAAAATAGGCATTCTATGCAAACTGACCATACTTAAATGTTTTTTCATATGGCCTTTTGCACAAAGCTTCCAAGTTTTCCTACCTCTATGCCAAGCATTGGGGACTTCAACACATTTGTGCTGATGCCCTTGTAATATATAGTTATTAAGGGACGCTGTAGAGTGCATCTCACAGACCTGATGTACCAGAGGCATCCCCATTTTGGAAAAAAATGAAGTAAACAGTACTTGCTTCTCTGCTTTAACAGGTGGGATAATTTTTGGAAGGAAAATCTGAAGTGTAGAGCAGTAGTTTTGCTTGTGACACCAAATCAAAGGCACAGTATGGGAAGAGGAAGGAGGCTCTCCACAGACAGAATCTATTCATCGTGCCCAAAAAAATTCCATCCAGGGTGTGCCCAATACTGCATAAGAGGGGGGTTCCCAGCATGCAAGTTATACTTGCTATCTATATCCTGCTTTTTATTCTACCTTGTTAAAACTGGTATTTTATCATGCCATTTATCATGCCTTTCTCTTTGAGATCAGCAAGAACCCCACTCCATCTTTGTGTTTCTTCCCTTTCTTGCACAGTCCCCAGCTGCAATGATTCCAAGGTGCAAGAAGGTCCTAGCTGGATATTAGGTTTGTAAGACATGCCCTGGAGCATTCCTGGGCAATAGTGCAGACCCTGTTAACCTGTTGGTATGGGTGTTAGGAGCCAGTTTAAACACAGAAGGGCAAAGAAAACTAAGTCTCTGTGAATAAAATGGAAAGAACTTTGAAAGTTCAAAACATTCCCCAAAAAAGAAGATAAAAACCAAACGAGAATAAATGTTTATGACAAAAAAATTGATATATTTTTATTTAATAGCAAGTGAGTGTCTTAGTTTGGAAAGACAGGTGTCTGCCAGGGAAAGCTGGAGCTTCCTTTGGAATGGAGAATGTAACCCCCCTCCCTCTGAATTATCATAATTTTGAAATTAAGGGACTTTCAGGCAAAGATATGGGAATAAGAGTCACAGTTCNAGCAGTCCAATTAAGTCCTCCTGGAGTGACAGAAGTGGTTCTGTTGGAGCAGGGATGATCTTGTAGAAGGGTGAGGTTTTCCTCTGAAGGTCCAGTGGTTGTGAGATGGGCTCAGTCTTCCTCTGGGAATCCAGTGCAAACAGGCTGTCCTGGTGTTCTGAATTGCAGGCTTTATCCAGGTAGGAAATCTTGGCTCCCCTCCCTGGGTGGAGGATCTCACAGTGGAATGATGCAATTGTATCAGACATGCAGTGAGCCTTAATGGCCCATTAACAGCAGATATTCCCCAGAGGGAGGATGGGTCCTGGAAGAGATAAAGAACACTGCCCCACCTCTTTTTAACAGCTGGCACATTAACAGAAGGCACCTGCGCCCTCCCCCCTGGAGCCATGAGGAATGGGTCAGAGAAGAAAGAAAAAAAAGAAAAAACAAAAACAAAAACAAAAAACAAAAACAAAACAAAACAAAACAAAACAAAACAAAACAAAACAAAACAAAAAAAGTACACCTCCCCAACTGGTTTCAACAGATGGGAATAGAATACATCTTGCATTGAACCTAAGACAGTGAGACTAAGAGAAAGAAAGAGAAAAGTAGAGAAAAAAGTTAGGAAAAGCTACGGTTGTTTTAAAAAGCAAAGGAGGGGTCGCGGCTACACTGCACTACCTTTCTTGTTGCTGAGTCACTCTCTGCCCCTCCCTGCAAGTTATTGCCAAATCTCCCTCCTGCAGGAACTCTGAGACATAATGAATATTGTTATGGACTCTTAACCTAATGACATTTTTGCTATGAATAAACAATGTAAGAGCTGATGATCTGTGTGAGGCAAATATGTGCAAATGACTGAGGAGGGTCTTAGGAGCATTTTCAACTCTTGTTTTTATACTTGCATGGAATGGTGAAGAACTGAATTAAGTTAAATGTGGGGAAATTTGGTGTATATAACTATAGCCACCAAGCTACTTGAAACTAAAAGGGCTATCTCATCTTGCCTAAAAACCCAGATCCTGTTTCTCCTAAAATAAATAGTCATAAATACATTTAGATTTCTGGTTGTTTCATTTCTTAGGAGAAACACAGAGGAAAATCAGACAGCTAGAACTAATTTAAGATGCCAAGTTTTTGCTTCTGTTCCACATTATTTTGCATTGTATTTTTTTAAATTAAGAAATCGATGAAGGATACAGCCAATATGGTGTTTCTGTAAAAACAAAAACCTCATCTGTACAACAATTAGAATATAGATAGATGTTCCAGATGGTACACATGCAAAAGAAGGTTAGCTGCAAAGCAGATGGTATTATGACCATACATAAAGCAACTGGATAATCATTGTAATATTGTGACATGTCATATTATAAGAATAAATACTATGTTTTCCTGAGGAGAAAAGGTAAAATCATCAGTAAATTAAACCACACAAGGCAGATGTGGCACTTATCCAGGAGTTACAGTTCTAATAGGAACTTAGAGGCTTTATTTTTTTAATATATTCCCCTTATGAAAAAGAGGTAGTTCTAATTCAAGTAAAATGTCCTTTACACTATTAACTTTATCATAAGCAACTTTAAATTATTTTGATTATTCTGTATTTCCAAAATGTTGCCAATTATTTTACAGCCCCCAAGAAAACTCAGCTATGAGAAGCAGGTGTATTCCTAAGATATTTTTCTTTAAATGCATTGGACACTTATAAAAAAATGTGCAACAAAACATTTCATTATCTGGTAGAAGATGAAAAAAATCCAGTAAAGCTAGACAATTCCTATGATAAGACACAAGATCAATATGACAAGAAATTTCTGGATGTTGTTTATATTAATAACATATTCAACAACCTAGATAGATATATTCCTAAATATGAAAGTGGCCAGCACCATAACTACAAAAAAAATATTCATATGTTGGTACTGTAAAGAATTCATAGAGCTAATGGAATTTGTCCTTTGATTTCTTTTTTTTTAACAGCACACAGTTGTTTCACGAACATCAGTACAGAAATATGTATGTATATCAATCTAACTTTGTGATCTACAGTAGATCATTTTATCCATAGTTTCCCTATGCAGACATTTAAAGTTTTTTCCAAGATGGAAAATCAAATAGTTTCAAAAGGGAACAAAACCAAGCAACAAAAAGGCCTTTCTTTGTAAACATATTAAGAGGAGAGAAACTTCTTCCAAGATGTCTCCTATTTAATTTAGAAGGACATTATGCTCTTGTACAGGAAATACATGTATTTCTGAGAAAGTAGGCCTTTATGGTGGGCCCTTTAAAGTTCCAGGTCTGTATGCAGAGTCCTTGTTGATGAAATGGTAAAAAAGTGTTGAGCTCCAGCAGCAGTCCCTGGGATACAACACAAGCTTGTCATTCCCCTCTAAGCAGGAAAAGGCATTATCCTCTCATCCTGTTTATGGAAGGCAGCTCCTGTGGACATTTCCAAACTCTTCCTAAGAGTTTGCCTAAGGATGTCCTAGGAAATCTGGAAGGCTGTATTGCCTGCTGAGAGTGCAGTAAGAAATCAGCCAGGTGTTTGTCCTGGCTGTGTTTGAACTGAGCTGCCTCTGAGCTCTGTTACAGACAAAGATTTGTGAAATAACACTTCAGGTATGGTTTTGATTTTGTTCCACAGTCTGATCAAGTCTGACCTACTTGATTTTGTCCAAGAAAATTATTCAACACCTTTTGCTGTGAAACAATGAGCCCTTTGTTCTTCACTGTGAAAATGTTTCAGCTTAGGATGATGGTGCACTTTGTGGAAGCAGTCATTGCAAAGATAGCAAAAGTGGAGTAGCCTGCCCTGTTACAGCAAAACTCTGCTAAGATTTGTGTAACTTCCTGTCTAAGAGATAAGATGGTTTCACTTGGAGAAGTGCAGTGATGTCAGCATAAGAGAGATATACCAGGACTTGTTGCTGGTGTGGGATGAACACATCATTGTAGCTGTAAAATGTTTCCAATGTTGGATTCAGCTCTAGCTGAACAGGTTCTTCTGAGTGAAAAGCCATATCACTTGCTTCTTACTTGAATTAGGTAATTCTATTGTTCTGGGATTTTCAGTGAAAAATGAACTGCTTTATTATTAGTTCAGAAGAATCAAGTTGTAAAAGAAAAAATCTTCATGCACTTAATGTGGTTTTGGTTTTAATGGAAGGACATGACAGCTACTGTAGTAAAGCATTTCCATGTTTATTTGACATACCATGGTATCTAATTGATTAATAACCCTGCATGGCTGTAAGCTGTATTTGGCAGCTATCAAACCCCCCCCCCCAACAAAAGAGAACACACAAAACACACACAGGCAAAAACTCCCACAAACAAACAAAGCGCCTCCAAAATTTAAATCAACAAAACATAAAAGCCCCAAACCAGCCAACTTCTATGTCCTCCATAAAACATCAAAATAGATCGTGTCAGATCTTCAGGCACAGATACATCATCCAGTCTGATATCTATATATCACACATAACATTGACTGGAACATTTCCCTTGATAAAAGCAACTTGTTTGAATGAAGCCTGTGCTCTAAAAGAATGTGCAGTTGTGAACTGAAAACCTTTGGAACCATGAGACACAGCAGCTGTCCTAACTTATTCTGATAACATTTATTACAAGTCTAGTTAAAAAAAAAGAAAAAAAAAAAAAAGGTCATATTTCTCATCTGAATTAAATTTCTCAGCTGAATTGTCCATTTTCATGTACTTATTCTTGCTCTACCTTTCCTCACTTCATTTGCTTTCTGTACTGTCCTCTAAGGATAATTGCATGCAGTACACAAGTCACCTATCTTATTTCTGAAGCTGAAAAGAAGCTGTGTTTCTAGTATTACTCATTGTTAGGAATTATCTCCTCATCTCAAAACCTTATTCCTAGACTCCTGATCTTCGTTTCAATGCCCTAGCTCACAAATTGATTCATCTCAATTTGCATGACTTTTTCTATCCTCCATTATCTTTCCCCACGTTTCTGGCATCTACCAAATTTTTAGGAGTTATTCTTCATCCTGACTTGATGAGTGAATATGGTCTAATATTGATCTGTGTGGAGGACTCTTAAACTGCACCCAGCCCAAGTACCAGGGAAATGGCTTTTTGTTCACAGTGTTTTTCCCCAGCATCCAGATCCATTGCCTTTGTGGCTACATCTGCCACCCTTTGTAGAAGTTAAAAGGGATGCACAGATAGGGTAACTTCAGTCACAGTTCCTGTGTTTTTGTTCTGTCAGAGTATGGTTTTAAAAGATGAGTCTCACATAAAAAGTGGAAAGAGTTCAGCATAGGTTTTAACCTCAGCTGTTTCACATTCAAATATGTTGTGTCCAAGGCACCTGGTATATTCAGAAGTGCTTTTCAATGTCTGTGTTAGCCAAAGGAAACAAATAACAGTATATATAAATAGCTATGCTTGTTAATCGTAATGTTTCATTCACACAAAAAGACAATAATTTTAAAATCTTCACTACAATATTTATTATTAGTAATTTTCCAACGTTTGCAAGTTGGAATGATATATTTTATTTTGATGTCTTAATAATGAATGTATCTGCCTATTATAATCCTTGAGGAACCTGGGCCAGTGACTTGCCTGCAGAAATGTTTATAAAACTGTAACTGCTGGTAACCTGCTGATTCCTTATCTTGTAGTCCACAGTTGATGCAGACCTGACCTACACAGGTATTTCAATTTCTGTTGAACACTACGGATGTTTTGAATCAGTAGGAGACAAAAAACCATGATTTTCCAGCTATGAGAATGAAGCTAAAATGGGAGCCATTTCCTATATAATAGAGGCAGTGACCATCAGTGCAGAGAGGGAATAACCACCTTTCTCTTCGTTCCGTATTTCTACCACTGTCTAGCACAAAGATCATTTGCTTTGGACACAGGATAAAATTCTTGAAACCTACAGAAGGAGAAAGATATATCTATATATGAATTGCACCTCAAGGAATTATGCCTCAGCTCTGCAGGGTTCATGATGTAAACACACATGTACTGTCACCAAAAATATAACATTGAAAAAACATTGCTTTGAAGAGAACAGCTCATTTTAAGTTAGGGAAAGAATAATAATAATAATAAAAAAAAAAACATAATTAGTCAAGACTAGGGGAGAATGAATCATGATTTTGAAAGAACAGGAATGAAACAGTGGATCAAATACTTCTCAGTTAATATTAGACAAATGAACTTGCCTATCACTTATAGATAATGGCATCTTAGTGCTTTGTGTATTCAGAAAAAAAATACAACGCTACTGGTGCTTGCTCCTTCTGTACTTTCACTGATATTCAACAGAGAAAAAAATTTGTTTTGCATAAGTCTAAAGACAAAAAACATACATGAGTCTCTGCCACCTTGCTGAGAGTTTGTTTCCTGTTTCTGCCCACTTCTCTTTCATTACAAGCATTGACAATATCCTACATTTTTTATCTTGGCTCCTTTTACTTACTAGGGGATTAGAAGACAGTAGAAAACTTATCTACAGAAAGAGATATTTAAAGATTCTTTACAAACACATTTAATATTGAATTACCATCTAGAGAATGTCTCACAAGCTGAAGTCTGGTATTGTTATGTGAAAAAAGCCCAATCTGACTACTATCCAGAGTCAGTTATCTGTCAAGCCATGGGTCAGTTGCTCTTTATCAGAGAGAAAAAGGTACTGGAAATTTTGCAGAGGATATTCAAGCTGTAGTGAGAGTCATGCAGTGGAGTTTTTCTTGTGTGTCTTTGTTAGGAATTTTTTGTTTGTTTGTTTATTTGATTTGGTTTGTGTTTTGTTGGGGGCTTTTTTAGAGGGTGGCAATTTTGGCTTTTTCTTTTTTTTTTAGAAAGATATGAAAAATATCCATCCTGTGTTTTGGTTGCCCTTGTGATCTCCAGCAATGCCACACAGGGTGATTTATCCCACTTTAAATGAAGATGTAGCACATTGGAGATGATAACCAGGAGATGTTTTTAAAATATAAAGTAATTAGCAGTACCCCCATCCTCCCACCCTTGGTGAGTGCTGTTTTTCCCTTGTGTTAGTTGTGCCCAGGCTGACACAGCTGGGCTTTGCAGCCCCTGCAGGGAAGGGAGGTTATTTCCAAACTGAGTAGCTGCACATCATTCTTAAGAATAATTTAGCAGTTTTCTCCTCATTGAAGCCGAGCAGGCTGCAGAGTTTACTGAGACACTCAAACCGAGGCCAGAAGCAATTTCTGTGTGTATGAACACATATCAGACAATTTAGGGCTCCCTTCATCCCTAACCTGACAGTGAACTGCCAGTGCCAGTTCAAGAACAGCGAGTGCAATGTGCTGCTAGCACGAAATAATCAGCCAGGCACTTACTGTAATAAGTGGAGTCTCAATGAGCAGTGTGATGGGAACTGTGTTATAGCACTCCATTGTAAGGAGGACAATGGAGTATGAGCCAATGGAAATATTTTAGAAACCATTTCTGTGGAAACTTGACTTCAGTATTTTTCTTTCAGTCTGATATTAGTAAATATGTGTGTAGAGCAAAGCATTTCAGTCCCCAAAAAATTCACTTGAAATAATTAGAGCAGGCATATTTCATTTAAGCTTGGTGTAGTTACTCTTAAGATCTTGCAATAAGAAAATATAATTACTTTTTTTATAATAAGCAATTACAAAGTTTCTTGTAAAGTTGTGAATGGAAAGACTTTTCAGGGTGACTTTTTTCCTTCTGAACAGACTTTTTCAATAAACTGGTGCTTTCTAATTAAACCAAAGGTTTTATTCCTTATCAAGATTGTGACTTTCAAGTAAAGTTTCATTAACTATACTTGTTTTCTGTAGCTGTGAACTGATGGCATTTAGGAAATTTAGGAAAGTTCCAGTGTCTGGGATCTTTCACAGATTCTGCCACCAGACTGGTCTGGAGTGAAACACACACACATTGCTCTTGCCCAAAGTCTAAAGTTACTTGTGCTGCTTTCATCACTGACTGATGTCTGACAAAAATAAATGCAAAGTGCATTAGCACACTCTATCAATCAAGATTTATAGGAATATTTTACCTGTCTTGTGAACCTCCCAATCATGGAAGGCTATTTGAAAAGAGAAAAATTTTGTTAGTCACTAGAATTTACATGGTAATAAGAAAAAAAAGTTTGGTTAGGTTTTTTTGTTTGTTTATTTTGTTCATTTGGTTGGGTTGGGTTTTTTTTGTTTGTTTCTAATATTTACTAGACCTCATTAGTTAGATAAGAAAGGGACCCATTTCAATTCTCTTTGTGGATATCGCATGAGAAATCTTAACAAGGAGATGATTAAAAGATGCCTAAACCCCAACTTTTTTTAAAAAAAAAACAGGGTTTAACTATTTTTAAAATGTACTAGCAGTAGAAGTTGTTGATTTATTACTTCACCTTTGACTTGCTGTCTTGTTATTATAATATTATAATCATTATAATTTGCCTAATGGGTACCCTACCCCCTTCACCTTCTCATCAAAAAAGATGTTGTCAATATAAAATACATTAAATATATAATGACCAGAAGATGATCATCAGAAATCCAGATTTTTTTTAAAAAATTCATCACTTCCACTTTGAGGTCACTTGGGCAATACTACAGTATTTCTGTATATTTTAACTTCTGAAAGATCTGTATTCCTGGCTATTCTTCTAAGCACGTCATTTAAAGGTATCTTTAACATTGTTGAAAATCTTACTGCAAAAATCCATCAGATGAGCAATTAACCTCTAGAAAAGCATCTTTTTCCAGGTTTATGTAGTTCTGAATGAATTGTAAACTTTCAAAATAATCTCCTGCTTCAGTTAAAGTCTCTATCTAAGATACAAATAATAAGTTTTGTATAAAAATGTATGAACATGAATACTGATATGTTCCAAAAAGAAAGTATTTTTATTCCAGAGATTGTGTACACACACTTGTCAAATAATATGGCAAAAGACTGTCCTTCCTGAAATGAAATCAATGGCAGATAATGTTGACTCTTGTTCACAGTAAAATAAGTTGTGGGGTCTAGAAGGTCTGTTAGCAAGAAAAGGGATATTAGGGTACAGAGTGTTTGATTTTTATTTTTTTCTAATTTTTATTTTGACTTATTCTTCAATAAGTCAACTATAAAAGTGGGAAAAAAATAGGAAAATAAGGCATAGGGTCTTGAATATGAATTCTAGGAGGATTACAATGTCTTGAGAAAACTGAAAGCAAGCTCTCTCTTTCCTTTAGGGGTTAGTTCAGATTTTTCTTTGTGGAGGAATGCAGGAAGCCTGTCACATTCTTTACAATATGTTTGTCTGCATAAGGGGTGTGGGTGACTTCTATGAGTTATTGTTTTGGTATGGGTAGCTTGAACTCATCAAGAGCTGTGTATGAATGTACAGCTTGGGGGGGCTGAGAAAAAGGATGTAATTACTTGCTTTAATGACGTAGGTTAATTATTACAGATTTATTAGTAGCTGTTATAGTCACAGTTATAAACACTTGTATGCATCCTCAGGGATTATTATTTTTCCCTCTTTTGCTCAGGAATGAAAAAGCTTCAACAGCAATGGTGGGAAGCAATAAATACATGATCGTTTTAAACATCCAGTGTGTGTGTTCACAGGCAAAAATACATCCCAAGCATTTAATTTTGAATATGCATTGCCAGTTTTTGCAAACAAACAAAAAATTTTATTAAATTGCACCTGGAAGGCCAAGTAAAAGGTAATTTTCAGTTTCTTTAGAATAAGAATAGATCATTTGTTCTTCCTCTGCAGCTTTAGTTCAGCAAGAGTTCAACTGAAAGCTCCTGAAGATGTCCTCAGGTGAGTGAATCGTAAGGATTCAACCCCTTTAAAGCCTCTGGAAGAGCTGTGAAAGAATATTGAAGCAGCATGCCCCTTAAAAAAGTCCACATGTGTTTGTAACAGAAACATGTGAAGTGTTATATAGCAGAGATATGAAAAACTGGTAATTTGGGAGGAAATTTGTTTTATTATTATTCATTTGCATGTAAATATTTCCCTGAGCATTTGAAATGTCTTGTACTGACCTACTGGGGTTTTTGGTACCCCAACTGTTTTGGGTTACAGGCTCTTTTGAGCTATCCTTACTTTATGTGAACGGAGAGAAAAGGAAAAGAATTTGGAAAACACTGATATAAGGGAAGAAGCAATTTTTTTTCCCTTTTCCAATGGAAAAAATAAAAGTTACATTTTCTGAGTACTTTATCTCTTTATTTTGGCCACGTAATATTGGGCAACTAAAAGATTATTTTCTTTCTCTTTATCAGATGTTTTTTTTATCACGTGGCCCACCAAAGAAAACGTTATTAAATTCCACTTCACTGCTATTTTTCATTGCAAGGAACCAATACTTGTTTTTAAAGAAAGTTTGTTTGACCTAACTGTATTCCAACAGCCAAGCATAATGAACGGATTTCACTGAGAATTTGTTCTCAAGACACACAATCCTTTCACTGCTTCACTCTTGGGAGTAACAAAACTGCCACCAATACCTTTGCCTGATACTTTTGACAAAGAAAAAAATATAAAGGGTTTTGGAGGGCAACAAAAAGGAATTCTCCAGAAGGTGGTGGGTTTTAAACTAGAATGGGTCTCCAAAGCAGAGCAGTAGAGCAAGTAATTCTGTTTCCTGCCATGCTCAGTGCCCTTTAGGCTGACAGACTAGGTTTTTTGGGACACTGAAGTGGCAAGCAAGTTGTCAGAAAAAGCAAAGGAAGTAATTAAAGTTAGTGTGCCATGACTGTTTTTTTTTGTTTTTTGGTTTTTTTTTTTTCCGACTGTGTTGCACTAATAATACTGCCATATGCAGCAGGGCTGGTATGGAAGTGATTCATTCCACTTGGAGCAAGGTTGCACCACGAACTTTTCCAACTCTAGAACTTTTGCTGGGAGCTGCATTACCCCTGCTGGCTGTTAGAGAAGCTCTTCTTCCCATTGCTGTTTGATTTCCATGGAAAAGAGGAGCAATATGACTTGCGCTAACTCTGTGTCTGACTCTTAAGAAAATTATTTTAATATTCTTTTAGCAGCTTGCCCCTGCATAATAGTGACTAAGTCTTATGATGAAATATTTATAAAGTCTGAAAAACAGACTGCTACGTGTGCTCCCATTTTCTTGATCATTCCTTTGATGGCTGTCTCTTAGTATTCAAAATCTGGTTTTATTTACGCCAACGTGTATTCAGCGGGACTTTTCTGAGGTATATCCTGCTGAAACCCATGGCATGATTTATCTGAAAGGTTGAAATAACAACAAAAAAGCTGTAAATATTTGGTTAGTTGGACTATTGCAGCTGATTCTTCCTCTTCTTTGGAATGCATGTAGTGCATAATGAGGTGCAGAGGGAAGACATGGCAACTATTCTCAAGGGATTTTCGTAAATAAGGAGTATTGGCACTTTTCTCAGTAATATTAAGTTTCTGAGCAAAATGTTAAATTAAAAAAAAGTCAAGGAAATGGTGCATAAAATGTGTATGAATCAGGTCCTAACTCAGTAATCTAACTCTTGGGGAACAATTAAGGCATAACAGTCTCAAGGCATTTATCTGTCATTTTTACTGGGACATGGGGAATTAAAAAAAAAAATCCCACTAATGGAAATCTTAATTATACATACCAAATTATGAAAACTTCACGGAATAGAAAAGCAGACAAGGGAAGCTTTCCAACACTAATAATGCTGCTAAAGCAAAAAATGCCATAAACAAGAGAAAGAGCTTAGAAGGATCCCTGATGAAATCCTTCTCTAGTCTTCCATAGGATTCAAAGGCGTACTTGTAAGAAAAAGGAAAGCAAACCATCACAATTCTGCAGCCATAATTGTTGTAGAAGGTAATTGTCTTTACCTATAATGGAATCAAACACAATTTACCTTTCTTTAATTTCAGACACTTAGAAGTGTTTGTATATGAAATACTCATATTTGCAAGGAACAAAGGGGTAGAAAATTACACTATTTCCAGACTCCCCAGTATAAGATGCTGCCTCAGCCTCAATCATAATCTTAAGAATTAGAAAGGTTTTGGTTTTTGTCTGCCTGTATAACCCAAAATATCTTGGGGTTGAAACTCTGGGATAGTGGGCGGGAATGCAAATCTCAGAGTAAAGGAATACTGTAGATGAGGGAGAGTACCAAGAATACTGAAAGTTAGATTAAAAAATATAAATCCATTAAAATGGCATGTGTCTTGGCAGGCTTCCGCTCATGCAGTTAATACAGTTTAATTATATGCCACATCCTTTACTTCAAGAATGGCCAGAAATCCTGGCAGGAATAGTTAGCATGCACAGGATATGTGTTTTAGCTTTTTAAACTCTTCTGGCTCTTGCTGGCTTGGGGACTGGTACTATGGAAGAAACATTTTATTAGGACTAAGCCTCTATTTATTCCACTCAATTATCAATGCTTAAACAAGACATTTTTATTAAAAACCTCTCTTGGTCCTCTGGAATGGAAGTATATGCCCTGCACAGATCCCTCCAGACAATGGGGTGTCCCCACCAGCTGTGGGCTGAGCTGAAAAGAACATCACTCCTCCCAGCTGGACAGACACAAGCTGGATGTCCTACAAGCTTTTCAGTACACAAAACTGTTCATTAGTTTGGCCATTTTTTATTGCCTGGCCCAGCAGGATTCTGAGTAAAGCAGGGTTCTTTTAGCTCACACGTTGAATTTGGAGAAAAAGACTTTTTGTTTGTTTGTTTCTTTGTGTTTTTTGTTTGTTTTTTTTTTTTTTTTCTTTTTTTTTTTTTTTTTTTTTTTCCTTTTTCTTTTCTGTTTTTTGGGCTACGAGGTGTAGGTGGTGTAATAATTCACTACTCCTTTAGGCATGAAGACTGTGGGAGCATATGGTTCCAAATGTCTTAAAGTTAATTCACTGTGTCACCTAACCACCATCTCTCCTATTGGGAAAAGCTATCAAGCCCTTACCTGGCAGAATTTAAATGTGAAACACGTAAAGGACATTTCAGAAAACACATAAAATGCTTTTGTAGATGAACTTTAAGTCTCATAAGATCTATTTAATAGTGTATGTAACAAAGAACAAAAGACTTCTGTTAAAGAACTGGTTTAAGAAGCAAAATTAATACTTTTCCTAAAAGAATTGGATAAGCAGTTATCCTGACTCAGGAAGTCTGTGGCATGAAACCTTTATCACATCAAACAATAATGAAGGGTGACATTTAAAACCTCAGACTTTCTAAACAGTGACTCTGAAAATGAAGCATTACTGATGTCTTTGACAAGAAAAATATATGAAGGAAAAGGAGATGTAGCACAGAGATAAGCCATTTATTTTTACTGACCTCAGTCAATCTTGTCCTTGTTTTTTTAAATATTTTACCAGTCAACATGCTACAAAATGTGCCATTCACTAGATCTGTCAGAGGCAGCAGCTTGGGTAAATGGATGTGACATATTAACAAAACTCTATGCAAAGCAGAAATATTGATCACCTTGCAGAAAAACGATACACAAATATCTAAAAATTGGGCTTTTTTCAGTGTGCCAGAGATAACACAAACTCCAATGTGTCTGACAAGCCTTCTATGAAGTTAAAAAAGAAGGTAAAAAAAAAAAAAAAAGGGCAGGTGTTGTAGAGCCTTTTTAACATTTCATACTTGAAATAGGATGTTGGTTGGGATTTATATTTGGGGTGTTTTCTAAGGTAATGTATATATGTGGTAAAAGTATATACCAGATGAAATTAATTTTAAACTTTTTTTTAGAATAATCTGATTGTAAAAAGAATGTGTTAATGAAGAGGTGTTAGATGAGCAGGATCTTGTGTCAGTTTGATATTGCTGACCATAAAATGATATACATATGATTCATCTGCCCACTAAATACTTAGGAATTCAAAGTTCTCAGTGCACCTAGCACAGAACAGCACTCATGCTTGTTTACATCATGGTTAGAACACAAATGGTCATCACAGAAATGACAGAATCCTTTTTTTAAAATGAATTAATTTATTTTTTTTATTTTTCATATATTTTAAATTTTCTTTGATTTACTAATGAACAAAAGAAAGTTTAGTTTGTTTTACCCACAAGACTCTACAGTTTCTTCAGAAACATTCCTTCATAGAACAACAAACTTATCCCAGGCCACAGCCTTGTCATTTTATTAGCAGAAACGTGATCTTAGTGATTGATCTGTTGCTTCATCAAGCAACACATTGAACTATGTGCTGAAGTGATCCTTATTTATTAAGAAGACTAAGCTGTTTTGTATTTTTATGGAAGTTAACACCCATTTACGAGCTCTGAGAAATGGGAATGCTGTTGATGGATAAGCACCACGGTGAAATATCTCACAAAGTACCTTATTCTACACACTTTCAGCTCTCTGTGATGCTTTACAAGAAATTGTGTGGAGTCACACCAAGAGCACCAAAGGGGAAAAGGTGCAAGATTTCATTTTGATCTCACCCAGTGGCCCTATTACGCCTTGTGCAATGCAGGTGAGAGGTCCAGGTCCTTTCTTCTGGGAACAAAGCTTCATGGATTTGGTAGGGCTGACACAGTGGGGCACAGAATTTCTCCATTATACAGTATAAATTCTACAGCTTTAAATATAGGTTGTAGATATGGAATGCCCTGGGTCGGAAGGGCCCTTAAGGATCATCTATTTCCATTTTCCACCTTCCACCAGACCACGTTGCTCCAAGCCCCCTCCAACCTGGTTTGATGGGGCATCCACAGATTCTCTGTGTAACCTGTGCCAGGGCCTCACCACCCTCATGGTAAGGAATTTCATTCTAATATCTAATCTAAATTTACTCTCTTTCAGTTTAAAAAATATTTTCTCTTGTTATATCACTACATATATATGTGGGCATGACAGACATTTTTGAAATTTTTGTTCATTATTTGTTTCAAATTTGTCTAGATCACAATATCCCAGTTAGGACATTAAATACCTTTAATTATTTCTGTCCTCTTTTTTTCAGGACAACAATTTTTTTATCTACTAAATATATATTTTACAATGGAAATACTTAGGTCTATTTATATGGCAAAGTAGGAAAAGCCCGAACTGTGTAAAACAAGAAAATATTGCTTGCTGCAGAGTTGCACAGGCTTCAGGCCTCAATAATAAAATTACAACTGAATTTCCATATTTCTCTTGCATGGTTAGCTTTAAAATCCATTAGGACATCAAACAATGATAATATAATTTGAGAGAAGGAAAATATGTCAATTTAAGTAAATTTAGAGGTGACTGATCTGGGAATCAAGACACATTCTTGGAGAAATTAAGACACTGTATTCTGCAAACAATCTAATAGGATTATAAAGGTGTTCTGGAAAAAAAAAACAAAAACATGGATATGTAAAGATATTTCAAGGTATTTTAAAGCATTTCAGCATTTTTTATGGTTTACTTTTCTATTCTGCCTGCTTTTGAAGTTTGAACATTACAAGCTTATGAAATTTATCACATTTTAAATGTAACTGAAGAACATGCTAGACAAATTCTTTATCGTGAAAATATATGGGTGTTCCAGTAAGCAAAGCTCAGCTGAATTATTTAAGTATGTTTAAATATAATTCTTCAAATATGACTTCTATTCCTATCTCTTGGTGCTCATGGAAAAAAAGGCAATATCAGCATTCTGGTCTCAGTCTAGTTCCTATTTGGGCTAGTCTGTGCTAAAAATCATTATTCCCAACTAGTACAGTCCTAGCAGTGAAGAAAATCTTTAAGCTGGAAACAATGAAATACAATTTCAACAATTAAAAGGTGGGAAATATATTAAATAGGTTAAAATATGTGGGAAAGTTGATGTAGAATCTTAGTTTGATTTTAAAGAACATCATCTTCATAACCCCTTGCAGTGTATCCCATT
>VXBN01004394.1:130826-159121 GCA_013397395.1 Sinosuthora webbiana
TTCCTTCTTTTTAACTTTGTTATGATCACAGCTATCTCACTGTTCTAAAACATTGAGTGTTCTATGTGGCTGATTGTTTTTTAGTGCTTGTATTAACTGCAGTTATTTTTAATTTTTTTTAATCTTGAAAAAAATAATATTGTCCTTCCCTCCATCAGCTAATCTGTACTCCTACAGTCAAAGCCATCCTATATAAGTAGTTCTTTTCCTGCAAGACTTTGTATCAATGTCAAAATAGTCGTTGGGGGAAAGGATGTTTCCTTTATGGACCTTTTAATTTTTTTAATTAAAAAAGGAATACATGATCAATTAAGAAAATAAATTAAGAAAACCAAAAAGACACCTAGAAGAGTCCTTCTGAGACTTATACTGCAATACTCACGACCCATTCTTTAGTTTCTTTTCAATCTATGCACCCGAAATTCTCTGTTTTGTTTGTTTAAAACAGCTTATATTTGCATTCAGCAAAGGTATATGAAAGGGGAATCTGAAATTTCAGACAGTTTTTAACAGGGTACCAGAGGGGAAGTAGAACAGAAGTAAAACATGATAACCTTTGAACCTTTGGACCTTTCCACAAAACAACACTCAAATTTTAAATCTGTTCCATACTCTTTAATATAACAGTACACCATATACCCTCATGTGTATCACTGTAAAGTGTGTAAAAAATGTCATTGCTACTAGATTTGTAGCTGAATGGAGAATTATGTTTTAGAAATATCTTGCACCTTTGTATTCAAAGACATAAATTACTATAAAAATGCAAGGATGTAGAAAATTAGACCCAATGGATGCAGTTTTCCCCATCTCATTCTTGCTGTATGCCTCTGCAGTTCACCAGAAATTTTATAAGGGGCAACCACATAAGATAATTGAGTTTTTTACTAAATATTTTTGAAAAATTATCATTGCTATGCTCTAGTTCCAGAATTGTTTTCTGCAAAATGAGTGAGTGAGTGGTATAGTTACTGGTTTTTATTTTTCTCTCTTCGTGTAGCTACAGTGAGTTGTGAGCTCCAATCCCTGCCATTCACAAATCAGGGGGGCCCTATTATACTGAAGTCCAGCAGAAATATTCTGTGTCTTGAGATTTTTTCCTAAATGAAGGGTATTTCCTGTGATGTGGGAGGAGGAGCCTACTAACGTCGGCACAAAATTTATTGAGTTTGAGAAGTAAAGTTTTATTTATTCAGACTGAATAAGACATCACAAGCGGCAAGTAGGTTGTAGCCTTCACTAGAATGTGGGGAAAATTGTTGGGATTCTTCTCTTTTAATCTTATATATATATATATGTGTGTGTGTGTGAGTGTATTTATATATATACCTCTGCAGTTCAAAAATATACATGAGTGATTACCTTTCAATTCATAAAATAAGACCAGAGAACTGAAAAGGGCATGAAACACTCCCTAAGCTTCCTCTCACTTCCTCGACCCAAGAAAAATAAGAATCCCCAAAAGATAAAGGGACATTAACCTAAAAGAGAGAACACCAGCAGTTTGATCTGTGTAGCCTGTGCCCCCACACTGTGGGGATGTAAGTGAAATATGTGGTTTGTTATCCAGGATACCTTCCTTCTTTTCCATCCCTACCCCAAGTTGCATCACATGTTCTCTTAGTTTAGCAAATGGTGGCTGAACGAGTTGCCTCTGACTCAGTTTCCCACCTGTAAAATGGAAAGGGTGCTAAATTAGTGTCAAAGCAATTGAAACAGGACTGACAACAAGAAACAAAGGTAATATTAGTTTACCATCTATTGATCTCCATACCATCTTGTTAGTTTTTTTCTAGAGTACCCTATTTCAGGAATGTTCAAGAACTCTGACATTTGTCAGATGTGTTAGAAAAGCAAAGAGGTATTTTTCTGAGCTTGCTGAAAACACCTGGATCATTAAAGGACAAAAGCTTCATTTTTCAAACTATGTATTTTAGTGTTTATTTATTGGACAAACTTAAAGAAACCTGCATTTCCTTGACCTTTGAATGGATTGATGTGGTCCTGGGTGCTGCAGTAAGATCACAGCCATTCTTCTGATTTTGGATGGCCTGTAACAGGTCCCAGATTAATTGAGGATGAGAGAAACTAGATATAATGTTTTGGAAAAGTTTCTATTATTTGGGTATCTTCTAGACATTTTCTGCCTTCATTTTTGATTCATGTCTTGTAGACAGTAATTTTCACAACCTGAAGTAATCAGGAGCTTCATAATTGACTTCAGGATTTGACCCAGCTAAGTTTTTGTTTTAGTTTTCTGGTATTTTAATAAAATTATAAACAACTTCACGTTCAGCTCTGCTAAAGAAGCCCTAAAAAAACAGTTCCTACCTTTCTTACTATCAATGTGATATTTCTATATTATGGTTTTATAAATAAACAAGTTTATATTCAGGCCTACTTTTTGGAGACTCCACATCAAAGAGCCTGCAATGAGATTATTCTTTATTTTGTGGCACATGAAAGCATTGGCAACAACTGCACTACTTTTAAATAAATGTGGATCTACCTTTTCTGGCCTTCAGCTTCCCACCCTGCAGGTCTCTCTCTCCCCTCCCTGACAGCACAGGGGGGGGAAATAACATGGGTAAGTTTGAGGGTTGAGTTGAGGGCACCTTAATGGATAAAGCAATGGCCACACACAGAGGCAAAGCAAGATGAGGAGATTTATTCTCTTATTCCCATTAGCAGGCAATGTCCAGCCACTGGGAATCAGTATGAATAGTTGTTTTGGAAGATAATTGGTTTATTACTGAAATCTTTCCCCCACCAGTGCTTTCCTATGTCTTTTACTGCTGAGCATGATGTTGTATGGTGTGGACTATCCCTGGCCAGTTGAAGCCAGCTGTGCCAGCTTTGTCCCCTCCCAAACTTTTTCTCATCCTTTCAGCCTTCTGGCCTGAGACAATGACCTGATGAAGTGCAAGCACTGCTCAGCAGAAAGTTTGGCACCTTATCAGCACCATTTTAGCCACAAAGGCAGCACATGGCACTGTGTGGGCTGCTGTGAGGAAAGTTAACTCCCTCCCAGCCAGACCCAGCACAGCCATCATCCAAAACAGTTTTAGTCCCTTTGCCAAGAACAGCAACGCAATAAAGATGTTTTATTGTTTGCTTTTATGGCTTGTGTCTTTAAAAGGCCATTAAAAATAACAGCCCAAATGTTTCTGTGGTTTGTGGGATCTATATGTGTCAGTATTAAAGTGAGTCATACCATCACAGTCATGATAGGTTACTGGCATTTTACTTTAAAAGAAAAAGTATGGCTGGCTTGAAATTTTATTTTTTTTTTCTTTCTGCTTTAGTAGCATCTCCATCCTAGGAGCTATTATGAATGTTTATATAAGAAAACTTTCACAAAGCAGAATTCCAGCCTTTATTAAGCACTGTATTTCATTGCAAAATTGGTTTTGCTGTGAATTCTAGGAAAATATGTTCAAAGTATTACACTGTGTAAACATGCTCTTGGTAATTGCATCACACATTGATCTTGGTGAGACAAATATCAAATCATTTCCTGAAGATACTCCCTTGAACCAAATGTATCTGAAACCACACAAGCAATTCCAATATTTAATAATGTCTGTGGGCTTGTTTCATAGTTGAAATTAAAGATAATTGCTTTCATGGGCTGTCAGCAGTGTATGGGTATGTGGTTACCCCTTCTCCTGGAGTGGAAGGGTGGCTGGTACCTCCTTTAAACCTTCTAACCCTACCAGGATAAGCTAAGTGATGTTATTGCCTGGTTTAGCAGCTGTCCAGCTTGTCACCATTCATTTTTTTTTACCTACAAACTCACTGAATTTTCTGCATCCATATCGCAAAAACTGAAGAGCTGACATGGATGGTACAGCCTGGTTACCAACCCTAGCTAAAACCAGGACAGGGCCTCTGCACTGATTCTGCTTGGGCTTTGTCTAAAGAAATCTTTATTTCTTTATTTTTGTGTTAATGATAGTAACAGCTGAAGATTTTTCTGCATAGAAAAATCCGAAACGAACAAACCACATCTACAATGTTCATTTAATGAAGTAATACAGAGTATGGGCATGGTATAGCAACAGAGGCTTGAAAGGTGGGACCTGGTACAGTGTAGAGGAATGTGGGTGTAGCATGCTAAGAAAAGGGACACCTGGTGACCCTGGAGACCTCAGGGAAAAACTCACTTGTGACTATTTGCTGATAAGTAAAAAAAAAACAAAACGGCATGTGAGTTGGACAGTACCGATTTTTAGAATAGGTATCAATTAAATGTAAAACACTGCATAAGCAGTACATTTAACTGCAAAGTGGAATTGCAGAGCAAGGAAGAAAAGCAAAGTGTAAAAAGTGATAAAATAAAAAGACATAAAAAATACTTCTCATTTGACCACAGAGCAAGGAAGATGAAGTTATCCCCCTGCCACCAAAGAGCAGAAAGAAACCCCTGCCTTCAACAAATCTTTTCCTCTGAAGGCCTTGCAGTCAAACTCCTCCTGCCCCCAAAGTTTAGCCAATAGCCTCAGGACCAAGAAAAATAGTAGAAGGGTGCACCACGACAGTAGGGAATGACTAGGTACTAGGATTTGTCTCTATAGCAATTTTATCCCTGTTTTTATTGAGACCCTTTCTCTAATAGCAATCTATTTTTAGGGAGAGCTTTTGGGTTTTTTGTTGTTTTTGCTTGCTTGTGTGTTTCTATTCATCCATAATTACTAGATTTGGAATTATTTGATTAGATGGCTAGAATCTCAATTTCACAAGCAATAACTCTTGACTTTGCTCATTAGGAGTGTTTGCTTTTGCCCAAACAATTTTCAGAGCCTATCAATACCTCCCCAACTCCTATATTATCGAGTTCATCATTATAGAAGATATTCAATACTTGTTGTATCAAGTAAAAAATAGCTCAAATTATTATTTACTTGTAATTATGTAGCCAAGAAGAAAGTGAAATAATATTTCTCTGTCATTTCAATAATGCCAGCAACACTGACTTCTGCACAAAAATTTAACTATATGAATTCCAGGTTGTATTGATTGCTTGCCAGTGTCTCACCATGTGAATAAAAAAATAAAATAAAAAAGAAACCCACCCCGCCCCCAATATTCATAACTAAAAACTTGTGTTCAAAGGTTTTCCTGAGAAGTTACTGTACCAGAGCTACATCCTGAGGGATGTAGGGACACAGCCATTTAATGAATTAGTGGCTACAGGAAGTAGAATATAACTGCATAACACTGGGCTAACCAAGCTGAACATATCCTTTTTAGTTAATTTACTGCAAGCTGAGGATATCTCTGGTAGACAATAATAAATTGAACTTCAGACTTAGCTTTCTTTTTACTGTAGGGGGTAAGCTACCTCTCAAACTTTGAAGCACACTTTAGGAGGGATTACAGCAAAGGAAGGGAAATAATTGCAAAGACTGAAAACATTGCTGTTTAGGCCTGTGTAGACAAACAGTTGTCACTCTGTGGCACTAAAGCTTTAGTGAGTAGCCAAATTAAAAAGGCAACTTTGCCTTCAATGAAATCCACTGATTTCTCAGGCCTTATTTTTTTGGGTACTGGAGTAACATGGATCAACCTCCATGGCTGCAGAAAATGAAATCCTGAACCTCGTTCTCCTGTATGTCCAGACTGGAACTCGCCCTCAAGTATGTTTTTTTTATTGTTAGAACTTGCAATGAAAAATGTGCATGATACCACTGGTATTGATAGTGACCTCTGTGATACTTTAGCATTACACCAATTTTTATATTTATTTGTATTTTATAAAACTGTTGACTGATACAATAATGATGAGCATTACTAAACCCACTTAATTTACTGTTAGGTCTGTTTGGTTTCATCACTAGCTGCACTGCACGTATACAATACAGTTTATACACTTGTTCTAGTTTTGTTTCTTTATTTCTCCTGAATTATTACTGAATTAGGTTATTATCTATTTAATACCTGGAATGGAAGATGTATTATTAAAATCTAGTACAGTGTTTGCTCTCTATCCAGTTCAGCACACCTGTGGTAGAATTAGGTTGTGTTGTAGCTAAGAAAGGTAGCTAGAAAATCAGGGTCAAAGAAGATTCAAGCAAATTAAGGCCTGTGCAGATGTTAAGATGATTTAGGATAGCATGAGTTTGATTCATGTAGATATGCCAATGGGAAAATGGATTCAGGTTGTGGGAAGTTTTTTACATTGAAGGTTATCGCATAGAGAAAATATTTTTTCAAACAGTATCTTTTAATCCTACATTGACTGCCCCCGCCCCCCGGCCCCCCTCCACAGTTTTAAAAGTTCCTACCAAAAATTCCCTTTTCTTCTTTCCTTAAGAAATGCTACAAAAGAAACACGTTGGAGTCCCAGGTGTGTCTTCACAAAAGCATTACATCACTTTTGGTCATGTAGCTGCAGAGCTGCTGAGCATCTCCTGTGTCCCTGGAGGGGAAGGGAGGTACCCAGGGTATGTGTGGTGGTTTAACAGAGGCTGTCACTCTGCTCCTGGCTGCTCCAGGAGCCCTGCTCACTTACAGCCCACGTGTGCAGCTGTTGCACACCAGCTGCTGGCCCTCTGCTGTGCAGCTGGCAGGCTCTTGGGAGGCCCTGCAGAACCCACAGCACTATTTCCCAGGCAATTACGGTGTGGCATGCTGCTGCAGGCCCTTCTGATGCACCACACGGTAATTTGTGTTAACGAATGTCAGAACTGTGGATGCTCTGCTGCTGAGCGCTTTAGACCACATGTAGAGAATACCAACAAATGGCATGTATTTGTCTCTCTTGTCAACAAACACTGTTGTATTCAAACCTATACTTAGTCTTTTTTTTCATTTTATTCCCTCCTGCATGGGTGTGAACCACAAGTTGTATTTAATCAGAAACACAGCTAACAGGGAGCATCAAATTCTAGTTTATGTAGCTTCCCGTAACAAGTGAGACTTCATTAATTCGCTAAGAATCTAATTTGACAATTTCTGGGATAAAGCAAGTGTCCTTTGCCCCTCTGACAAGGGTAGACTAGGTGAAATTCAAACGTCTTGTGATGACAAACCTAATAATTAGTAAATAACAGAAATAACCAATGTTGCTCAGACACCCTGTTTACAGGGTAATTGCAAATCAGTACCTCTCTTTCTAACACTTCTCTGGTGTGCCATTGAAGGGTTTGCCAACCCTGCTCTGTATAAAGACATCCTTCTGTATAGATTAATATGTTAGCTATTGAGTATGTAAAGGTGTTTCCCTTTACATGTTTTAGTCAAAATCTAGTTCGTTCTTCTCTGCAAAAGCTTTCTCTCTGCAATCTTCAAGTGTTCATGGACTGACTCTCATTGTACATGAAAAGCATTTAAAAAAAAAAAAAAAGCTTGTGGGGGGGGGGCCTTGGTTTGCAACACAGCATCTGTAATCATCACTGTTAAAAAAAAAAAAAAACAAAAACAACCCTAACTTACTGAAGCAATGTGAAGATATGAGTTTTTCTAGTGTCCATAAGTCCAAGTAACGGAAGAGATAATGAATGATGTATCTAGTTAAGATTTCTAAATTATGAAGAGTTTACTGGTTAGCAACTTGAGAAACGTAATCTCCATGTACATGTTCAGTACCCAATTCTAAAAGAAGAAATTACTTCTTTATTCTTGTTTATAGTCTAGATGACATTGTCCACTCTTAAACACTTAGTACATGTTCTTGCTTCTTCCAATTTGCTCTACGTAGTCTGCCAGCATTGGTGTATTGAAAAAGTAAGGTCTAATTCTAGAATTAATGAGAGTTGGAAAATATTATTTCATTTTTACCTAAGGATATTGGACAGAGGGTGATTAAGTGACTTCCCAGAAATTCCCACCACAGAGCAGAACAGCAAACTGAGCTGCAATGGCAAGTTCTTTAAAAGCTCCCTTTATAAAACATGCTGTAAGAGTCCACCACCAAGCGCACCTGAAAACCTGAGCGTTCATGATGATTGATTGCTTCAAACTCTGCCTGCTGTGGTCACAGTGGACTTCTGTGATTTATGTCACTTTGGGATCTACTCAGAGTTCTAGGAAGTGTTTAGTAGAAGCTCCAGGTTAAAAACATCATCGCTTTTCTGGACAAAAGTGTTGTGAAAGTCCTTCACATGCCTGTTTATCTGTTTCTGAGTAGTAGAGTGAGGTAATTTTTTTACCTCATGTTTGCAGAAAAATACCAGAAATAGCTATTCAGTGGAAAGGAGAATTCTGTGACTCCTGAACTTGTTTCATTATGATTCCTTGAAAAGATAGTGCTAGTTGAATCCAAATATTTCTTTTCAATAGATCTGATATTGTTTTTAATCTAATTTTTAATTTCTGTGAAGTATATGCACTTGAAATAAAACCATATTAAAGCAGAAATCTTAATGCTTGACATTTTCTTTTTGCTGAATTAAATTTTTCAGAATCAGTACATTCTTGCAGAATATTTTTACTTGAGTTGAAATATGTCTTCCAACAAGAAAATACTCCATTGGAAAGCTTTTGACCAGCTCAAATTTGTTCTTCGTGTGCTTACTGTGAAGGTAAAACACTAAGGAGTTCTTTCTGACTTCACATTTGACATAACCAATATATGAGAGAAGTTATTAAACGCTAAGGCAAAGCTAAAGCTTGTGCTGTAGAGACATTGCCCAATTAATATAATTATTGTGTTTTCAGTGCTGCTAGTTTTGATAGCTCCTGAGACTGCAAATCAGCCCCTGCTCTTGCTGTCATGTATATCACCAGCAGATGTAGCATTAGTGCCATAGGCACAGGCCAGATAATCCTGAATTTGGAAAGCAGAGAATGTCATGTAATTATTTTGCAGCCTAACATAATGTGGTCTGTTTGCAAAGACAAAAATACGGCACACATCTTCTCTGTTGATGTTTTACAATAAAGTTGACAACCAGATAGCAGCGGGGTGAGGGAGGCAGAGTGCTGTGCAGGATCTGCCTGTGCTCTAATGACAACCCACAATAAAACCTATAGATACAGCACAAAGGAGTTCTAATAGCTCTTCAAAATAGACAAGTTAAGTCAATGGCATTAATGAATGCTTGAAAAATGAACAACGCCATTATCCATCCTGTCAATCTTTCAGCAGCATAGAGAAGGCAAAGAATTTCTTGAGGACAAAGAGTGGGAAAGCCTTCTTCCTATCTGAGGAATTCCAAGCTGTCTTCAGGGGACCTGAGTTCAAAAATATTGGAGCATGACTCCAAATGCCTAAGCATATATTTTCAGGTTGAGGTTATCGTCTCATTCTGCCTTGCCGCATCCTCCTTAGTCTTTAACAGCACATTTTTATCCTTTGTTTTCCCTGTATCACACCATATATCATTACCTTCCTGTTTCTCAGCTTTGTCCCCCATTCCCCTTCTTATGTTCCCCTTGTTTCCAGTTTTCTCCTTTTACACGGCCACTCTCCTCACCCCACTGCTCACCTGGTGCATTGTGTACTTCACATGTAAAAGGCCTTTTTCTCTGAGAAGATTAATGCATCATCCAAAATAGCTAAAGTGACTGACTATCCTAAATTGCTCTATTCCTTGTGTATTACTGATTCATACATATCTAATTCAAGAAATCTTTACAGGCTGCTTTCAAGTCAAAACTGTATTTACACGGGTGCAGTAGTTTTGTGGCTCATACCTTGACTCATGTTTCTCCCACGGTGTCTCTCTGGATCCTCTCTTGGCATCAGGGATAAATGTAATTGCCTGCTTTTCAGGGAATAGTTTTGGTCTTTTATAGTGTCAGTCACAGTTTTGATTCCTGAGTTGAATAAAATTGGGAAGCATAATAGTTAACAAATATGTCATGGAGATTGCAGTTGAATGACACCAGGTCTCTGCATATTGCCTGTTTTCCTCATTTAAATTAAAACTTAAAATCTATTGAGCAGAGGATGATGACAATGTTGACAATGTTAACAAATATCAGTAATCCTATTGGTGTTCTCAGGGATATTTTACAGTCGTGAATGGGAGGAAATGATAAGGGATGGCAAGAAAATTAGTTCAGGAAAAAAGAATTCCCAGACATCACTGGAGCTCTGAAATCCATAACACTTCTTTCTGAGTCAGATGTATGGCTCTGATTTAACCTTTCTTCTTTTAAATTCTGGATTTTCCATCTCACTATCAGTAGCACAGGAAGACTGATGATTAGAGGGCAAGTTGGCTTGTACCAAAGCCCAGAATAAAGGCTTTTTTGGAAACTTAATAGTGTGAAGAATAAGACAGTGTCAGGCTAATAAAAAAATCTGAAAGAGAACCTAAAAATCAATAGTACAAAATAACAATTCTCCATCTTAATGATATAAAGTTGATGCATGCATGTTGGCACAACTTGCTGTTTTACTGCTATCAAATTTTATTTGAGGTCTATGGTTCAGGAAAGAAAAGGTTTAAAGACTTTTATTTTTGAAACTCCAAATTTCTCCAAAAAAAACTAATTTCCTCTAACTTGTATGAGTCACAGCAAGCAAAGTTAAATTGATAATCTGCATTGATAGTAGGGTTCAGATGTTATTAGAGAACCCTTGAGCTAGGCTCCTTTGGTTAATGTTATCATCTGGATTGCACAATGATTAAAAACACAGTAACACATTCTTCCTCATTTATTACCTTACAGATAATAACCACATATTTGATTACATTTGATTACATTAGAAGCAATATTCTCAAACTTACCATGTATACAAAAAAAATAAAAAAAAATAAAAAAAACCACAAAAGACACCATAGAAAATCTTCTGAATGTAATTAAGATGTAAAACAACAACAACACACCAAATTTATTCATAAGTTCTAGCATTTTCTGTTCAACTAAAGAAAGGAAAACCGATCTTCTGCCACAGAAATTAAAAAGGGGGACAAGGGGAACTAGGCTTGATAACTGATAAAAAGAAACACAGGAACAGATGTCCTTCTTTACTGTTTATAATACATTTATAATACTCTATTTTTTATTTTAGGGCAGCACAGAAAGATATTGTGCTCTTTGGAGAATCATCTGTTAGCTCCTGGGGAACAGCAGACCTGCTGATTCACAAGTACTGTTTTGACTTTCTCTCCCAGTGTTTTTCTCAAATGTGTGGGGATAGTTGTAGTACTTTGTATCTGATTTTCTCTACTTGTTATGCACATTATTAACAGATCTCCCACAGCAGAGGAGGCAGAAAGGCCTGAGAACTACACCTGCCCATAGCATCTTGACAAACTATTCCCTTGGTAATTTCAAATTCAAGACATCTGTCTCACTTTGTCTGCAATTTTCAAAGAGGCAGTATCACGATGTAGTGTCAAGGGGAAAATAAAAACAGAATGTGAGGTTTGAAACAACAGGAAAAAAACCCAAACAGCTGGAAAAATGCTGGGAAATAGTTGACACTCCTTTGCTGGTGTTAATATTTAAAAGGGTGTTCAGTTATCCTCTAGACTCTTTTGTTCCTTTAGGTCCACAAGCAAGAGTAAAAGTGCTTTTACTGCCTGATCTGTGTTTGTCATGCTCCAACATATTATCTAAACTACAAACTGCTAAAGTGTAAAAGAATCTAAAAAGATTTTCCTGAAAAGATTTTCTTAAAGTGGGGTACTGTTTTATTAGCTGGTAAGCTGTTACAGTTGAAATCTTCTGTGGGGCAGATGAAAAACAAGACAGAGTCTCTACAATGTTTGAATGACATTATTCCACTAATAAAAGACCTTTCTGGTAGTGCTTTTAAAAAACTGATTTGACAAGATCAGTGGCTATAGTGATATTTTAACTAATAAAGAAAGCTATAACAGGCCTTTCATAGAAAAGACACACCAAGCCCTGGCACCCGTCATTTCTGCATGCAATATTTATATTTTGTGTGTCATTATAGTATCTGAGTACTGTTCAAGGATTGAAAATAGAAGTTATTTCCATAGCAGGAGGATTTTAACAACACAGAGTGCCTATTTACCATCTCAATAAATTTGGATGACAAAGGAAAGAGAAGTCCATACATCATATTCCAAATCCTTAAAACAGATTTGACAGGAACCTGTGAAGTGGTGAAAGTGTGATATAAAGTATTTGTTAACTGCTTCTTCTGAAGAGTTGAATCAGAATTTCAAAATGGAGATGTTCTGTGGTTTCAAAATGCTTCCAGCTAACAAATATTTGGTTGAGTAACCCACAGCCTCTAGAAAGTTTGAAAACGTGTTTATAGTTATAAGAAAATGTAGTATATTACAAACCCTATCAATTTTAATTACTTCATTAATTTTCTTGGTTTGATTTATTTTCCCTAGGAGGTATCTAGAGTTGTATATAAACAATGCACAATTGGAAAATTTCTTGTGATCTCTCAGAGAGTTCTTACTGGTAGAATACATTTGTTAGATGCTTGTTCTTTATTAAGAGGATTGAGTGGAGAGTCTACTTTATGGAGAGGAAAGCTCACCAGAACTTAAAAATAAACAGTATTATATCTTGCTTTTCTCTGGATTCCAAAGCAGACCTCCCAGTTTTCATCCAGCTCCATCTCTCTGATGTGCTCAGTGGCTGGGAATGTATAAGGAACTGTTCTGCAAACCATATGTTTTAGTTTCAAAACTTTACACGTGCTGGGAGTTGGGATGGCACTGAACCCTGAAAGAACTTGCTCGTCATTGGCACAACATGCTTAGGGTGAAAATGTTCCCTAGCATTAATTTTTGGGACAATTTCAATGAATGATTGATGGCCGGCTCAGTGCTAGCCAGAACACATTATGAATGCCACATTCAGCACTCTCCTACATGGATGTCTGGGTTTTTTGCTCCAAGGTCACACGAGTAGCCAGACTGCTTCAGCTCATGGATGGAGTTGAGTTAACAAACCATAACAGCACTACACTCAGTGTCTGAAGCCAGCCTGGGAAGGACAAGGAATCTCTCTAAAAACTATATAATATCTGTAACAGGCCAGTATTATCATCCAAGGAGTCCAAACGATTAAAAGGTTGTAGAGTTAGATGGGTTGAGAGCCAAAAAATATTTTTGCATTTCTGAAAAATATGAGCATAATTATATGAGCATTTGGGTTTGAATTTTTTGAAACAATCTCCTCTCTACTGGCAGTTCATGTCATGGAACAGTCTCCCAGAGTATGAAAGCATGAACTGGGTCTTTTTCAGCTGAAATCACAGGAGCAGATGAACTCCAGGAATATACCTAGTGTGCCATAGCTGCAAAAAGCATGCAGTTCGTAAAACCAGAAAGGAACTGAAGTAAAAGCTCTTGAAACAGAAGAAATTTTGATGTCTCATTGTCAGCACAGTTGTTTTGCTCCTCAGAATTGTTTTATTTGTGCAGCACTACTCACCAATATAAACACAGCCAGTGGCTGTTTCCACATGCAGTTTATTTCTATGTATTTCCACTGCCTGTATGTTTAATAGATGCCAGAGCTAGTTGCTACAGGCAATTGAAAATCTGACAGGACTGCTTGTGTGGACACTGCTGTAAACTTTCCCAAGGACTTTCAGAGCTTTTTAGTGGTGGGACTGGTAGAGGATTTTGTAAGTCTTGCAAGAAGTCATCAGAGATTCTGTGGTGTGGTTGTGACAGGCACAGAAACCGCCCATGGCTTTGTCTGCATCTTTTGTTTCCAATTTCAATTCTAGTTTCTAGCATTTCCAGAACAGCTCTCTGTGTTGTGAAAAACTCACAGAATCCTTAAGAAAATCTTCCCTTTCCTACACATAAGACTTGACTGTGGGCTGGCTCTGAGAAAACTCCTCATCTTTAAATTAATTCACAACACCCATGTGCTAACAACTAGTTCTCACCGTGCCTGCTCTTAAGTGCAACTAGGGAATCAGATAGTAGAGATATATAACGGTTGTCACAGCAGTTTCCAGGCTTCTTCTTCAGGGAATTTCTTCCATATGTTTCTTCTGCAGGGATCATCTTTCTTGGGGGAACTTCTGGCAGCCTGCTGCTGCAGGTGAGGGGTGGCTTCTGGAGGCTTTTGCTTCTACCAGCTCTGACAGTCAGCTTTTGTTGGCAGCCCCTGGAAGAGCCCACCCTTCTTGTTTCCAGCTGGCTGCTGCTGCTACAGATTTTTTTTCTGCAAAGATTCTAGAAACTCTGCTGAAATCTCTCTGAGCCTGCTCATCCATGGTGCCAGCTTGCCACAAGCCAGCAGCTAGCAGCTGTCTGGGGACATCTGAGGTCCTGACCCAGCAGGAACTCTGCAGGGATGTGCAGGTGCTGCCTGGTGCCTCTCCCTGGGGGTGTGTTGAGGGTGTCCTTCCCTCTGGGAAGAGGGCTGTCCTTGAGGCACTGAGTCCCCTAGTAAAGGAGCTCTGAGAGGAGAAAACCAGACTGCACATCACTGGCCTGGATGAGCAGAATATTGACGGAGTTTTAGATTGCAAAAACAAAAGCCTAAGCCCCATCACGGATGGGAAATACTGGAAATGGCTGTGCACAGAGGAGTGGATGGACTGCCATGGTGAGAAAGATGGGAACGTGTGGCTTCTGGCAGCTCAGCTGCACTTACAGAACAGGCCAGGTAGGATGGGGCTTTGAGCAACATGGTCCAGTGGAAGTGATGCCTTAAGTTTTAACTTTTATGTTTTCAGATTCTGTGCTGCCCAGGGGTGTAGTTCTGAGCCTCATATTACGTGCCAGTAAGCTCTCTTCACAGAGTAGGGAGACAAAACAAATCCTTTTCCTGCTGAAGGCCAAGGACAACTTTCAGGCCCAAAAGCACAAACAAGAGTGGACTGGAGAGAGAAAACAAGGATGGGACCTCACAACCTGAAGCTGTAACTGGACAATTAAACCCCAATATGCAAATGGACCAACACTTATAAATAGGTAAGATCTTGTGACCAGTCAGCCATTTTGTGACCATTCTAAGTCCACCCTGGGTGTATCCCTGGTCAGGCTCCTGTCCTGCCCAAGGTAGATCCTGGAGGCCTTTCAATAAATACCTACTTTATTCACTAGCTCTGTCCAGTCTCTGTTCCAGGTCAGCCTTCCCAAGGCATCACCTTCATAGTGAATAATTTCTTCCTAATATCTAAGATAAGCTTGCCCTCTTTCAGATTAAAGCCATCTCTCCTTGTCCTATTACTATATGCCCTTGTAAAAAATTCCCTTTTTGGCTTTCTTGTAGGTCCTCTTCAGGTACTGGGAAGTTGCTGGAGGGTCTCCCAGTTGCCTTTTCTCCAGGCTGATGAGGCAGCTCATCAGTTCTCAGGGCTTGAAAACATCAGTGAGCCTCAGTTGCTCCTCCCAAACCTATCTGTGACATCCACACATCTATGCCTTGCTCACAGGTTTGGGAGCCCAAGCTCATTCTGGGCTGTTCCCTCTGTTGGTGCCAGGGAAAATTGTGACTGCTCAATGTATTCACATAGTATGATGGGATTTTGGGATGTGTTGTCAGGGAGAGAGCAGTGGATGCTGGTTTACCTTGACATCAACTTGTTAAATATTCATTTTATTACAGACATTTTCTATGACAGAATTTGCTGTTGGACCTGCTGTGGGTTTTGGTTTTGGTTGGATTTTTGTGTGGCTATGCACTGTGTACACAAGGACATAGTGACAAAAATTATTATAATATATTAATATAAATATATATATATTAAATATGTTATATTATATTATTTATTATGCTATATATTATATATATAAAAAACATAATAAACAACATAATCAGATTATTTTAGATGAACCTGAGTGTTGACTGATGGTAGATATGTGCAATAAGTAGTACGACTTCCCTTTCTAAAGGAAGCTGTTCTAACAAAAATTTTGGGGGCAGATTATTTTGTTCCTCCTTCTTTGATGGTAAAATGGAGTTTTGTATTGATGGTGTGAGAGCATAAGGGAGACTGTAGTAAAACCATCTGTGATATTCTCAAGTATTTGTCACTGCACTCTGAAGAAGGACCTTGAGGTATTGTCAGGGACAACAATGAAGCAAAAAATATGATGGGCAGACTTATGAGCATTGTAATTTCTGATTTAATTCTAAACAGCTGCATTATGGTAAATTAAAAATGTGAGCAGTGTTCTTTGTTTTTGTCACCATTGAAGCTTCAATGTGATTCTCTGGAGACAATAAACAACCTTAAGCTTTTTTGTGTTTGTTTAGGTCCCTATAAGAAACATACTAGCATCACAAAACTCTATTGTGTGCCTTAGGGTTTGTTCCTTTGGATGTATTTTATTATTTGAAAACTTCTATGAAACTCCTGATTCTCTAGGCATTGTTATGGCAATACTTTTTTTTCAATCTAAATTTTCTGCTGGTGATCATGGATACAAATTCTCATCTACACTTACTTTATATGTTCACATTATTCATATGTATGAGACCAAATGTAAAAATAATTGTGATACGTGGGAGATCCAGTACAATAAAAGTGCATTTGCATCTTGGCTATCTCCATTATTGTAGATAGTCCAGATCTGGGCAGATACAGGAAAAAAAAAAAAGTCAGAGATTTCAAGTTTTCTACTAGGTTACCTGGAATTTTCAGAGTCTTAACTATTTCAAGTAGAAGTCATTATGTGAATTTTTATCTTCTAGGAACATTGTGCTCTTGAATGATTCCTAAATGTCTACTTTCTAAGGATTTTGTTTATAAATCACTGAAGAGCGGTGTGTGCCTTGTGGACTCCTTACTGCTCTCCCAGAGTTCTCGCTTTAATTTCACAAGATGAAACTTGATTTGTTTCAAGAACAGATGGGGCAGTAAGGAGGAAAAGAAAGATAATTAGCTATTCAAGACCTATGCAAGAGAAAGGCAAGCGCTTCTTGTCCCAAACTATTCCTGTAGAATCTTACAGAAATAATTTTGGGTGCTCATCTGTGGGAGTAGAGAGCCTGGGCTGACACCTCAGGACTGGAGTACTTTGACTGTAATGCAGAGATGATCATGTTAGTGACAAATTCCAGATCTTTGAACAGCCTGGTCTGTAATCTCTGTTAGGTACTGAGATACTGCACATCAATTTCCATAGTTAATGGCAGAGACTCCCATGTTGACATATTAGAGCTCTTTTTCTTAACTTAAAAACAAAGGTGGTTGTAAGAAAATTAAGATGGTCATAAGAATTTTCACTATACAACTTGACATACTTCCTCTTGAACCTCTATAGTTAGCAAAAAACAGCCATTGCACCTTTTAATGAAGGAGTTTTGTGATGTGATGCTCATCATAACAAGGGGCTGGACCTGGTGTCCCAAAAAAATCACTTTGCTCCGAACGTTAAAAATTATGTCATATAGTCTTCATAAAAAGGTCACGAAACTATCACTTAGAAAATACTTCCTGTGGAAACAAATATTCATTTTGAAAGAGTGTGGGTGAAATCAGATTTCAGTTCATCTATATTTATTTCCCCTGTAGAGGCTACCTCCAGCATTGAATTCATAATTAGGATTATATAAGCCTAAATTCACCTGAGAGGTTCACATTCCTGCTAATTCACTTTGGTTCAATCATTACTGTCTACTCCACAAAGAAACCCAAATTGAGGATGACTCTACTACAGAGCTTGCAATGAAACTGGAGCTAAATTGTGGTAGAAAATGTCTCTTGAAAGAGAAGTGGAATAATTTATGTTTTTTGTTCCTGAAGATGGGACTTTTATTCAACATTATTACATTTTTACCGGTGACTGCTTTCCTTTCCTCATTGCAGAGTGCACTTGGCTTGTGGCTTGTAGAGAACACTGTCAAGTACAATATTTTCTCAACTAGTTTATTTATTGATGTGGTTTGATGCCAGGCTGGGCATTTTGGATGTGACTCACTAAAACTCTGTCTGAATTGTAATAGTGGAAGGTTTAATCTCACTAGATGCTGGGGATCTGTGCTTCCCAGTCCACTTCCTTTGCTTTTTTTCCCACATCTCTTTCTCCTCTTATCAATCTGGCAGCTGATGCATTATGTTGCATAAAAAAGGGGAATTATTAGGTGCATTAAAGTTTGCAGTACAAACAGCAGAATACAAAATTAAGATAACCCTCCAGAGAGAGTCACATCCCCAAGCTCCTTAATTACTCTATGAAGAGATCTCCTTCAGCAGCTTCCACTGGCTCAAAGAGGTCGTGGGGGAATTAGCTACTGCTGTTTTTAAAAGTCAGCAATTACAATCTCCATCTACATAATCATGAGTTACATCATCAGTATTCTGCCCACTGCCCACACAGGAGAGTTTTCCAACCCCAATGATATAATAGCTGTAGTAGAAGAAACTTCAAATCAAAAAGGGTCAGAGGAGCTTAAAGTTATGGCTACTTTCAGCACATTAAAATCTCTGACTCTGTCTGAGACTTGCTGCACCTGGCATTCCAATCTGACTCTTTTTTCTTCTTATTATTATTATATTTTTCAGCTTCAGTTTCATATAAATTAATGCCAAAGTGAACCTCTACAGAAGACCTCACCACTTGTAATTTCTGGGAGTTATTATTAAGTACACGGTTTCAAGGATTTCTATTGGAAATGTATTTATTTCCTCTTCTGACTTCTTCTCTAAAATATATGTGCTTCACAATTTGATTTGGTATTTTACTGCCAAGAATTCTTTCTTCTACTGCTTGTGATCTGACAATGTCTTTTGATTTGTTTGCTCAAATGATGACCTATAAAGCTACCTATAAGTATTCTACTAATGCAGTATAATAATATAAACAAAAGATGTCTTAGAATGTGTCTTAGATTTACTTTTGTTATTTAAGATTTTCATCATGTCTTGTGTTTTCCCTAGTTTGATCCAAAGAAAATAGTTTATTTGCAGAAAACAAATAAACAAGCCCTTATATTGTATTCAAAGCCATTCTGCTGTTTTGTCTGGTTTTCCTTGCAGTATTTTGAATCTTCATTCATAGCATACTTAAGATGCACAGTCTGTTTAATATTTGTATTGCTTACAGTCCACTAAACAGAAAATAAGCTTGTAAAATTTTTCTTCTTTTGACATCTTCACAGGGTTCAGTTGCTCATAAGAATAGTTTGAAGTCAACAGTAAAAGTTAGACAGTTCAACATCCTTAGTTAGCAAATTCTAATAGTGAAATAAATCAACAGTGCAAGCACATGGACTGACTACTAAACATAAGATAAAGCCATGAACCACTCTAGGAAATTTTTAGGGCAGAGATTTTTTCATTTTCTCCCTCTCTCCCCACCAATAAAGTGATACTCTCTTATCAAGTATACCTTGACATCATACAGTATGTTGTTTAATACAGATCTTTTATATCTTGAAAAAAACCCAAAGCAAGCAAATAAACCCAAGCAACCTACCCCCCACCACATACCACAATTATCCATTCAACCCTGATAGAGTTAAATCTGGCCAGGATTGTCAAGGGCAACAACAACAGCAACAAAAAAAAACCTCCTATAGGCATGTCAGTGATAGAAGAGGGTATAGGAAAAATCAGGAAAAATCTTTGTAAGGACACAGGAGACCTGATTTCTTGGGACATGGAAAAAGCTGAGTTACTTGATGCACTTTTGTGGATCCTTCTCCACTGCCAAGTGCTCCAACCACACTGCCCAGAAGGCCAAGGCAGGGGCTGGAAGAAGGAACAATCACCCACTGTGGAATAAGATCAGGTTCAAGGCCCTCTGAGGACCTTGAAGGTGCACCAGTCCATGGGACCTGATGAGAGACATCTGCAAGGCCTGAGGGAACTGTCAGAGGAGTGGCTAAGCCACTTTCTACACTATTTAAGAAGTTGTGACAGTCCAGTGAAGTTCCTACTGACTGAAAAATCTTTCCTTGTCTGCTGTATTCAGCCAGCATTTGCTCACTTCTGTAATGCCACATCTGCAGAAATAGTCTTCAAAGAACAAAAAACTAGAATCATGTTTTTTCCATTAAAAGCAAAAATATCATTTCCAACTAGAGCTGACAAATAATTCATCGTGCGCCTTTTGTTCGTGCACCCCCCTACTTCTTTTGGAGTAGTTTTCTTTGGAAACTCTAATGGGTATGCCTCTAATTTGACATTTGAAATGCAAACCTTGTAAATTTCCCCTTGCTCAGCATTCAGACCAACTTTGTTTTGTAGAATATGTCTGTGATATTGGTATTTTACTTGCTAGAATATTAATGAATATTCATATGCACACATTAGTGTATAAACATTCTTGTCATGGTTAGAGTGGCTTGAGAAGAGATAATAGAGAAAACTGTAAGAAAATAACCTGAAACTTCTTAATTAATAGATTTCTGCTTTATCAAGATCATATTTTCATGCTTTTTTTTTCTTTTGCTTTCTTTGAACTAAGACCATTCAAGCAAGTTAATATCCCATGTAACTTGAAGGACATATTACTGATAAACAATACACGAAGACCCTTATTTTTATGGAGCAGGCACAGAAGATTTTAGAAATTCAGCGACAAGTGTCTGGATAACTTTATCAACTATTTATCAGTTTAGCACAGACATTCTTACTGAAGCCCACTAAAATGGGAAATGACATAGATGATGCACCCTCAGTGCTTCAGGAATGATCAGACTATCTTTCCCTGTGAATTTGCGAAAATAATTCATCATTTTTTCACCTTTACATTATGAGGAGACACAGCTTCTTTAGATTGTACTCTAGATGAGTAGCTGAAAGGAGCAGGGCTTTATTAAGACAGAATTTTAACTTGAGAAGGAGACAAGTTTCCTTGATTTTATTTCCCTTTTTGGTGAATGACCTTCAGTGTCAAATTCAAGTTTCTCACTCCTACTACAAGGGAAAGAAAATTTTGGCTGAAGCTCAACAGATTGTAATGCTTGAGGCAATAAAAATATCTGAAACAAGATTATGAGAGTTAGCTGCCACACACAGCTGGACTATGTGTCTGCTTGAGCCAGACCCTGAACTTTTATTGTCTCCATAATGGATTCTGTTGAATGTTATCCAAGAGCTGGGTTTGGTCATTTCTGAATGTCCATTGCTCCTGCTTTTTCTGCAGTGCAATAAATTGTGTGATATCTGCTGCTTTTAACTTGTGCTAATTATAGAGAGCTAGCCCCAAAGGGTTAAAAAGAAAGGTTTTGTTTAAAGGAAAAGAAAGAAGGAGGGGCAGAGGGAGCAGGAGGCTGAACAGATGGTTCTTGGTCAGTAGGTAAATCAGCAGCATTTGTCTGTCTAAAGAGGAATGTGGGATTTGTGGTAGACACAATGTGATTGTTTTCTAATATTTTTTATTGAGCTATGTTTTTATTTTTCTCTCTTTATTGCTCAGATGTTATAGACACAGCTATATTGTTTCAACCAAGGACTTGCTGGAGAATGGATTAGTTAAACTCTTGTGAATTGCTGAAATTCTGGTAAATAATTATGAGCCATATTTTAGTTTATGATTTGGTATCCCAGAATAGTTCTTNTTTTTATTTTTTCCTTTTTTTTATTTTGGGGTTTTTTTTTTTTTTTTTTTTTTTTTTTTTTTTTTTTTTTTTTTTTGTGGGGTGGGTGATTGTTGTCTTATTTTTCTTTGCTTGTTTTCTTCAGTTGTACTGCTCCTTCATGCAACTTTTATAGAGAACATTTTTCTGTGGGTGACCAGGCAAACACATTTCTCCCAATCCCCTATTTAAACGCATAACAGCTTTGAGACGTGGACTAAAAATACGCTGGAAAAACCACTTTGGGATAATTTTTTTACACAAAACATAGTTTAGCTGTGGCCATTTCCTTAACCATACTTCAGCCTGTCTCTAAAGGGTGTTGTGACTGCTCCTACCATGGAGTGGTGGCGAGGGGCTAAACGTGTCAGTTCCACCTGTGTGGTTGCATGATTTGTGACCTCTGTAACTGATGGAACCTTAAAGGTGGGTGTGGAAAATGGCATCCCAAGGTGTAGTGGCAGAAAGCCCCACCAGTGAGTGATGACAGCAGAATGCATCCCTTGTGATCCTGAGAAACTGCAGCAAAATTGCCCTGAGCATTGCATAAAAATCGTGTTGTGTTTGGGATCAGGGCTCATGGTACCTGAAGGTTTCTCACTGTGTTGGCATTGCAGCAAACCAACGGATGCATCTGGTAGAATCTCCAGAAATGTTGCTGGGAAATCAAAAAATATCTTGAACAATATCAAGAGAATTTTCCTTGTTTTTTCACAAGCCCCTTACTTTATTTTGCTTGCATGTCAGTGACTTGAAATGAATCAGGTAAAATGGAAAGACATTTCTGGATAAATTAGAGAGTTAACTGGTCTGGGTATTAAATTTTCAAACCACAATAAATATTTAAGAGGCTCTGTAATATATAAATTGTAATTGTTTGAATTAAATATCATGTATTGGCAGAAATTAGGGGTTTTTTTTAAGGAAAAACATATCTAAATAGTAGGGCACATAAAAACTCTTTCACTTCTTAAGTTAGAAATTAACTTGCTGAAAATTGTCATTTTTGGCCTTCTAATTTTGGCCAACAATGACTCTTGTTTTTCATTTTCTGGTTTTGAAAAAGGATCTGGAATGTGAACCCAAAAGGCTGAGAAGAATTGGAGATAAGAATTTTCTTGATAAATCTGTCACTTTGATTATAATGCTTGACCAGAAAAAAAATTTTCTTCGGAACTTCAGGTGTTAAAAAATTAAGAAGAAAAAAAAAATCTTATTTGAGTTTTAATAGGAATAGGGTCCCTTAAAAATATCCTTAAAATTTCTGTTCACAAGGTATTTGGGGAAAAGAAAGAATGGGAGAGCTTTCATTTTGGAAGTGAGATACTTCTTTTATTCTCCTTTTTTTTTTTTTCTGCATTTAACTTTAAAAATTAGAAAAAATGGTTGTATCTGGCTGACATTCCAGTAGACAATAAAATCTTTGAGTTAGAGGCCTTATTTACACATAGTGTGCCTCAAAAGCTGGAGTTCTGCTCTGACCAGACTGCTGCTGCAGGAATTACTTCTGCAAGATTTCAGTGAAACAGTGTTCAATAAAACATTTAAGATTAGATACTTTTTATGTTTATACATATATATATATGTGTGTGTGTGTATATATATGTGTCCTGACATATTCTACTTACAAATTATTAAATATTAGCTAGCTGTGGAATGTATCTATGTAAAAAGAAAAACCATACAGCATGTAAACACTGCATTGTTTACATGCTATATTATGATATACCTTTGTTTCAGCAATCATAAAAGAGAAGGCAGAATTTCAAAATTAGTTTTTATGATTACATCTTTGGCATAAAATAAGTAAATGGCTGGTGATTGGAATTGTTATTGTGTTTCTAAGCAAGAGTTTAAGGCCTTTTCATTACTTCAGTTGGGGAAGTTACTCCAATTATGACAAGAAAACTCAACATCTATATTGTATTCCTCCAACTCTCCCCTCCCATCCTTACAGGAGGAAAAACTACCTGAGCTACAGCAAGAAAAGAATCATTCATGTGAGAACTTTATGCCAACAGAATCTTGCATTCACCTCCATCGTTTTCAGTCACATATACCCATTCTATTATATATTTATCTGTGTGATAATTATATCATGGAATGAAACAACAGAAGTGACCATACAAGTGATTTTTTGTGAGTTTTTTTTAAAACTTTCCTCAATGGGGGTGAGGAGCATGTAGGATCAGACAAGATCAGAATGTAGTTTTTGTTCACTCTAGTTAGGGAAGCCTACCATAAGAGAAATTTTGGGCTGTGTCTTTTGGCCTGAAAACTGTTGATGAGTTTAGCAGCAGACTTGTGAATTTTAAGCCAAGATAAAATTTAAAATATTTTCCATATTTTTTTTTCTGTTTAACCTTGTTGTCACTCATAATAAATACTAAAATTAAGTTAACAATTAAATTTTAAGGCAAATTTTCTGTATTATATCTTCAGTAAAATACATGCATTAAAAAGAACACAGCTTACATATTTAAAAAAAAAAAAAAACTTGCTGCCATGTCCAGAGAGATAAATAACGCAAGCAGGAAAAATAGAGTAGGAATAATAATATTATAATACCAAGTCACAAAGCGTAAGAGGGAGTGTTGGAACCTTTGTAAGATCAGTTCTTTATGTAGTCCAACAACCAAGGACTCAGTATTCCCAGAGTTATTCTGTCATAATATTTAATATGCAAGACACATGAGCTCATTAGTAGAGCTCAAAACTCTATCAAATTACCTTTAGTAAACAACCTCAGAGAGACTCTCCACTCTCATGCCTTTGAAGGTGCTTTGGGTGGGGGGGGGGATAGGGGGAGAAGAGCACAAGGGTCTCAAAAGCTTTAGTTTTAATTAGTCCAAAGAGCAACCTTCCTGTTGAAATGTTATTGGCTATCATAGCAATCTTATTAAATAAATTACTTTTAAGTTATTTCCCATGACAAGCCTCTGATAAAGCAACATGTTAAATATTTGTTGCCCACTGCAAGGAGCTCTGTTGTGGCTAAACTGCAGAGGGAATGGAATAAGTTCAAGTTCTTGTATTCTACTTGCTGAGGTAGATACCTGATTTTTACAAAGATTTTAAGTCACAGGGGATGACAACAGAAACTCCTGATTATTTATTAATCTTTAAAATATAAGCTTTTGTTTTTGCTGCAGTTTGCAACATCATGATATGGTGTGCATGGCCTCATGTGAGCTCTGTAAACTTTAAACATAATTATAATTCCCTCTAGAGCACTTTGTGTGAGGTGCCACGGACTGAACACATGCAAGTTTTTGATGGCACTGGGTGTCATTTGCTTCATAATTTCTAATAGAAACTTAACCCCAGAGTTTTAGTCTATTCAAATGACTGACACCACTTTCAGCCACTGTCTCTCTATTTGTCTTTATAACACTTGGGCTATTTCTTATATTTAAGATGAGGTTTTCTGTGAGATTTGCTTGGAAATTCTCTTTTCCAGATGAAGTGATGATGGATGTGCTCATATTCATTCAAGTATAGAAAACTTTCTGACCTGAGCTGGTATATTTTTATAAATACACCCGAAACTACTGAGGCTTACCACATTGGTAAGTATTGGCACTATATATATATATATATATATATTTTTTTTTTTTTTCCATTCAGTGAAAACAGTGTGTAATCACCACATACACACAACAACAACAAGACCCAATGCTGGTACTTCTCATTTCCATTTTAGTAATTCTGTAGCTGGGGTTCTAGGACGTAACAAAACCTGTGAGCCTCTGAAGGCTTGACACTGAGGTATCTCAAGTTAGATTCACAAAGATAAGACCATCCCAAAACAGAATTACTTAATTTCTCTATATCTTTCTTGCTGTTAGTAAAACTATTGTGTGAAAAGAAAGGCTTTGCAAAGTATCAACTAGTATCAACAAGTCAAACTTAGTAGTTTAACTCTTCAATTCCCTTCAGTCTCCACTGAGGGCTCCAGGGAATGAAAATGATTGGAACTTGCCCCCTGCTGTTCCTCTGACAGCTTTTGCTGCACGGCTTGCCCCACAATGCACAAGGCTGAATGATTTCTGCAGTAATTTCCTGCAGTAACTTCTTGCTGTAGGAAGGTCTGAGCTATTGCTGCGGAATTTCAACCAACAGGTTTTTGTTTTTTTGTTTTTTTTTTTTTCCTTCTTTATAATCAAAGCCCAGAACCATGGAATTACACTTAATGCAATTAAAATTTGTTTTAATCAAGAAGTAAGATTTTTATACTCTTGCAATAATTTAAGCTGCAATATATAGGATCCAGCTGGGGTGCTGAAATAATTATTAATGTATATATATATTTAATTGGGGAGAGAGATTAGAACAGCAACAGGAACACGGAGAGGTAATTTTTAGGATTTTTAATCCTTTTCTTTCCTCTAGTTATCTGCAGATAGAGAGATGAGCAAGGCAGAGCTATCTGGATTTTAAGCAAGGCAAAGGGTCCTGCACCTGGGGAGGAATAACCCCAGGCACCAGCACAGGCTGGGGCTGACCTGCTGGGAACCAGCTCTGACGGGAAGGACCTGGTGGCCCTGGGGGACACCAAGCTGTCCATGTGCCAGCAGTGTGTCCTGGTGGCCAAGAAGGCCAAGGTGCCATGGAGTGTGCCAGGAAGAACAGTTTTAGCAGGTCAGGGAGGGGATCCTGTCCGTCTGCTCAGCCCTGGTGAGGCACATCTGCAGTGCTGCGTCCAGTCCTGGGCTTCTCAGCACAGGAGAGACTTGGAGCTCCTGGAGCAGCTCCAGTGGAGGACAACAAAGATGATGAACAGATGGAGCATCTCTCTCATGAGGAAAGGCTGAGGGAGCTGGGCTCTCAGGATGTAATGGGCAGAAACAGATGCATAGGATGTTCACTTGCACACAAGGAAGGATTTAATTCAGGGGACTGTCGCAATTGTACACTGCAACGACACAAAGACTCCGACTTCAGAAGGCTGAGAAGGTGACTCCTTTACTCTTGGAAAATGTCTCCCCTTTTATGTCATTCTACACAGACCAATTTGATTGGTGACCAGAAGACAAACCTCTTCAATCACATTGGTCAGACCAGAGGGACATCAAGAAGAAGTCCCTCCTAGGGAAAATATGTAAACATTCTTGCCATTACCAAAACATGTCTCTTGTTTACAGAAAATTCCCTGGGAAAGGAATTTCAGAAACAAAAACACTTCAGGCATGAACCAGGGCTACAGGTGACCACACACTGGAACATGTTACCCAGAGGGGGTATGGAATCTCCTTCTCTGGAGATATTCAAAATCTGTCTGGACACAATCCTGTGCCTTGTGCTCTGGGATGGCCCTGCCTGAGCAGGGAGGTTGGACCAGATGACCCCTGGAGTCCATTCCAACCTGGTGCATCCTCTGATTCTGTGCTTGTAAACAGGCTACAGAATTAAGCAGGTAAAATGATAAGACACAAAATTTCTAACTCTGTTTTTTTTTTTTTTCATTGCTCATAGTCTTGCTTTTGTGCTTTTCCTGCAGGATTGTCTCAGTCTGCATCCTCTGATCTCTGTCGTTCCTTGAAGCTCAAAAAGACTGCTGAATGGTTTCCAGGTGCTTCTGTACTATTTTAAGAGCAGCTTATTATTCTTATTCCTTCATTGAAATAATATTCTGTCACTTCAAATTTTTCCTGCTCCTCCCCCTGCTATTTATCTTTAGGTATAATGCTAAAGATGATATTTTCCTACTTCTTCATTCCCTTTTAGCTTCTTATTTTCTTCTTTTCTTTCTTTTTTTTTCTTTTTTTTTTTTTTTAACTATTTTAATTTAGAGACCCAGCAACTGTTCTAAACAAGGCATCGTTGAAGTACAAATAGAACCTGAGAATGTGTTGCTAATTTTAACTGAAGTTAAATATCTGGTCAGACACCTTAGATATAAGAACAGTAACAGTATGAGTCTGATAAAAATGCAGGGGAGGAGAAAGATGAAAATGCAAGTGAATAGTATAGGCAAAGGAAAGCTGTGGAAGAACAGCAAATACAAAGAGATATTCTACTAAGCAGCTGATGCCACAGCTTGATTACAGTTTGTGAAGGAAGAGAGGCAGGGACAGCACTGCAGCCATTAGAGGAAGTCTGAATCTAACAATTAGTGTCCACTGAGGAACAGAAAACTATGTATTATGTGGCAAGCTAGTTATGCTTCTTGTGGTGCATGTTTGTCTGATGAAATATGCCTTCAGGCTAGCTTATTCCCCATTGTAGGGTGTCACAATTCTGCTCAAAACCAAAGGCAAGTTTCTAAAGGCTATTATAGAGAACTCACAAATTCAATAGTTTTAACAGGAGGGTTCAGGTCTTGCACAGTTCTGCTGCTGTTTTCTGATCCATATTCCCCTCAGTGATCTGCCTTGTTTTGAATCTTGTTTAAAATCTCCCTCCTCTTCCAGCTGCAGAAGATGCAGTTTCCTGTCCTCCCTTCTGTATTGCCCTATTCTCCTGCATAAGCTTTGTTCGCATGAGAGTAACATTTACCTCCATTAAATAATTCTTCTGAGCCTCTCTTTTTGCTGTTTGGAAAGCTTCTGGCCTTGCATCCTGACCACAAAACCATCTAGGCTACAAAGTAATTTTAAATGGCAAGAAATCATTCTTGGTTCATTTTTTCTAGGAATGAATGGTGATAGTGGGTGATGATTTGGATTCTTTGAGTAACAGCCAGGGCACTTGCTGTTTCTTTACAACTATTTAAACTCAGCCTCACTGTTTGAAGGGTGAGAATATTTTAAAAGGCCAGACAAACTTCTTATTACTACTTCTTCTTTAGAATCATTATATTGCCACTGGCATGTAATAATCCTGTTTGGTGCGGGATTTTGTTTGATTGGTTTTTGGCAGGTTTTGTTTTGTTCTGTGTTTTGTTTCTTGAGGGACTTTTTTTTTTT
>VXBN01004394.1:159128-204403 GCA_013397395.1 Sinosuthora webbiana
TTTTTTTTTTTTTTTTTTTTTGTGTAAAAATGGTGTTTCAAATGTGCGAACTAAGAGGTTTATGGTAGCTTGGTTGTAGCTTGAATATAAGCATATCAGGTATTCCTAGATCATTTGAGAGTCTATACTCAGCTTTTTAGAGAGGATCCATTTTGGGGGCGGGAAAAAAAAGTGCAGCATACTGAAAGTGACTGTAACACACAGGATATTTATTTTAGAAATTTGATTGGCAATCTATTGACAAGGGAAACACTTCAGAATCTAGTGCTGCCAAAGTAGAGGAGGGGGGATAAACAAGCCAACTGAAATATTACTGCTAATTCCTTCTTTTATCTGTCATTTTCCATGTTTTTTTTAAATAAGTAATCATATTAAAAAAGGAATCTTAGAGTGCTGAAGATGACAAGTTTTTTTATAGGATAATGTTTTACATAGCAGGCTTCTATGCAAGATAATGCATTAGAAATATTTGGGAAAATAGAGGCTTTTCAGTCAAATCCACCACAAGTCTAGCACGTGGAGGCTTTGTTAGGCAATAGAACAAGGTTGAACCAAGAAGAGCAGACTGAGACCTTGATTCTTTTCAGATTCAGGTCTAAAATGTCTTTTTAGCACATCAAAGCCTCGCAGTGGGATTAAGCCTTTAACTCCTCCACTGCAATTCTCCTTAGATCTTAGAGATCACAGGTAGTTGATTACAAAACAACAGATACCTTCACTGCAGTTCTATATGCTTATATCTAGCCACAGCACTCTGCAATTTAGAAGTTGCCTTAATGCCGCTGCATTTAAAAACATGTAATGGATTCAGGAAAAGGCCTGCTAAGGTTTGTCAACTTGGTGCCATTCAGCCTTTTGTGAGACAGGCACATACATATATACAGGCTTTTAGCAGTAACACATTGATATTTTCCCAATGAAGTTGGCAAACTGTCTTGAGATGCAGTGTGTGCTCTTAACTTTAAAGCAAGGCTTATGGCTCTGAAGACTTTGCAAATGTACTACTGTGCTGTCAACTGCTTGAAGGAATTCAAGCTCCTGCTCTGCAGTGTGTTGCTGCTGCTGGGAGAATACTGATGACTCCTGCCTGTGTAGTGAGATGTTTATGGCTTGGTCTTTAAGCCTCTCTATACTAATTTTGTGTAACTGAGGACACACACACACATCCCATAACTTGGTCGATGCTTCTCTCTTCCTTGTTTCATTTTTACTAATCCATGTGCATATTGTTGAAGAGGGGAAGCAAACCACTTTTATAGACAAGTATAGTTTTACAACTGTTTTAACTGATGAATGGCACATGTTATTAATTAACAGGTTTGTAGGAACATTTTATTGCTGTATTCAGGGTTCCTTGCCCCTCTGCCCACTAGGTGTTTGAGTGTCAGATCATTTTGGTCTCTTCTGCTCATTCTCACAGTCACCCTTTTGGTGAAAGAGCACCTGGAAAAAACACTTTGCCTTATGGTGAACTCGGATAATCATTCTCTCTTCCTCATTCTGCCATTAATCCAGCTCTTCCTGTCTTTTCTCCCCAGGAGCTCAGGGATTCAGCTGGGGAGTTAGGTCATGTTTGTGACATGAGTGTTTAGAGTTGCTCTGAGGAACTAAAGATGGATCTTTGAGGAGATAACTCCCTTAACCTGCCTGAAATGGTGCCCACAACAAGTTGTAAGCCAGCTGTGAAGGGCTGGGCACTGAGGACAGCCCTTTATTAGGTAAAGCAATTAAAGAATGACAATTTAGGCTGAATAAGTTATTGCTAGTATTTCCCAGATGAGTTAAGTTAATAGAGTAATAGCCTAATTAAAACATTTCCTGCTTCTTGCCTTTATTCTTGCATGTTTGGGACAGGTCTTCTGGGAACAGCATGAGGGAAACTTGCTTGGAAACATTCCCTTCTGTGATTATGCAGTGATTTGATTGTAATGACATTGTTAAAACATGGGCTCCTGAAAAATCTAAATTCTGACTTGAATGCCTTCCAGTCCTGCACTTCCTTTTTCTTCTTTTGTGAACCCCCTACTTTTTCTGCTCTAAGATAATTTATGCTGTTCTATTTATTTGGTTTCTAAATAATAGTTATTGAGTCATTTCTCACATTCATCAGTGAGAAGAGTCTTTATTAAAAAGGCGAAATAGTAGAAGTTGGAAGAAAAAACTGGAAGGATGAGGGTGGTCTCATCTCTTTTGGTTATAGGCACACATACAGAAGTAAAAATAACACCTGTTTGAATGAATGAATGAATGGTAGCAGTCAGTTGCTAAGTCAGAAAGATGACACACCCTTAGAATATGCTCACAGACTGAGGGGTCTAGGAAATATTGTTCTACATTTACTCACTCATTTTGTAATGCTGGAGTTTTCCTGTGTCTTCTCTTAAATGTTGCCTTTTATGCAGTGGACCTACCCCTTCTTTCTTAGTCTTCTGAAGTACAATAGCTTTCCTTTCATCAGAAAGCAAGTGAGGGGAGAGGCTGCTCTGATTCAGAGATGAGGAGGCTGATCCCTCACTCTTGTGCTTCTTCCCTGGGTCACATAGCCTGTCCTAACATGCTTATCTTCCTCCAGCCCAGCCAGTCCTTTGGTAGCTTAGTTATTTATTTTCCTCTGACATTTTTTGTTGCTGTAAGACAGAAGGAAAATTCACACAAATGTAGTAGAAGCACTGTTCTGTTCCAAGCCTTTGTCTTGAGATTTTTCTAAACCTTTGATTCTCTGAATTTTTGCGTGCATCAGGTTTTTGAAAGCTGTGAAGAAAAACGGGATAGAACAGGATTTGACTGGATTCTGGACTGCTCCTCTCTTAAAGGAGAAAATCACCTTGTTAGGTGCAGAAATGGAACTGTTGTGACAAGTGCTAAGTCAACTTCAATATGACCTTTCTTTCCTTTTATGAGGAGGAAAACAAACTGCAATCATAGGACAAAAACTATACCATAAATATTAAATCTGACAGTTTCAGAAAGATATTAAATGTGGTTGTGGCACTTGAGGACACGATTTAATGGTGAAACATGGTGGGGGTGCTGGGTTGACAACTGGACTTGATCTTAAATGTCTTTTCTAGATTTAACAATCCGATGATTCTATATGAAAAAAGCAGAATTTGCTAAATTATTAGTGCTGTAAGTGGGTAAACAAGAAGTTAGGAAACCAAACCGAATGGACATTTTTCTTGGCAACTGTCATGCAATTCCACACTGATATCTTTCTGTCAGTTTTCTCATGCTTAGGGATGATTTTCTGCCTAGATCTGATAACTTCAAGAACATGATACTGATTTTTAAGTGAGAATGGGGGAGATAAGTACAGGCACACAAACACACACACACACACGAGTGTGTTTCTATCTGTTCATTGCCAGTATTCTCTGAAGATCTTCAAGTTGCAGGTGGTTGGTAGCTGACACATCTTTAGCTGCTACTCGTTCCATATCAGCATTCTCTTGGGGAAGAAAACATGAAAACAAAGTATTTTTCAGTTAAACTTGTGCTGGCAAAGAATATTGGTTGTATGTAATGTAGGGCATCTCTGTTTCCTCTCCCTCGTTGCTTCCTCTTTCATTTGTTTTCAGTAAATGAGAACAAGCTCTATCAAAGATGTCTTACATTCTGAAGGTAATCCCTTTGGAAATGAACAAATGAGACACGCTTTCTTGGGAGACAAGGTTTTAAAAGCTTTTTCTCCGTCCTATTTTCAAGCACAGTACATTTTAAAGAATAAGATCAACATTTTATCTTTCACTGTTTGGCAAATACTGAGCTTCATCTTTTGTCCTCTGATTTCTGACAAGGTCTCAAGGTGAAAAACTCGGGTTTCTGTGTGCGCACACTCAGGTATAACGATGTTTTCTGCACAGTTCTGAGAGCAAAAGATTGTCTTCCTTAATGGGAGTGGGGTTGGAAAGCTCCTCAGGTTAAACAAGTATTAGGAGTGAAGAATGAGAAGCCATGCTTTTGCGGCTCCTCGCCAGCCACTGCAGGTAACAGCTTTAGCAGTTTGCTAGACACCTCTGTGCAGCTGCTTGAGCAGTCTTGTCACATCTAAATCTCTGTAACTAGTGCAGGTGTGGATGAGTAAGTCCCCTTATTCACCAGCTGCATCAGTGAAGATGGATGTAATATGTAATAGGACAAAAAAAAAAAAAAAAAAGAAACAAAAAAAACAAAAAAAAAAAAAAAAAAAACCTTCCCCAGAAACTGCACCTCAGAAGAGTGATATGCTTTTCCACAAAAACAGCTTTCTGGAGAAATCTCTCCAACATTCCTTCCAAAGCCCCTCAAAAAAGATGTAATTCAAAGGGGTGCCCTGATAACCCACATATGCTCTTATCTGGGATTCTGTGTGATACATTCCCTCTTCAATGCTGGATGCACCAAAGTGTGCTATCCTGCCCCACCTGTGGTGTTTCAGCACAGAACCATCACTGAAAATACAGTGTTGCCATAAAATGTCTCTTGTAGCAGAAAGGGAACAAAATCTGTGTATGAACATTATTTTGAAAATGAACAGTTGTATTTTAGCGTGTTTTTTTCTTGATGATGGAAGGCTGTTATAAGTTTACAGACCTTTCTAAATCAAGGAAAAGAATCATACAAATTAATTAACTTTAATTAAAACCAAAACCAAAACAAAAAACCAAAACAAAAAAAAACCAAACAACCAAAACAAAAAACAAAAACCACCCTCCCCAAGAAACAAACAAACAAAAACAAGCAAACAAACAAACAAACAAAAACCCACCAAAAATCCAGAAGCCTATCATTTTGATCCCAATCAACCCTTTTAGGAGTAAAAGAATGATATTCCGTCTTTCTTGCACCAATACACAAACATTGGGAAAGGCAATAATGCAAAAGAACATGAAGCCAGCTACATGTTCAGTACTGAATTCAGCCCTCCACTTTTCAATGAAGAAATTAATCAAATTGATTTCCTTGGCAATGACAGAATCACACAGAATGAGTCAGGTTGGAAGGGATCACAGATGGTCAGCTGGTCCAACCTTTCTCCTGGGTTATAAATCCTTCTCTCTTTGGCTGGTACTTCTGCTCTTCTCAGCAATCAAATACTTTTTTGTCTGACATATTAAAAAAAAATGCAATCTTTAGAAGAGGCCAAAAAGTAGTTCAGAGAATTCTGGATAAGCTATACCCATTTCAACAAAGGGTCCATTATTTATCTGTTTTGAAGGGGGAATATAAACTTTATGTTTTAAAAAAATGTAGATGTGTGTATTTCAACAACTTTTTTTGTGCTTCATGGGCTGTGGTTTCAGCTTGCTATCATAGGATGTGTATCTCAGAAGTTTTTTTCGTGTCGCTTTAATCAAAAATCTGGCAGATGGATTACAAAATTATTGGCTTGATTCAAGGTATGGGCAAGTAATTCCTTAGAATTCCTCCTTAATCTTCCTTTAAAATAAGCAAGTCAGATCTGATATTCATGCTCTAATCCAGCAGTGTGAAAGAATGCAGTAAATTTTCCTGTGTTCTTTTGAACTTTCCCCACAGTGTGAACTGATGCCACAAGTGGCCTGATTCTTCTCATGGGTAGCTTTATTTCTCAGGGGGAAGATGCCTGAAAGTTTCAGCATGCAACCTTGAATACACTGATGTGTGCCTTCTTCCTTTTAGTGTTTTCAGGAGCCTTAATATAGATGGCAGGCATTGCAACTTCATTTCCTTGACCAATTTCTTAAAAATGAACCATTAAGCAGCAGTTCTTGCTTGTCCCTAAGGTAATCACCAGTGAATTTATTAAATGACTTTTGATTTGACAAGTAATGCTGCTTAATGTTTTAGTGTTTCATAACAGCAGTAACTTTTGTGCAAATCAGGCACAATGTTTTCTCACCTTCTTGGTATATTAAGTAAATGTAATTCTGTTTGTTAAGGAATTCCTTCTTTTCATCATTTCTGGTTGTTTTTAAATGCATATTCCATACATCAACTTGAATAACAGCTCTGGAGTAGCAACAGTTTTACTGAATGCTGCAAAAGCAGGAGGAAAAGTTTTTTATACTTGTCCCCTTTCTTTCTGTGGAAGTAATCTGGAAAAAGCCTAAGTGCTCACAGCTCTAAACTGCAGAACAGTGTAAACTTAAGCCCTGTTGTAAACTTGCAAATAGCAAGCCTAAAAGCTATAGATAAATGTAAATATTTATAGGCCTAACTTGTAAACTGGCAAGTCTGGCATTTTTTCAGAGCAGATATTTGAAAAATGGCCTAAACAGGAACTTCATATTGCAACTTTTTGTCCTAATGACTCTGAACATTAATATTGACTGAGGTCCCAAGCCTTGCAGCCCTTTTTTCTTTTCCTTTCTCCCCTTCTGCTAGGGAGAGACTTTGCAGCTACATGGGCACCCCTTACTGTGAGGAAGAGGAACATAATGGTGATTTATACTGGGAAAGGTTTAAAAGCTCTCTCCTAGGCCTAGAGCAGAATGGTACACACATTTACAGCACATGGCCAGATGTGTTATCTTTGTTTTCTGTCTTCCTTGTCATGACAAAACTTGCCTTTCTCAATGTTTTGGGTTGTTGGCTCATTCAGGATTTTTTCCTTCTGGTGCAGAGTGGTGTTTGAGGAAGCCTTTATCAGCTTTTTTACAGTGGGACAGCAAGCTGGTGCAAAGGGAAGGTGGGTACCACTGTAAAGTTCCTACAGTGTACCTCTGCCTGTTCCTACAACGTCACATGGGAAATAAAGGGCCCATAAAAGGCTTATGGAAGAGGAAAACCACTGTTGGCAGAGTTGCTCCAAGTGCATGACTGGGCTGTCATTCTGGTTTTCATGTTGTATTAAAACACACATAACACCTTGTCAGATATGTCAGTCTTCCATCAGCCACAGATGTATTTCTGTATCTCTGTATTTCTTTCCTCCTTTTGGTAGTGCCTCTGTCTCTCTCCTTCAGCTGAATTTGCTTGTGGGTTTTAGTATTACCTGGAAAGAAACACTGACCAATCTACTGCCTACCTTCTCTTTTTTGCCCTAAAGGCTCTGGGCACAGGCGTTGTGCATCTGTATTTGTTTTGGATCTGGCTGAGATGGACTTAATCTTCTCCTCAGCAGTGCTCATTTAATTGTCTCCATAGCAGCGCTCACAGTGCTTCTTATTGGCATTTAGAAAGGTGTTGGTGACACACCAGTGTTTTGGCTACTGCTGAGCAGTGTTGGCACAGAATTATCACCCTCTCCTACCTTCCCCCCACTCACAGCTAGGCTGGGATAGGCAACATCATGGGAGGGGACCTAGCCAGGATAGCTAAACCAAGGATATTCCATACCCATATGGCAGCAGCTCGGCAATAAATCTAAGAGAAATGGAGTGGGAAGAGACATTGGATCATAAGAAGTTTGTCTCCTGGAGCAGCCAATATGTGTATTGAAGCCTAGAAAGTTGCTGGACATCACCTGCTGATAGGAAGTAGTGGGAAAATGTTTTATTTTCCTTTGCTTCTCTCTGTGGCCTTGCTTTTGCTTTATTAAGCTGTTGTTATTTTGACCCACAAGTTGTTGGTGTTTTTTTTTTTTCATCTTATCCCACCCTCTGCTGCCTCCTGCTGAGGAGGGGAGTGATAGAACAGCTTGATGGGCTACTGATATCCAGCCAAGGTCAATCCGTGGCAATATAGGATGTCAGAATAAGAAGCTCAACAGTAGCAGAAAACCTGGAAGAGTCATTGTTGCTATAGTAACAAAATCAAGCTAAATAATTAAAATCCTTTTTTTTCCTCAATACGTAAAGATCATTCCCACAACCTCTCTCTCTTCTTTGTGGGGTTTGGAGATGTCCTGTGAATTTGTATGTTATCTTTCTGTGAATAGGACACCTGTTCTTAATTTTGAGTTGTTAAGGTGACGGATGTCTCAGGTGGGACTGCATGTTCAGTAATGCCTGGCATTTTAGGCTCTTTATGTGCCCAGTTTAGGGGGCTAAATAAATGCTAATTGACTTCCTCACTCTTTCACTAGAAGGTATTACTTTGAAATAGGTAAGAAGCAAGATGTCCAAAATGACGAAGGATGAGTGGTCAAGACCTGCAAAACTCTGCCCTACATGGTGCTGCTGGACTAGGAGTGCTCTGCAAAAGGGACCCACAGCAAACAGGACACAAAACACACCTCAAACAAAGTAACTTTTATATTGCCTTTCTCATGATGTTTTCTGTATCTAAACACCCTGGCTTTAGACACTGCCATATGTGAACACATTTCAATACAGCATGGAAGACACAGGAGTGTCAGGCAAGGGATTAACCTGCAGAGAGAATTGCTGTGACAGATGTCACTGCACTAGGTCACCCAGAGTGCTCAATCACGGTGTCAGGAAGCCATACTGGAAGGGCATCTGCTGTGGATATTCGTGAAATTTCTTCCTTGGGTGGCAAAATCCAAAGTGAGCTGACCCAGGTCACGAAATGGTCAAACAAATTCCTCTTCATGGAAAATTTCCATTAGCTTCATGATACTTGCCACAAGTCTCTTGGCAGTATAAGTTTCCATGGCAGCAACCTAAATAATTGTTGTACTTGCATGAAGCCCTTAAAGTAGAGTCCTAGGCAACCTCTGAGTGACAAGCTTTCAGAGGCCATTAGTTGCCTGTTTTTCTTTGAGAGGTCTCAAGTTAGCATGCTATTTCTGCCCTTGTAGAGTGAGATTTTTAGGAAAGTGACTGCTGGTCATTCCCAAGTTGTTACTTGCTGTCTACACAAGTCAGTCCTGCTTTGCTGAGTTGAAAGGGAGCACCATTAAAATGAAGACATTCCTGGAAACTGACAGCAAAAGGACTAAGGAATCTTTGCTCTTGCTGGTCAGCAGGGCAGAAGACATATGACAAATGACAGTGCCAAAAAGGCTGAGATGTCACTGCCATGGATTGCCCTGGTAATGCATCACCCATGTTTTCTAAGTCTCTGAGCCCAGCCTGCAGTCCAGCGTGATGCCTTCAAGGGGACTCAGAAGCTTCCTGATGTCATTGCAAGACTGCTCCCTGCAATTTTTGAAAGGTGTTGTCCAGGGAGAGGTTCCTTGTTGCAGAAAGTAACAGTTTTTGAAGTTTTCTCTTCAAAAATCATTGTATAGGAGACCCATCCAGGAACACAAAGGACAAAATGGCTGGGAACAATCACAAAATCATAGAATATCCTAAGCTGGGAGGGATCCAACGAGGATCACTGAAGTCCAGCTCTTGACCCTCCAAGAATCACACTGTGTGCCTACTTATTGAACTCTGTCAGGCTTGGTGCTGCAATCACTTCCCTGGGGATCCTGTTCCTCTACCCAGTCATCCTCTAGATGAAGAACCCTTTCCTGATATCCAGCCTAAACCTCCCCTGACTCAGCTTCAAGCACTCCCTCAGGTCCAGCCACTGTTCACAAACAACAACAAGGAACCTTTCCCTGGACATCACCTTTCAAAAATTAGAGTTCCATTACTCTATGGAGTGAGAGAATGATCACAATATATAGACCCTGTTGTTGACTTTTTCCCAACCTGGAGATGAAACTCGAGATAATCTTAGTAGGGAGGTAATGTAAAAGGGGATCTTTAATGAAGGCCTTTGGGAGCAGTTATGGAAAGATGCCCACAAAAGCCCACCCTTCCCAGGGTGAGTACATTTTTATAGGTTTTCAGATATTAGCATAATTGATAAAAAGCACCAATTAGGAGGACAAGTGGTGGTGCAATTCCCCCCAGGCCAAGCCCCTTCCCCGGAGCTCCCCTTCAGCACCAGTTTTAATTTGTCCATGAAATGTGTCTGGAAGAGTTGTTATCAGCCTTGGTTCCCAGGAAGAACCAAGAGAGCACTGGGGCCTTGTACCTCCTGGGGCTTGGAGCTCTGGAATTTGTTTTGTCTTCCTGCCTAGGGAAAGGCCATGAAGAACGACTGGGAAAACCAGCTATTAATACAATAGGTGTCAGAGTTACAAATATATGTGTGAAGAATACAGAGACTTATATTAAATATTAAAAGAAAAGAAAAAAAGGCAAAACCCAAACAGCACCACTGCCAGCAGGGCAAGCACCCAAATCTGTCCAGTGAGGAAATAATAAGGCAGCTGCATGTCAGATGTTTGCATGGTTTTCTCTTGTATTTTCAGAAGACTCAGATTTAGGGCTAGAAGGCATTCAAGACTTCATATTAGGAATTTGTTTTTTCAGGATCACATGAAGTTTAGTTGTGATTCTCATAAGGCTCAAAGAGAAATTCAAGGTTTTCTAAAGTTAATAGGAATGCTAGGGACAAGATATTTAAGAGCAGATCAATCTGGGTAGATAGGGGAAAGAAGAGAGAAAACATTGCAGAGAAGAGCAAAAGAGGTGCAATCTAAATAGTTTTTTCCTGTCTGCATGCTTTTTCACAGCAGGGGGAAGGACTTTTGGTTTATTGATTTATTTATTTTTCCCTTACTCCCCTTAGGTGCATTTTCTGAGGTGGAAGTTTTCAGTCTGCCTTCTTACCTGCCACTCTGGTTGTCAAGGTCTCTTTTCTAGCATTACTGTCAATGTGCCACTAAAAGACAAAATGATATTTTTGATAGAAGCACGGTGTATTTGAAGGCAAAAATTGCCTTCTGTTTGGTTCTCCTGGAGAATAATTTGCAGGAATATCATTGAACAAAGACATTCTAACTCATTATAATTGCTCTGGAAGCAACATGCTTGAGGGGGACCCTGGGGAAAGCAGAAAGATGTACAGTACATGCATATGTCGGAAATCACAAGAAATATGTAGTTCTGGCCACCAATTAATGCAGACTAATTGATTATGCTTTAGTTGACCTTGATTATCCATTAGAGAGTGTCAAATGGGAAGTCAATATAAATGACAAAATGTAAAAGTGCATGTACTGTAAAGCAGGTACATTAGTGACATCTGTCGAGAGTTCAAAATGCTGCTCTAGAAAAACGTTCAGGATTTTAATGCTTTTCTCTCTGATAACCTTTTTATGCTGTGTGACAAAGTGGCTCTGGCAGGGGTACAAACCACATCTTAAAAGGTAATTAGAGCCAATGTATATTTTTTTTTCCTAAATAATTCCTTTGAACATATGGGCGTGCTTTTTTGGAGAGAATACATCTCTCCCAACACATAATAATATCTTGGTGGTGCATGGGAGTTCTGATCAATGACACCTCACTGACACGTGTCCTAAGTGTCAAACTTAATGCAAACTATTTATTGAAATGTAGTTTAGTAAAGAAGTTTTGTTGGCTCTCTGTGAGTTTTTTTATCAAAAGCAGTCTTTGAATCAATATCCAAAAGCAGGTGAATTTGGGGATGTATTAAAGTAAACTCTATGCAGAAACACAGCTTAGTGCAGAGGTATTTTTTCTCCCAAGTTCACACTTCTGTAAAGAGAGAGGGAGTTGTTGATGGAGTTGTTAGACTAAGGTAACACAAATACCAGGAGGAAGGGAGACTGTTTTCCAAACAGCTGACAGTCAATCTGCCAGTTCCTCTCACATTCTGGATCCTTTTCATTCAGGTAGTTAGCCAAATGTGTAGTGATTGCTCCCAAAACATGTCTTGAATTGGTGGTACAAAGCAAGACAAAAAACTGACAATTTGCTCATCTTGCCTTGGGCCAGGCTTAGTGGCACTGAGAACAAACCACGGGACACGGGACACAGAAGCTGATCAGAGTGGTACAACTGTGTGGTGCATCTCTCGAGAAGCCCCTATGCATCATAGCTGCACAAAGCTGATATGATTTAAATGTGTAATTATGTTCACAGAGTGGTTTTAGATAGAAGTTACCTGATGATTTAGCTGTGTCTGGGATTTTTGCCCAAAGCTGTATTTCACCCTGAGCAAACTGTGAGCTAAGATGATAGCGATCTTCCTATATATTAGGATTATATTCAGACTATAAAACCTAGATGATTTCATGTTTCTATAATGGAGGTGCCCAAAACTCTCATTTGTAACAAGAGGTGATGGGAAAGGAGGGAAATAATAAATAATAAAAGCAATCCTCTCTGCCCTGAATACTAAGGTGAACTCTTGCCTTTCTCAAACAAGATGTTCTCCTTTAAAAAGAAAAAAATTTCTATATCGCATCTATTCTTAGAGAAAATATTTCAACTGTGATTTTAAATTCATAGCATCTTCCTTGCCTGTGGATTAATGAATTGCAAGTTCATGATGCTGCAATGTTCTAAAAGCACTTTCACAGCATACTCATTTTGAAATAATATTTATATTTGCAATGACTTGTGTTATTACAGCTTAAGTATTCAAGTATTGCAATGGTTTAGTAAAGCACAAGATTGAACAGTTGGTCAGTTGCTTCATATCTAAAATATAAATATAGTAATGTAGTGAGTATTTAGACTATTTTAAAATTATCTCCAAAATATTTTTTTAAAACCATTGACTAAATTTATTAATGCCTGTAGATTCAACATATCAATTAATGTGGGAATTTAAATTTACAGTCAAATAACAGGAAAAAATAGCAAACCTTAAATGGGAAAAATTTATTTACTTTGATGCTACGACAAACATACACTTTTTTTTTTAAATCCATTTTTAAAGCATCTTGTATAATTGATTAGGATTGATTCTTAGTGCACAGTGCCCATTAAAATATATTATGTACTCCCCCTTTTAGAATTTTCCTGTTTATCAGGAAAGGAAAAGCCTAATTGGGTAGTACTCTAGCAAACTTCTGTAATATTCCCTCACGTTTACTTGACACAAAATAAAAATGAGCACACACCACACACACCTCCCCAAACAAACAGAAAAGACTCCCCAAACAGACATGTTAGAGTGGTAAATTTAAAATAATTTATCAAAATTTATAAAACAGGCTGAAAAGAATATTTATGTACTAAATTTTAAACTATCTTACATTCTTCAGCTAAATAATTAATACTCTTCAACACCTTCATAATTAGGTAAATTACTACAATATACCCTGTTTAGCTGCTTCATGATTAAATGGCTGGTTTTCTTTCAAAATAGTTTTGTTGGTTTTTTTTTTTTTTTTTTTTTTTTTTTTTTTTTTTTTTTTTTGTTTTTGTTTTTGTTTTTTTTGTTTATTTGTTTTTGGGTTTGTTTTTGTTTTTGTTTTTGGGGGTTTTTTGCTTATATTATTAATAGAATGCACAAACAGGCTTGGATTATAAGCATTTGGGTTTAAAGTGTTTATTATGGTATATTTATATTAACATAAATAAAACAGATAAATTATGTTAAACTATTATGACCGTAGCTGCTGCTATCATTGGTGATAAAACGACAATTAGATTTTCTTTTTTTTCATAGCAACGAAATAAAAATAATGCTTAATAACTAGATTATTCTACTCTGCTTCTTCTTGGAATGTAAATGTTGGACTGGTAAAATGAGTGTAAATATTTGCCTCATTAAAATTCACTTTGTCCTGAAGAATCAAAGCTAATAATCTTGGGTTTAGTTCCAAAATATTTTTTTCTTTAATTCACTTGCATGCATTACTTTAAGTAGAGATTTAATGTCAAAAGACAAAAACTGTCCTAAGTGTTGCAATGGTTCTAGAAGTGCTTCTTTATAAAAAAAAAAAAAAAAAAATCTGCTCATAAAATGATAAGCACTATGACACATTGCATTGCAATTGCTACTTCAATGGGCATTAATACCATTATAGAACCTAAGAAGATATATATGACACAGAATATTATATTGAAAAGACTCTACCTTCCTTTAGTTGAAAAATCTCTTTAGTTTTGACATGTTGACACACAGGATTTTTTACTCACCTGCTTTGCATCGTTAGTAACAGGAACAGTTTTTTATATCTATAGGTGTACATTTGTACATGCATGTTTGTGCACATTTGTACAGCTACATAGAGGCATTTAAACATAGATATGTGCATTTAAACATAGATATGTGTACATGTATATTCTTTTTTTTTAGCATATTCCATCTTGAACATAGTCAAAGTGTAACACCTCAATACCTTTGGGTTCTGTGGTTTTACTCCTTGTAGTACACAGCCACTTAACTTAAAAAAAAATACCACAATTGCTGTTAGTATTCCCTTTTGTGTGGCTGCACGTCATCCTGGCTTGGTTCAGAGGAGCTCCTGTGCTATTTTGAGAGATAAGGATAAGCTGATAAGCCTCCCAGCTGTTCTGGTACAAATTATTTGTGCAAAATGCTTTCATTCTGCCTTCTGTAACAAGGACATCCTCTTTCTGCTGCGATCCATTTAACTTATTGTAGAGACAACTAAAAGGTAATTTGATCATCTTCTACAAGTACCTACACAGGAGGAATGTCTTTGACAGTAAAGGACTCTTTACTAAACCCTTTTTTTTCTGCCAGATTAATTTCCATTACTGAAGCTAGACAAACTGAAATGTAAGAGGAGGTGCAACTTGTATTTTTTTTTTTTTTTTTTTAAAGCAATTAGCAACAAGGGCACTTAACACTTGGAATAATTTTTCAAGTGGGGTCACGGACTCTTTCTTTATATTGTGCAAACTTTACAAGCGAGATGGAAAGCTTCCAGAAGGTGTGGTATAATTTTAACCACAAGGTAACAGGTTTCACACGGACATGTCTGAGTAAGGTTCAATAGCAGGAGGTCAGACTCCTGGTTCTTGGTCGTTGCTGCCAGCCTAAAAATATTAATCTTTGTTTCAAATTACTCTTGACAGATACTGTCATGAGCTTTTCCATGCACTTATGTCCTGAGGCAAAACTCACAGAAGACTTTCTGACATCAATGGGCTTTGGATCTAATCCACAGACAGACAGTTTCTTCTGGAAAACGTTGAGTAAAATCTAAGTGAAAAGTTTTATACAAGTATTACTGCAGCAACCAAGGTATATTACAGCAGTGGCATTTTGAGACAATAAGAGGACAAAATGCACATTGGAGGAAATTAATAAAGTCATCTTTACACCATGTTGTAGTCTCTCAAATTCAGCAAGTAACATAGTTTGTGTTTTAAAATATTAAAGTCATCTCTTCAATATGCTGTAAAGGAACAGATACATGCTTGTCTCTTGAATACAAACCTTCACTTCATTAATCATAGCACGTTGGCTTATCCAGTCATGTTGAGTATTTTGAATACCTAACTGGTGTAATCTGTCAGTCAAGATCCAGATAATTTTTATTTCCAAATTAGGAGGATTTTATTTCTCTAAATTTAAAACAATAAAATGTACTTGAACAGACTTTTTAAGAAAAATGAATTTCACTTTGGTAAAACAAAAACAAAAACCAAAAACAAAACAAAAACAAAAACAAAAAACCAAAAACAACAACAACAACAACAACAAAAAAATTAGGAGCTGTTGTTGGAATATCCAGACTATTTTGGAGTGTCAAGAGCATTTTGTAAGCAGATATGAAGTTTGTGAGAACATTTTTACAAATATTAGTTTGTTCTCCTAGATCAAAAATGGAAGTTTTCTCACTCTGATAGGAATAATAATGAATTTAAATAAGCTTCCTGCAATGCAGAGTTCATGCTTGGTATCACTCGCCTAAGTTTCACATGCACTAATCACTAGAAACTCCATGGAAATAGAAAGAAAATACAAAGTCCCTGCTGAACACCATGAACTTTTGAATCCCTGAAGAATCATATGCATAGCTCTATACACACACTTGAAGTTAAATCATCTCCTTTCCTACCTTCTCAGCTTTGTCAAAATTCTTGTGAGATTTATTTCTCTTTTTCTACATTCAAAAGGGAACTTCTGCCTTCTTGATCATCTGTCCAATATCTGTCACATTAAACTTTTCATTATTATTGCTATAGGTCCTAATCTTGAAGCTCAGCCTGACTGTGTCTTTCCTCATGTCTCTCTTGTATTGACTGATCCTTTTTTTAGGAAGCAATTTTCTCTCTTACACTTCTCTTTTACATTTTCTTCTGACACATCTCTGAGAGTCCCACCACGTGTGATGTTCCTCTGATGAATGCACTTATCTGGAATGCAGGCACTTATGTGTGAGCCGAGAGGTTTTGTTTGTAGTGGTTAAGCTGAAACAGATACTTCCGTGGCACCATTCATGTAATTCCAAAGTAGATGTAGAGCTTGTGTGCTGTGATCCTGAGCATTAGATTTCTGCTGCCCTGGTCTCTCTGACCTGCAGAAGTCTGTGTTACATTGGTCTGTGTCAGAGATGATGAAATAAATCTTGTAACACCAAGAGCTATTCCCGTGTCTTGTGCTACTGACAGTGTCCTTATGCACCTTCATTTTCCAAAAAAACTACTTTTAGCACGGGTGAAAGCACTGGCCAGTGACAGCAGAGGCCCATTAAAAAGGACATATTTTTCTGTACTCTTCATGAATTAGGTAGCTTGACTGGTTTAAACATTCTGCTAAAAGTAAATGTTAGCTAGTTCTGACAGCCAATACTCTTATTGAGCTTTGTTAATATTCCTGAAAGAATATTCACATCAGCCTTATCTATTTCTAAATGAACTTTTTTAGTCATGGTTTCTTCAGACTTGGAGGAGAGAAGGTATTTATCCCTTCATCAAATGCTTCATTTTGGACGTTCTTGATGAGATTGCAATTCTTTCACTCATAATCTCTTCTGATGTGTGTAAAATAACTTGTCAGATTTTTAATTTTAGAACACTAATCAAGAAAAATAGTCTCTATAGCCTGAGAAAAATAATCCATCCTTCACTGACTCTTCCAGTAGCAGCTATTTTTACTGCAATAGCAGGTGGTTTAAAATTCTTTACAAAATACAACGTCCAGAGAAAAGGACTCCTTCCATTATCACCACCAACAAACCCATATAGCCAGATGACTCCAGTCCCACTGTGAAATAATTTTAGCTTGCCCACTTGCTATCACTTGAGGTTTTCCACTGATTTCACAGCTGTATTCCTTGTATCTCCTCCCTGCACGATACCTTAAGGTCTGCTCCAATTTATTTATTTAGATTTTATGCACGGGGATACGTTACAACTCTTTGATACAAAGCATCTCATTTTCCAGGACACCCCACGGATATTAGCAATTACACTGGAATACAAAAGCTTTTCATCCAAGCAAATAATTTGTTTTCCAGTAAAGAATGTAAGATCTCACCTCTGAAAAGGGATTTTTTTTGTTGTTGTTTCTCTCATAACTGTGAATGACCTGTGAGACCCATCTGGTCTTTCCACAAATGAGAGGAAGAAAACCCTTCAAGGGTAAAATATTATTTATTCTATGAGAAAACAATTTTAAATTAGAAAAGGAAAGTGTTTTACTTTATAACACTGCGTGTGTCTGATTTGAATCACTCGCAGCTTGTACTAATACACCCTCTTAAAATGTTATATTGCATAATATCTATGTGGAAAGTACAAAAACCTTTCTCACCAGTAAGCAATTGCATATGGGCTGAAAATTAATCCCTCACTACCAGAATACATAAATAGAAATCCAGATTTGCCAGTGGGCTCCAGCTGCTTTGTGTTTCTCAGACGGTGCAAAAATAACCATAGACCCGGCTTAAACGTTCAGCTAGAGTGGGTTTACGGCTGCTTTCCATTACCAAAGCAGTGGAGAGCAACTGGAGGGGGCTCGTGAATCTGGCCTGTTCTGCAAGTTGTTGTAGTACAACACTAATAGCCTAGCTAGGATGCTTCAGTACTTCCCAATTGCTGACTGCTAGGATACCTTTGTGAGCTGAGAACCTGCGACTCCACAGATGTTGGGAGGGAGAAAAAAGAGGAGAGGCGTCACGGCATTAATGTTCTAACACAGTGGAAGTGTGTGTCCTGAGGAAATTTGTATGAATAATGTAGTGTAGGTCAGATAATGGTCAAGTCCTAGCATGAATACACGCAACTATATTGGATTCTGGGAAGTTTTATTCATGTTGTTTCTTTACTGGCTTATCCTGATCTGCTTCATATGTTTTAAAACCGGCTCAGAATTTACAAGGTCAGTTACTATCTCACAGCTGACACATGAAAATTTCTTCAGGAATTTATTTTGTTTTCACATCATGCTATGTATGTCTCTGGTACTTGTAATTCTGTTCTGAGACCATTTTGGTTTAGAGGCCCATTTTTTCTGTAATCCCAATATTAAGTTACATGTTCAAAATAAGGAAAGAAATCCCAGTTGTCTGTGTGCATCACCTATAAAGGATAGTAGAAGAAATCTTTGACAGATGGAGCATTATTTTCCCTATGCAGGAAGAAATTACTTTTGGATTTCTTTCCAAACAATCTGATATAGTTGTTATGTAGAGGTGGAGGATATCACCTACAGCAACATAAATTTGCATTAGAATTAGGGGTGTTTAAGCTAAAAAGCATTCAAGCTGTGTTGCTGATGTAGCAGTAGTCAGGAAAGGCACCATGCCAGCTGTCCACATAAATTGTGGTGAGAGTTCGCATCAAGGTCTTGAGTTCAATACCTGGATCTGCATCTTCTTCTCCCTACTCCTATAGATTAGGGTCAGCTCTCCTGTGGTGCTCCAGAAAACATCTAAATGGTGAGAGCCATGAGAATCTTTGTCTGAGGCCTTTTTAATGGAATTACAAGGAGGCAAAAACTGAAAAAATTGGTCAAGAGATGGTGGTTGGAGCAGCCAAAAGCAATAGACTTGTAGCATCTCCCTGCTGTGAGCATAAGGTCACAGCACCATTATTCTGGTGCTGACAGCCTGGCTGATGCAGCATGGGCTGCACAAAAATAACTTGGTTTTGTTTTACCGCCCTGAAAATCTCTGTACACAGTAGCCTGATAGAGTTGACACAAACTAGTTTTTGGCTATTTTTCCACAAGGGTCTATTATATTTAATGACCAGCTGTTGATGATCTTGTGGATATTTCTGCATGACTTGGTGCAGCTTCTGATGGAAGAAGTTTTAGGCTAAAGTGCAGTACCTTGTGCTTTCCCCAGTCCAAGACATCATATGCAATTTCCACAGCTCAGCTGATGCAGGGAACCTTGACAATCTGTCATGCCATGAGATATATCAGAGCCTCTAGGAAACAACAAATTCCAGAGTTACTGATAAAGGTACTTTGTGCCTAATCATGTGTTTATACACAATGTAATTGGAATCCTACTCATGTGACAATCTTAGGTTACTTAGAATATTGTAACACCCAATGACTTGGAAGAGAGCTTAATTTAAGGTCAAAAAGAATACTTACATTAAATGTAATCATGGATTTGTTTTCATGAGTGGTACTTTCCTGTGTATAAATCCTAAGGAGAGAAAGGATTACAATTTTTCTCTGGGGAAGCTTGTAAAATACCTCTTTTTAAACTCTGTTACAGGTAATAAACTCTTATCTACTTATAGTAGAAGATCAGTCACCTATTATCTTACTTCAAATATTTTTTCTCGAAATTTAAGTGATCAAAATATATTATTTGATTTTTTGAGGACATTGGCTAGACAGTCTGTAACTCAAGGAACAATTTGTCTGCAAGGGAGAATGACATACCTGAATTGCTTAGACTATACTACCCTTATACAAGTGTTAATTTCTCTAAGTACAAAGTAAATTCTTTAGCATAGCCTTACACTTTTTATATAGGACTAATTTGGTTAATCTAATGCCCTACAGCATCCAGACTTGTGGTCCCTTTTATTCTTAAATACAATAAAGTGTTAATTCTACTTGGAAAATATAATCACATGTGAATCAAACAGCCAGAGAGTTCCAATAGCCATACAATCATGAATCCACAATGGAACCAGAACAGCCTCAACAGGCTTTTTCTTTTTCCGCCCACACATGGCAATGCTTGCTGATGCTTCCAATTCAGACAGCTTCATCCTTTATATATCTCTTGCCCAACTCTTTTGACCTCTGCTTCAAGAGCAGCCTGCCAGGATGGAGAATTCATGCCTAAATCATCATTTTAATCAGGCTAATGCATTGCAAGGAATTAATAACTTTGTCATTTCTCTGGTACTGTTCAGCTTACTGTTATCAATATTTAAGGTTACTGGAAAAACTATGAAAATCCCCCTTAGGGAAATTTCTTATTTTTACTCAACTCATTCCAGACAAGGCTTGCGTATTTTGTAACCCACCAGCTCTTTCAAGACATGTTATCTGTTTGCCCTGGGGGCTTGGTTCTGGAATTATGTATGTCAGATTTAAACAGAAGTATGTTGAGCAAAATATGTTACTCCTCCACTAAATGAGTTTACCAAAAAAATCTGAATCAGTCTGTATTTCATACTTAGTCTTCAGGCTTCAGGTTTGTTTCATTAGCGTTCCCCTCCCCTTTTCTAGAGAGACCTGCTTTTGATTTACAGCAGTAACCTCCTGTCCTGCACCGGCTTAGCCTTTGAGCCATTACTTTTTCATTTTTAGCCTTGGGCCAGCCGTTTGTAACCTTTGTGTCTTGCATCAGTGCCATTCAGCCTCTTGTAGTTTACAGCAATCATGTAGCAATGACCTTATAAACTTTCTGTACCTTTCTCCTTCTTGAGTGTTCAAATTCACATCTAGCATGGCAGTGTATTGTTCAGGTACTGCTGGGCTCTCTGTTTTCAGCAAGCACAGGTTCTGCTTCAGCAGTTGCTGGCCTCTTCCACTTGGGTTTCCAAAATCTGTTGGAAACAAAATTACTAAGGTAGGTACCTCAAACGACTGTTTTACATACAAGCTATGCTTAACTCCTTTCTATCTTAAAATGTTACAGTATTTATAGGAAACTGCCACCAGCATTCAAGGATTTTTTTTTTTTTTATCCTTTCTTTGTTTTGGGTCTTCTGTGATCTTTGTCATACAGGGAAAAAGTGGATGTTGTTATCATTAAAAAAAAAAAAAAAAAAAAAGGCAGTAAATGAATCCAGCCTTTGTAAATTCAATCCACTAGAAAGCAGCAACAAACTGGTTCTCTTTCACAGCTTTGCTGTCATTTTGTTAACTCCAGACTGTATCTGGTGCAGGTTTCTCTTTTTCTAACTGATGATGAATTCATTTAAATATCAGAGAACTTCTCAGCACCTGTCAGACTGACACCATATGCTCCTATCTTACTGACAGAGAAATAGGCTTCTTTGAAGCAGGAGATAGAGGGGTGATCCGTAGAAGGCCATGAAGGTGAAAATACATTGCATGGCATGCACAGGTGAAAGGACTTGCCCATTTTGTCCAAGAAATCTGTCAAGGACCCATCACACTGCCAGCAGGATGGTAAATTATAAACAGCATATAAGGCTTGAAGGTAATAACAGAATATGTCACCCTCATGGCTTTACCATTTTTTTAAATCTAGAGATCTGTGATAAAAAAGAAATAAAGAAAAAATTAAGAAAATGAGTTCTTTTGGCATAGGTGTTATATCAAAAAATAATATTTAAAGATACTTCAAAATTTCTGTGCAGTTATAAAAGAAACTATAGTACATGCTTTATAAAGTTTAAACAAATCCTTGGGGTTCCCTTTGCCTTAATAAATTTTCTTAAAAGTTATATGTTTCTATTCTTAGTTTAAAATTTTACCTTTGTTCTAAAATTTAAGAGAAAACAGAGAAGTTTTTAAAATAAATTCTTCTGTTTCCTGATTGTAGTTTTGCAGCACAATTCAGAAAGTGACCTCATTAAGGTCTCTGTTGTGTCGTAGGTACTAAGGTAACCTGCAGCTTTAGAAATCCATTATTTCCAACTGAATATAAATTTTCATATTACTTTTCTCAGTTTGTGATTTTAAGAATGCTCTAATGTAAAGATCCTTACTGTTCATCAGATAAAAAACAGCTTGATAATAATTTTGTGTAAAAAGATTAGAATAGATATCCTTCTCCCCCTCCCTGTTTCTTAACCTTTTTACTGAAAATGCACTTACTGCTAGTAGTCAGAGTGAACATTTACTCTCATGAGTTCACAACTCTTGACTTAACTTTTCTTTGTTGTAATTTTATTGTGGATTTTTGATTGCCTCAATGTATATTCTTTCACTGTTATTCAAAACCTACTGACATTTTGCTTCATAGAGGAGGACTTTCCTTTTTTGTTACTGCTTTGAATAATTGATAATGTGAAAAAAAACCCTGGAATTTGCTTTGGTTCTTCTTGCGTGACATTTTCATTAATGTATTTTTTTTATTTTTTTCATCTGTTTTCATTCTTTGGAAAAGGCTTTTTTGCATATTTATTTCCTGGTTTCTGGGCTTTAAAAAAAATTAAAAGGGTCACAATATATCTAATGATATTCAAACAATTGGATTCAAATGAATTGCAGTACATTTAGTGTGGGGGACTACATCAGCAATATCCATGATCCGAATCTCAGGGCATGGTGATTTGTACACAGGAGAAATCAACAGTCTGTGGTAGAATGTTTGCAGTAATACCTGATTGAGCCATTGCTTTTCAGACTAAAAATCAAGAGTGGAGGGTAGCAAACCAAAGACTCCAACATTTCTGTGGAAAAAAAGAAACACCATAAATATCAAATGTTTGTGTGTGTGCATATGCAGATATAGTTAGTCTAATTTAAAATCTTGGGTAATTCTTAAAACGGCTATTTTTAGGCCCAATATGATGACACACTTTTAGCATTTTGGGGAATGAACTGATGCTCTCCATGGTACTTACCCAGCCTGTGTTCCTTCTGTATCTTAAAATGCTTGTAGCTAATCTCCCTCCTAGTCCAGGAGGATTATGATAAATCATCCTGAGTGCTTCAACAGGAGGAATATGGTGTTGAAGATGAAAATTATTTAACTCTAGGATATAGTGGGACTTTATATATATATTATGTTTTTCCAGAACTGCATATTTTGCTATTCCTTTCTTGATTTGCAGTTCCATGGAGGCAAATTGCCTGTATTGCAGTATTTAACACATGTTGGATGTGTGTTCTTTAATGTGGTTTTGTTCAGCTCCTGAGGCAGCTTTCCTTTAATGAACAATAATTGGCCAATGAAGAATTTATCTGGCTGAGGGCTTCTGGTTTCATCATCTGCTGGTAGTTTTAGGGCCTTTATAATTATCTAACTGCACATCTCTGTTGCTCATTTTTGTCTAGGGTCAGAGTTAACTCTGCACAGGAAGGCGACATTATTATTATCTGTTAATTACAGATAAGTATTAAAATTACTATAACACTGGGCTTTATACAACACAATTGCTCAAAGCTATGATAAAACTAAAAGTAATTAGGCAATATTCACCTGGCCATTAAACAATTGCCATCGCAGCTAAACAAGTTTAAACAAAAGCCACAGGAAAGTCAAGCCAAGTGAAGCCTGACTAATCCTAAGGCTGAGGCTTTGCAGGGCTCATGCAGTCCTAGAATCCTATTGTTAGGCATAACAATTCTTTATTTACTGGATTTGTGGGCTAAAATGCTGTGTGTGAAAAGGAATGGGTGTTCTCTTGGTAATAAGAAAATTCAGAGGTAAAATCTTACATATAGTGTTGTCTACAACTCTTTGGATGCATAGAAGGTGCAGTACATCATTCAAAGTGATAAAGACTTACACATACTTTAACATTCAATATACATTTTTCATCTTACATTAAGGATGCTTTCCTGTCTGTATAAAATGCACATGATGCCAAAAATCAAATAGTGTATAATGTTCAACAGACATTTTTGTAAACTTATTTATTTAAATAATATGCACTGATTTAGCCTCTTAAAACCTTTTTTATTTTTAGTTTAAACTGTATTTTTGCTATAATTTAGCATAGAATTTACTGTCACTTTAGGGAGGAAAAAAGTCACTTTTATATAGAGATAAGTAATTATTTTAATAACTTGTGACTGAATTTATTCAAAATATTTTTTCTGCATATTTAGAAAGAGTTTGATTGCTAGAAAAAATCGCAAGGCAGTTGAGCTGATATACAATATTGCTTTTCTTCCAAATCAAAAGTGTGTGTAAGAGGAGACTTCCCACTTTTCTTGTTCCAAATACTAGAGAGTTTTAAGTATGAAACTTCTAGTTGTTCACGCAGTACTTACCTCCCACAGTTTCTAATCAGGTGATATAACACTGATACTTATATAATGTAATTTGAAAGAGATGTATTTGGTTGTATTCCTATATGTGGCATAAATATAGTGTTGTCTCACATTTATTTGAAGGTATCAAACATACTACTCTAACGACCAGGGAGTGGCCCATGTTTGTAAACAGAATATATATGATATTCAATTAAATGAGAGGCTTTTCCATTCTTTTGTAGAGAGTAGAAGCATTTTGAAATCTATATAGATTTGAACTGATGTGTCATCACGCTGGAGAAACTTCTGAGATTGCATAACGATCACGTGCAATACATAAGAGCTACTGCAGAATAAATATTCAGTGTTAGTAGAATCTAAATCAGTCTGCTTGGATTATCATGAAAGTGAAAGTGCCATATTCTGTAGAAGTTTTTAAAGGTTTTTAAAGTAAGCTGTCTGAAAAATAGCTTTTTTTTCCTGCTGGTTGAATATCTGGTCCTTATAACTACTAGGGTAATGTTTCCACAGATTTGGTAACAAGCACTTGTGGTGGGAGCCCAGATGGTGATGTGTAGGTATAGAATAGCTGTCCACTGAGCAATCACAGCTGGTATCATTTTTCCTGGAGGAAACAGCTGCAGCGGGAAAAAAAAAAAAAAAAAAAAAAAAAATTGCTGTAAGTTGGTTTGTTTTGTTAGCAAATTAACTACAATTTTATCACCTCACTCTTTTGAAGTAGATCAAGCGACACCCAACACAGTTCCATGATTGTCCTGTTAGTTGTTTCCAAGAAGAGAGGAGAGCCTCATGGTTGTGGTGCCTACTGCCTTCGCCTCAAATGTGCATCCCTAGTATTCTCATGAAAATAAAGAATGGATATCAAAACTTGTGCCTGGCAAGTGCTGTTTCAGGGAGTTTAGAAATGTGCAGATCTTTCTCCTCACAGAGAATTATAGTGCCTATGAATGTTAATCAGCCTGGAAAGGGTATTAGCTAAAGGTGTGATCTTCTCCATTAGTTTAGACAGAAGAAACAGCCCATTTATGTAATAATTAGAATTGTTAAACTTCTCCTAAATTTGTGTCTTCAACCAAAGTACCTGTTGGTTCTTGTTTAAGGATGGTTCTTGTTTAAGGACAATATGCAGACAGATTTCTAATTAGTAAAATGCCGAAGCAACAATCTTCTAAAACACATGCAATACCTACACACGCTCATGGCTTCTTTCTTCCCAATATACGCCCTTGGATATGGAGTCAGACATACCCAAGTTTTGTCCCTACTGGATTTAATTCATAGAATACCCGAAGGACAGCTGGCTTAAAGATATTTTTTCATCCTAACAGAGTAGATTTTAACTAGGAACAGTGTTTGCTAAATTCATTCACTGTGATGGAACTACAACGTGAACCAAGTGTTTCCTGATTATCTCCTACACTGTCACTCAATTTCTTGGGTAATCCGGATTCCCAAAATCACCTCAAAACCTAATAGAACTCAGGACACCTTAAAAAGAAAAAAGGACTGTATAAGTTAACACTTGTTAACAGGCAGAATCCAGTTAAATCAGGCATTTTCTATGGGCATATTTTATCTTTGTCATTGAAGTGATAAAAAGATGATGGTAAAAGAACATTTGGGGAATGAAGAATTTTTCTGCCTCAAGATTAGAGCTTTCATTATGTAGCTCTAGGTGGGAGAAATTTAAATGCAGATGCCATTGCAGACTTTATCTTTGTGAAGACTGGATCAAAGGGAAATTAATCTGTTACATAAGAATCACCAGAAACTACTTAGTCAAAGGATCAGTGCTTAGGCCTCATTTAGTTGAGTTTTGAATACCTCTAAAGGTAATAATTTGCCAAGCTCTCTGTGTACCTATCTTAGAGTTTAACTTCCTTCATTGTGAAAATATTTTACCAAACAGGCAATTGGACTTACTCTGGGTGTGACCTGGTTCATTGCCTTTTATTCTGCTCCTGTGTACCTCTGAGAAGAGCCTGTCTTCAGCTTCCTCTTGGGACAGAGCTACCCAGGCCCAGCCATCCTCATGGCACTCCACTGGACTCACTCAATGCTGCTCATCTTTCTGGGGAGCCCAAATTGGTCACAGTGCTTCAGATGTGGCCTCAAAAGTGCTCAGGCAAGGGGGATCACACTCACACCTGCTGCCTACAATTGTGGTATGCAATGCACCCACATGCACTGCAGCCCAAGATATGCTTGTTTCTCTTTAAGTGGGATTTTATTAAAGACATCTTCTCTAGTCCAGGACCACATTAAGGTGCATCACATACTCTGAAAAAAAAGCCATCAGGATTATGTATGTATATTGCGTGTCATCTAGGTTTTCTCACTTTTTTTTTTTTTTTTTTTTTTTTTTTTTTTTTTTTTTTTTTTTTTTTTTATTGCTAATCCTTTCTGGCTAATATATTCACTGGCAGTTGCCATTCATAACTATGTATTCCTGTCCACCCTAGAGCTATAATGCTCAAATAAATTACCAAGTCAAGTTCCTCAGAGATTTCATAAGTTGATGTGTGGAAGGGAGAGAGGAACATGCAAAGAAGACTTTGTTACAGAAAGAGGCACTGATGTTCAGTACAGATTAATATTTGAGTTTGTATTTAGCCACAGGGTTTCCAGTGGAATTTTTTGGGGTAGAATACTTCTGGAAGCCTTGTCCTCCAGAGAAGGTTAGAATTCATACTGCAAATAGGGGTATTTGTTATTACTCTAGGTTCTTTTCCTCAGTAGTGAGGTTATCTTTTATTTGCAATTTGCTTACTTAAACCCTATTTTGGGTATATAGTATCACAGCCTTTCAGTTTTTGCTGTAATGGTTTGTATGCCCAGAAATCTTTGTCAGAACTGAAGGTTCAGTACTTTTACTACCTACAGGTTACTCTGAATAGCTCTGGAAAGCATATAGGTGATACCTGCCTCACACTGAATATGATCACTCAGAAGACTAAATCATAAAATAATTTTAATTCATTATTTTTGCATTTTGTAACCAGCATAGCAAATATGGTAATTATCCTTATAACCATATGCTGTTAATGGCTGTTCATTCTTGACAGGGGATGCATTTTAATGAGTGCTAAAATAATTTGTGTGCATAGAGGAGTTTGAAAATTTGTGTAGTCCTTTGATAGTAAAAATACTCAATAAGCATTTATGCTGGCTGAGGTAGAGTTAATTTTCTTCACAGTAGCTAGCAGGGGGCTGTGTTTTTGATTTGGCCTGGAGACAGTGCTGATACCAGAGAGAAGCTTTCCTTAGTGCTGAGCAGGGCTTACACAGAGCCAAGGCCTTTTCTGTCTCCCCACTGCTCCACCAGGGAGTCTCCCAGGGAGCACACAGCCAGGACAATTGACCCCAAGTGACTCCAGGGGTATTCCATGCAATATGATGTCATGTGAGGTTTTTTAACTTCTTTTTTGTCTTCTGTTAGAGCCAGGATTAAAGCACACAAGCCACAGTCTCCATATACTGACTCAGGTGTTTATTAATTCTTATCTATAGCACAGTCTCATGTGTTATGAGTTCTAGCTAACAAGGTAGAAAATGGCTCTGTCTCTCTTTCCAAGGTCTTTTAAGCATAATTTGTCCAATAACGACAATAATGATATTTGTCCAATATATTATTTTTACTTTCACCCCAATAACCAACCAGCCCTGGCCTGCAATGTGGACCTTTTCACCCAATTAGAAAACACCCAAACCCTTCCTGAAGAAGAAGGTGAAAGAAGAAGAACTTAACCTACGCCCTAAAACCTCCATCTTGACCCAATTAGAAAACACCACCCCAACCCATGAAGAAGAAGGAAAAAGAAGAACTTAGCCAACACCCTAAATCCTCCATCTTGCTCTCTCTATATATGTTACTATATACCAAAACCTTAAATCATAAGTTTTGCACCCTGTGATATCACACACTTCTATTCAAACTACACACCCACAATCCCAGGGCTATCACTCAGTTTTGGAAGCCTGTGCCACGGTCTCAGGTCAAATGTAGTGCTTGCTTGAGAGTCAGTGCCTTTTGGCACAGAAAGCCTAAAATCCTCAGCTTTCAGGGTTTCAACAATGTCATAATAAGTGTGTGAAGCTGGAGGAAGGAGCAGGAAAAGAGGGAATTTTTGAGTCTTCCCAAGTCACCACTGCATGTGATGGAGCCCTGCTGTCCTGGGGATGGCTGGACACCTGCCCAACCATGAGAAGCTGGGGTTGAGCTCCCTTTTCTTACCTTGCTTGCATGCCTAGATTTTCCTTTATTTGTTAAACCGTCTTTATCTCAACCCATGAGTTCTCACTTTGGCTCTTCCAGTTCTCTCCCAGGGACAAGGGGAGCAGCTGTGTAAGTTTTAGATGCTGGCTTAAACCATGACAACACTTCTTCTTGGCTTTTAATGTGAAATATAAATAGTTTATTGAACTGCCTAAATCAACATAGGTGCTTTATTGAGTGACCCGAAGTTATTTTTATACATCATAAAATTAAGTTTGAGGTAAGAGTAATCTGTTTAATTGAAGAAAATGGCAACTTAAGTTTTTTCATCCTGGACAGCGTAGCAAAATTGTCCTTCAATGTGTTAATGTAATTACTTGTCTCTTAAAGTAAAAGGGAATCTATATATTTCACCCTGAGCTAAAATAACAAGGCATATCAACTTTAAGGAATGGGATGTAAAAGTCTAAAAATAAGCTATGCAGTAAACAACTTTTTTCTTTTTCTTCTTTTTTTTTTTTTTTTTAATTTTTTTTTTTTTGAAGGTAGCACAACGGATTTAAGAATTAGTTCTCTAAAGCAGAGGCAATAAGTCATCTATGGATTTATCCCAATTAAGAGGATTGGACTGTATTAGTGTGATAACCCATTAGGACACTTATATGATTTTATTTTTTTATTTTTAAGGACAACTTTCTTTTCCCTGTAGGCAAACAATTTGCTTTCATTTCTTCTGGGGATCTTCAGTTACATTTATCACACTCAGTATCAGATTTCACATGCTGCTCTTGCATCTAATTTAGCATATATTTTAGTTATGTAAATTCTAAATTTGCTGCCTATTCCCCTTTGGAATTTTCTTATGAGATATTATCTCCATGCAGGAAACAAATTAAGTTCAGTTCCTCTTTTGCTACATACCCATGCATTTTGTTTACCTGGAATAACCCACTTTTTGTGTGTGACTTACACTCTAAACCAGAACATCCTGGATTTTTTGGCTATTCCTAAATCCATGAAAAAAATTAATCTGCTCCTGAAAACATCTACCTGATATCTGCTTTGCTGAGTCAGTCTTTGGAGCAACCGTGGCTGAGAATCCAATAAACCTTTTTAGGCTGTAAAAATTACTTTTCCCCTCATATGAGTATTTAACATATGAAAGTTGCTCGAGGCATATCCTGAAGCAGTTGCTCAAATGGAGCTGCTGTGTGTCAGTACTGTAATGGCATAAATTCCCTCCCCTCTTCCCACACATTTTCTGGTGTACAAGTAGGGCAGGAATGTGACACTGACCACTCCCCTCTCCCCCCAACCCCCCAAAAAAAGAGCCGGATCTATTTGTTGAAAATTATTAAATGTCATGCCTAAAGATATGTAGACCCCATCTGTCTCATGTGCAAATGAGGGAAAAAATCCCCAGTACCCTACCTTTTTTCTTCAGTGAGATAAAATATTAATTTGATGTCATTGCAGTTTATTCTATTTTAATTTGCTCCCTCGTCTTCACCAGTCTGGAAATATTAGTTTCTCGCTGAAACCTCTTACATTCTGCTTTTTTAAGTTACAGCATATAAAAGCAAATATGCAACAGTGTCAAATTCACAAGGAGCTCTTTGCGTTTTCAGCCTCTATAAACTTCTCTTATAGATTGAAAGTGATCTCCAGGGGATGTGTTTGAATAGAACTGCTAAAATTTAGATTGTTTGTTGGACTGTTCATCATTCATTTGTGTCTAAGGGTTATTCTTCTATTTCCTTTTGTGTTCTCTTTAAATGCATAACAGATATTTACTACATTAGAACCTAGCAAACAAATCAAAAAGGCATGGTTTGCAGTTTTTTCACTGGTGTGGTTATTTTCTTTTATTATTATTTCTATTTTCCACTTTTTTTAGTACATTAGGCTCAAAACTGAACGTGCGTGGAAATTGCTGTTTCTCTGGATGTTCTTTTTTTTCCATCCAGCACGGTCACTGATTTCAGTCTTCAGTGTAAGTTAGATAAACATAAAATTCTTTTCTGTCATTTTTTTCTCCTTCTTGGTATTATTGTCCTCAGGGAAATATAACCCTGTTTTTAAATAGAACTTAAAAATACGAATGAAGGAACAACGTATGCGAACTCTTAATCTGCAGAAAACCATTGTAAATAACATGAAAATACTTGGACCCAATGTAAGAGAAATTATGTTGAGGGCAATGGACCACTGATCTAGATTAAAGATAATGATGTGGAAATGAATTGTTCTGAGCAAAAAGGAAAACAGAATTAATTTTTCCTACAGACATCACTTTTGTTTTGCTGTTGTTAGAAAGCTGGAACTGACAGTTCTCAAGGCAAAGTAATTCTTTTGTGTGTATTCCAATATTCCATCTAGATTTTTGAACTGCTTTGAGGAGTTTTGGGGGTGATTTTCTTCCCCAATCTTGCTTGATCCTGTTTTGGTTTTCATTTTTTATGGGTTTGGGTTGTTCTTCTTTTTTTCCCTCAGAAGAAGTTTCAGTGGGAAATATTCTTTTTAGCACCTTCAATTTCCTGGAATGATATTGTTCAGACATTCAAGAGACTTCTACTCAAAATTAGTATCACTAAGGTGAAATTTTCTTGCTGCCTTGCTTTGGCTTTCATAAACGTTAAGATTTGGGCCTGAGAGAGAGAAAAGGTCACCAAGAATTGTTTGCTCACAACCACATCCAGGTGGATTTTGAGTATCTCCAAGCCTTAAAACACTTTAGACTGGAAGAATACTCATCACTTTTTTTTTTTTTCTGAAACAACAATAAAAACAAAACCCACAAAAAATAAACTGATAAATTGATAACTGCCAGGGTGAGTTCCATTAGGAAAGTATATTCTCATTCACACTCCTTGTTATTTTCTGCTAGCTTAGGTCAAAAAAAAAAAGCAGAAATAATGCTATGGAAAAAAAACAAAACAACCAAATCCATGACTTGATAAATAGGCTGGGAAAAATATCATATGAAAAATAAGTAAGGAAATGATAATGCACCAGCATTATAAGATTCAGGAATTGTTCTCCTGGATTATATCCTGCTTCTCTCAAACAGTGTTTGAGAGAATTTTTGGAATTTTTGGCTTATTTTTCTTGTATAATTTCATGCCTAAGAAATAGTGGAAAGAGTGCAATATCCCAAAGGTGAGTATATTTCAGCAGATATGTAGGGTGCTTTCATGGTTAAATCAGTTTATAGGTCATATGAAGAAAACTTTTTTAATATAAAATTTCTCATTTGCATTCTTGGTAAAGTGTGCTGCTAATGTTGCCATATTTATTAAGGTTTACTAGTTTTTGTTATTATTTGCAGCAGAGAAAAATCCTCTGACGTAAGAATGCTGGAATAGGTAGAGTTGTGTCCCTGTGTGTAATCAGGGCTCAAGTTAATTGAAGAAAAACTAACAAAAGCCTCCCTAAAACTAGTAGATGTAAGTAAAACCTTTCTGATATTGCCAGGATACTTAGCTGGAGAATGAAACTTTGAGCCAGGGATAGAGTAAAACTCCTTTGGTGAGAACTAACGGGTGTTTAATTTATTTCATTATTTTTTTCAGAGCTTTATATCCAGGACAGCACACTATCCCAGCCTACCATGGAAGGACTAATATTAATAGTTATTTCAATGGGAGGCATTGATTATTTTGTAATAAGTGACTTTCTGGATGGGTTTTTTTGTGGGTTTGTTCTGTTTAAAATTAGCTGTATGATTGATATTAGTACTGCTTAAGGAAGAACCTGCTAACCCACAAACTAGTCACTTAACACTGAGATTCCCGTTTTCCTGCTTACCGAAACTCCAGGCTCCCATGTCTAGATTTAACAGAGTAATGATATTAGTTTATCTCTCTGTATTGCCCAAATACTTTTAACAGTCACAGCTGAAAACAACAATTAAAAAAGTGACCATATGAGCTTCTAACATGCATGAAAGCAAAGAAAATGCAAAATATTTTCAAGTGTGCCACATGCCTGTACCAATTCTGTCCCATCTGAGTGGGAAGGATTTGGAGAACTGTAATTACTGAACTCTCAGCAGACTTAATTCTCCCTTTGCAAAGATAAATACCAAACCAACCAACAAACCAACAAAAAAAACCCTCAAAAATAGAAAACATTTGTCTCATTGCTGAATCAATTTTGTGTAATATTGCCAATCTGACGTATCTGCGGCCCTCATCTGAAATGTTTTAGGGGAGAGAAAAAGAGGTCAGGACAGTTAAAGATGAACTTAAACAGATAAATTGGGCACAACTGTGATGTACTGACAATGTTAAGTGGCTGATTACAGCTTGCTTGCCTAATAAGTGCAGCAGCTGTGCAAGGATAGAAAGAGGCTATGGTGCTGCTGCCACTATTAAAATGACAGCAAATAAAACACTTTCTCAGTTGAATACTATTCTCAATTTCTACCTTATTCACTGCCCAAATAAGGGTTTGTATCATTTCTGCTACAATATTGGCTGAGTGTACAGTTAAAAGGAGAGTGGCTTTTTAAATGCACAGTATAGGCCATTTTTTAGTATTTTACATCCTAAAGAAACAAAATTGCTAAATTAGATGGGGCACAGAAAACTGAAGTGACTTACACAATGTTAACCCAAAAGTCATCCAAGAATAAGGAATTCAGTTTAAGTCTCTCATCCTTTGCCTTTACCATAAATACATCCATTGGCTTATCTCTAAAAGCTGGGTAAATTAAAGAGGCATTGTCAAGTTGCTAGACTGCCATTTGAATGATTTTTTTTCTTATATCTATCTATAGCCTCAGTGAAATCCTTTATTAAAAATACTTCATTTCCCCCCAGATCATTATATGAACCATTATCAGCACAGGAAGGCTCATGAGGTTACTGACAATAACAAAGGAGAACATGTGAGCTATGAAAGAAAACACTCCAGAGCACAAGCAGATTTCTCTTTCAAGCTTCTCAGGAGGCATTAGAAACAATGGAAAAAAATATTATAAAAGTGTTACTTTCAGAGGTGTTAAACTGCCACATCTGTTGGAGATCAGTGGCAGTTACAGATGCTGTGTGCCTCAGTACATCGAGCCAATAATTTTAAATATGGTTCAATCATTGTCATCTTTAAGATAATAGCAATAAAGCTAATTATATCCTCCTTCCACTAAGCATTCGATTAACCAAAGAACATCATCTCTCTTAGGGTGCAGTATTCAAAGGTGACATTACTTGTGGCCAGAGAAGAAATTTAGATGGGAGGAAACCCCCCCAGTCCATCCTGCCATACAAAGGTCCAAATGCCAAAAGCTCCAGAGAGGAACTTCAGGCACATGACAGTATGTATGGACACTGACATTTAGAAGCACTTTGATCTTTTAAAGCAGCAGCAGTTGAAATTTGGGCTGTCCACCTGGGCAATGTGTGCTGACATTGAAGCATGAGTAAAAATGATGCCTGGCATCTTACAGGTGGAACTGCCTTGGAGCTGGAGCAGACTTTGTCTGAAAAAAATCTTGAAATCTGTTGCTGTTTTCCTTTGGGATCCCTTTACTTTTTGGCAGATCCAAACAATGGATGAATACATCTTCAAAATCTCGCTGTTGAGAGGAGGTGATGACTCTTCTGTTGTATCGTTTCCAAAGTAGTTCACTTTGAACTCTTTTGTAGCTACTACCCAGTATTTGCTTTGCATGACTTTTTGTTTTGTAGGTGCAAACGTCAGCATATTCAAACTCTGAGGGATTTGTTTGGAGAGTTTTAAAGGCAGGATTTCTTTGTCACTTCTCCCCTTTCCTAGCAGAGCTAGATATATTTGTGTGCATGTCCTGCAGCTCTGTTGGGGGGAGAATATATTCTCGTGGTGTTGTAACAATTTTCCCTCCTCCTCATCACCCTTATCCTTGTGCTAGTTTTATAAGCAGCAGTAAACTATTAAATAGCTTGATCACCAAACGACATGAAGAACAATTTGTTGTAAATCGTTCTACATATACAAAGGTATTATCTTTTATTTCAGATCTGCAATGCTCACTTGAATTTATCCTCTTAAACAGCTTTGTCACGGTTTCCACCATTTCTACTATAATTGTTTTCTTCCTACCAGTAACTTTTGGAGAGAAAAAGAAACAGAGAAATTTCTTATGCCTAGAAGTACTCTCAAGTTTTCAACAGAATTTTTATTTTGGCATTTAATGAAAAGAATATAAAGCTCTAATCCATGAAAGAAGAGTGACTAAGAGCATGAGGCAGGAAGCTTGAGTAAGGTGGTGGTAAAGGGAACCAAAGAGAAAGGCTGCTACTTTGGACACCAAAGTTCTGAAAAACTAAATTCTGCATAAACATTGTTTCCTGTGTCCCTCACCTATCCCTTCTCAATTGCTCAAGCCTAATTATTCTTTTGAAATGTCTGGAAACAGGGAAGCTATAAAACATTATTGTGAGTAGAACAGAATGTATTCTGCTCTTGAGTTAAGAATTATCATCAGCAAAAGCACTTGTTGCAGAATCAAGGTTAAGACCTTAGAAACCCATTCAGTAGGAGGGTTAAAAACTAGATGGCTGCTTGAAGCAGGTGCTCTTCTTTAAGAAAGCACTCCAGTCTACAAGTCCCTCTCCAGGCATTGAGAAGATTTAGCCATTATGTCCAATTAATATTCCCTTCTGTGATAAACCTTTTAGCTGTTCTTTTTTTTTTTTTTTTTTTTTTTTTTTTTTTTTTTTTTAACATGTAAAATGCAGTTTGAGTTTTGTTTGTTTGATGTTAAACATATTTGTTTTGTTTCGCTATTCATCAGATGTGTCTATAAGAATCATGGAGTTTGACACTGAGAACTGAATCTGTTTTCAGAGTGAAAGTTGAGGATTCCCATTCTATACATATTTGAGCAACAAATTCTTACTACAAAAAGTCTTTGAGAACTCTCATAAGGGAAAGTTGCCATGGAGACCAAAAAAAAATTGTTCATTTTTATTCATGAGTTATTGTAAGGGAGGGATAGGCCTAATTAAAGCTGTTTCAGCACTATTTATCCACAAATATCTACATGAAAAGATCTTGCCTCAAGTGAAGTCCATTCCTCAAAAGCATACTGGTTTTCCCATGTACTCCAAAGAAGTAGTCTGTAGTTTTCTACGATAGCAGTGAATACTAAATATTCTAAATTAATGAGCCTATCTTTGCTGTATATTTGGGGGAAAAAAACCAAACTAATCACTGTTGCCCATGAAACAGTGTTTCTGAATACACAACTGAGAATATATACCACATATGAGATAGTAAAATAATTCATATAAATGAAAAGAATGAGACACAAGAACATTTCCTTTTTGTGCAAGTGTACATGTATAAAGTATCAGCCTAGGGTTGATGTGACTCGTGTTTCAAATTACTGAATAATTGATGCTGCCTCTGGTTTTATCTAAAGATTACTTAAAGTTCTGCTGTTTCTATCTGTGTGAAAGATGTTAGTTCCAGCTTTTTTCTTTATCTGCTTCATATCTAGTCTGTTTTCTCTTCATCCTCTCTAATCCAGCATTGAAGCACATATACATCAGCTCATTTTGTGTTGGGTAAATAACATTCCTATGGTTTAGGTGCTACATTGCACTATCAAATATTTCATTACAAATATGCATCGTTCTTCTGCTACCTGAAGTTTGCATTGGGTTTTTTTTTGTTTTTTTTCCTGCCTCACATTTTACTGTCTGATGGGTAGTAGAATAGTACATCTGGCCTTATTCTGCCACCTGGACACACTGTCAGTGATATTTGGTTCCTCAAATCATCTTCGAGCTCAGCTAAAGCTAAACCTGAGTACTGGTACAGAATCTTGTTCCCATGCTCATCTCCCCTTATTGTGTCAAAGAAAGCTTCCATTTCTCATTTCTGAGCAAGTTTCTTTGAATATGTTGAAGTTCACAGCGGGGCTCCAATGGGTTGCAAATTTGGTTTAAGACATTAAATTATATTGGAGCTTAATGGATTGCATGAGATTATTATTGCTATCTAGATAACACAGGTTTTTTGTTTTGTTTTGGTTTGTTTGTTTGTTTGTTTGTTTCCTGACATGGCATTTGCCACTCAGCATTAAGCAATAATTCTCCGAGGCTTCCTTCAGATTTTATACCGACAACTTTTTGAGAACTGAACACTATATGGAACAGCCAAGTCAATAATATCCTGGCTATTGAGAGATTTTTCATAAGACTCACAAAACTGGACATGTCAGCAAGGCATTCAGACTCACTCAAATTTGATCTAAAATATATCAAAGTTGGTTTCCAGAACCAGACATCACCTAAAAAAAATTCTCACTTTCTTATTTCTCTATTCTTTATTAAAAAAATATAAAATAAAAAAAAAACCTGCCAGCTTGTTCCCACATGGAAACAGACAAAAAAGAAATACCAGTGTTCCTTGTACTATAGTCTGTTTAGAGAATAGGATTTTTTTAAAAAAAAATGTATGGGGACACATCTAAGGCTCTGGATTAATATAATTTGTATTGTTAGGTCTCTCTTTTCACCTTTGATAACTTCAGCTTGTACTGTCTCAGCCTGGGACTTAGGTTGCATTTCATATTCTGGTGAGCTGACTTTGAGACTGACCTAGTTCCTTAAAAATAAGAAAAGCAGAACAGATCACTGGGGCTTGTGTTTCTTTTCTATAAGCATAGCTTCACTTTTCAGACAAAAATAAAGAGTCAGGAGTGCAGAGCTAGCCAAAATCACAATAGTTTTCAAGCATATCATCTAAAACTGCATATTCTTTGTAACATAAACTGCATAGATTATAATGTTTCAATTTTTTACATTTACATAAGCCTATTTTGGTGCAGCTTTCTGTTTCTGCATTATTTCTGCTCAATTGCTATGATATTTGGCAAAAAATACAATGTACATTTTGACTTTTATGCAGGAATTATTATTATTAGTGTGATTGCTATTGAGCAGAATGTAAGTAATCCGCAGGTGAATAAATGAAAGGAGAGGGGAAAAAAAAAAACCTCTCTTCATGGATCTGCATGGGTTTTGAAGCATCACTAACATAACACCCACTAATATTTACAATACCTTGTATATAATTGCACTGCAATCATGTTCTATTATAGGTAGAGTGCTTGCACATTTCTTTTTGCTCTCCTGTTGCTTTGCAGGCAAGCAAGATGAATGCTACTGCTTTCAGCAAGAGTTTAGCCCCCAGAAATATCCAATACCAACATATAATTCTGGATCTTAACCTGAGTAAGTACATTCAGAATTTTTCTGTATTGAGGGAAATTGAACTGGACACAATAACTAACTTCAGAAAAACAGAATGACAATCAATAGTTAGTCAAGATGTAAAATAACAGGGGGAGTTTATTTCTTGAATAGATTCTGTGATTTCAGGAAGACTGCATGAAAAATAAACAATTGCTTTATTGAGAATTAGAGGTATCTTCCTTCTTCCTGTCTCATCTGCTAACTGGAAAACCGTGGGAATCTGACTTCAGTGAGCCTGATACCAAACAACAGCAAAGAAAAATAGAGAAAATCAATTTGCAAGTTTTTTTTTTTTTTTTTTTTTTTAATTGATATTGATGAAACATCATCAGCCAAATGAGCCTTAAGATGAGCTTCCTGTTTCTGTCTAAGGCTAATTTGGAATTGTCCAATTGCATAAGTAACTTCCAAAGAAAAGAACAGTAACTTTGTGTGTATGCCAGATGAAGTTGCAATTAGTGCTCCATGTCTGTGCACATGGTCAAGGGATGAAAGGAAGTGCACCCCTGGTTCATAAACATTAGGAAAATACCATAAAGCATATGTGTATTTAAATCTTGATTACTCCAGATGTAAACAAGGAGAACAACACAGCCCTCCTATTAACCAGGCAAAGATTATTTTATTAGTTATTATTTTATTATTTATTATCCATATCTTCATTAGGTCTAGGAAAAATGAATATGTATACAAAACAATCTATATCTCACCTCGTGTAAATTTACACAACTTGAAATGAACTATGCTGCAGTACTGAAAGCCAATGACTTTTTTTTTTTTTTTTAATTTTTTTTGCTCCATGTCAAAAGAAATATTCATCAAAAGAACACATGATTCAGGAAATAATAACAGTGATTCAGTGCCATATAGAAATTGATAGTTCCCCTCAGTTTTATTCTTTTAAATTCTTTCCATTGCTTTCTTCTAACTATTGTCTGGTTCTCCTCTATTTTCAATGATTTTATCTACCTCTGTGCTTCAGGTGAAAAGCTTCATAGGACTGATACGTTCTTTCACTTTTCCTAAGAGACAACATTTGGAATTTTATTCCATCTTTGGTAGCACTGCAGTGTGCTGAGTCATTTTTTCCCCCCACCAAAACACACACAAAGATTTTCAGGTTAATCGCTCTGTTGCCTTGGTTAACATGCCAGAGAATAGTTGAAACCTTGCTGAATTGAACCATTTCAAGAAAATTAATAAAAACTAATGGAAGTAGCTATAGTAATTAAAAAAAAAAAAAAAAAAAATCACCATTCAAACAAAAGCAGTAATGCCCAAAACACATGCATCTTCCACATGGCATGCTTGTTACCTACAGCCACACCTGAGAATCCCTGCTCACAGCTGCATGGTGCTCCCACCTGAAAGCTCCCTGAGAAGGGCTCAGATCACGGATAAGGAGGACACAGGTTTTATCACAGTCCAAATCATGTACAGCATGTACCTTATCTTATCCTAGGGTCCAGCCATGAGGACNCAAAAACAGTAATTCCCAAAACACAGGCATTTCCCACATGGCACGCTTGTTACCTGCAGCCACACCTGAGACTCCCTGCTCACAGCTGCATGGTGCTCCCACCTGAAAGCTCCCTGAGAAGGGCTCAGATCACTGATAAGGAGGACACAGGTTTTATCACAGTCCAAATCATGTACAGCATGTACCTTATCTTATCCTAGGGTCCAGCCATGAGGACAAGACTCCAGTGTTTCCTCCCAGGAGACCACAATCCTTTCTGCACACCAGCTGAACCCACGGACAGTTGTTCCTCTGGGACCTTCTGAGGGTCTTTCTCATGAATAGCAAATTCTCTTTTTCATGCTGCTTTTCTGCCACCAATCCCCTGGTTTGAACAAAACATTATTTTCAAATATTTAATCCAATCATTATCCCTTTCTTTTGCTGTTGCTGGTTATTTCCTGCAGTTATTTTTGGGCAGTAGTCTCCACGCAGGGTTGTATCTTCATCTTACTTTTGGGTCATTAGCATGAATCATCTCCAGTCAATTCCCCTCCTTGTACTCATCATGCTCTGTTCATTGCAGGTTCCTATTTCTTTTAGTCAGTAGCCTTGAAGTTATTTTGATATTTCCCTTATTCTCTTTACTGTTTTCCACATATTACTAAGTAAATGGAGTAAATCTTCATTCCTACTGGTTCACATCTGGGTAGCTCTTTTTGCCATTAAAGGTCTTTCCTGCACAGGAAAGGGAAGTGTACATAGAATGTACATAGAATTAACTTTAAAGACTCTTCTTAGTGTAAGGAGATTTGATGTTGGGTTTTTTTTTGTTTGTTTGTTTTGTTGTTTTTTGTTTTGTTTTGTTTTGTTTTGTTTTTTTAATATTATTGTTATTTTCTTTTTTTCCAGAAGCTTTCAAATCTTATTTGGGATTATGGAATCAGGCTGAATTCTGAGTAAAGCTGAGAGTGATAGTTGTGTTCCTTCAGTTTGCTGTAGTTGATGCTTGAACTGTCAGGTCTGCAATATGAAATGCCAATACTTCTTTGAAATCATGCTTTAATCATTGTTTCATTCAGCTCACAGCAGTGTTAGGAGGACTTAATGCTTCTCCTGAACAATACCTTTCACATTCAACCTTTAGCAGAGTGGCTGTGCGTGAAGTAAGAGCATGATTGTGTTAGCTATCTGAACTCACACACCCTTCTCAATCTGAAAGACCTATTTTTTTTTTCCATTTCTGAATTCAGATTCCTGCCAGGAAAAAGTTGGTTGTTGTTGTTTTTAAGTAACTATGTAATTTATTTTATTTCGGTCTTCCAGAAAATGAAAACTAGCTTTAAATGCCTCAAATTTCTCAGGCACTATTTCCCTGGTGGGAGGGGAAAAGGAAAAATAATATAAAAAAAACAAGAAGAAAAATAACTTTTTAAAAAATTCAAACAACAAACAAGGAAAAACAAAACAAAACAAAAGAAACAAAAACCCCAAAACAAAACAAAGCATTTCTTGACTAGGAATTCTGGGCAGGAAAGAAAGGGAATGTTTCTCTAGTGATTACTCTTGAAAATAATGCATAGAATTTAAAAGGGGCAAAGAATGATACATGCAAAAGTACTTTTAAAGATTTAGGATTTAAACTTCGTTTTCAAAAGTTACAAAATCTTTTTTCACTGTCTTGCTGAAGACCACTAAGACTTAACTGAATCTGTTCATCAGGTCTGGGATCTGAGTGAGACATAAGTCATCCAAGACACAGAGGTGGTCAATTCTTATTGCTCTCTCTTCAGTTTAAACATTTAAACATCCTATGATGCCTTGGGTATTTCTGAAACTAAGCAAGTATCAAGATTTTTTTTTTTTTTTTGTAGAGTACTCCAAATTCACTTGGAATGAAATGGAATGGAATAACACAAATTTCATATAAATGAAATATTACATTTGCTACGTAGCACTTCCATCATAACATCTTAAAAGACAACAAATTTTATCAAGGTTTTTAGATGCATGGAGAGGTTCTTTTACACAGTATGGTGGTCTATAAGGAGCTTCCCATTAACTAAGGTTTGTTAAAATTTTCTTCATTAGATGCAAAGTTTGAAGAGCGAATTAGTATGCAATGCATAATTTGCTTGTTGATTGAGTTTTTTTGGTTTTTTTGTTTGTTTGTTTGTTTTTTCTGCATAAGGCAAAAGAAGAAATGTGGTCTGATAATTTAACTCAAAATGTATATGTAGTAGGGGAGAAGAGCCTAGAAAATTGTCCTTTCCTCTTTTCCTTCAGTCACATTCTGCATATCCTCTTCCAAAGTACAGATTGTTTTGTTAAATTTAAAACTATTACCAAAGGAGAAAAAATAAACCACCATAAAAAAATTCAGAGCTTTTAAAAAGTCAGGTTTCTTGTGTGATGGCAATCTACTGGAATGCCCAGAGCTGTTAAAAAACACGGAAACATTCTGATTTACTGGTTTCTTTCCTAAGGGAGAAAAATTTCAACTTGCTTTAAATGTAGCTTAAACTCTAGCATCTGACAAAAAATACAGACTTTGTCTATGCTGTGTATGTAGATAGTAGTTAGGTACACCACAGAAACAGAAATCAGCAGATATGTAGAAAATGGAAAAAAAAAATTTTAAAAGCTTTCTCTGATAATACCACCTGATAGGAATGTGCAAATGGTACTATGAATTCTTTTTATGCTGAGAGGAAATGGTTTTCAGGTTGTGTCTGATAATAAAGAATAAAAACACAAGTAATCCTTTGCTCAGTGGATTTCTAGTACTTTATTGTCCTGGTAAGGACAATATCCTTAAAAAAACAAAAACAAAAAAAACCAAACAAAAAACAACAACAAACAAACAAACAAAAACCCACCACTTTTCAAAACTATGCTATTGATTAAAAAAACAGTAATACAACAATAGGATACATATTCGGTGAATGTAAATCAAAGACCTTATATGAAAGGATATGTCAGTGCATTCAGAGAACATACACAGCATAAAAAGGGCCAGGATCCATAAACCTCTTCTCATCCAGAGGGTGGGGAAAAAATGGTTTCATTTTACCCAGAATTTTGGGCAGAGAGAGTTTGAGAAGTGCAGTAAAGGAATTTAAATAATCAAGAAAAATGTGGTTTTAGTTGAAGCTTAAATGAGGGCGTTGCTGAATAACATGTGCATCTCAAACCTCTATGTCTTGGCTGTATGTTCAGATGTAAATTCAACTTTGGACAATTTTTTTTTCCCTGTTTTTTCCTTTCACTCCTGCCCTCCTGGAAAATAAAAACAGCAAAGTCTTTTTCCTTTTTTAACTTGAGGTCATCTTTCAACGTCTTATTTCTCGATTTCTTTTTTTTTAAGTAAATATCTTAAAATTCGTGTTTGGATAGCATTGGAATAAACAATGACAATAAAGCAAGTCAAATCTGACTTGATTTTTTGGTAATGTTCAACCAGTTTTCAATAAATGTTTTCTCTTCATGACTGATGTGATTTTGATCTCAAAGTGTTAGTGATACAAGAAAGAATGGCATTTCGAACACCAAAAAGGCATTCAGTTTAAAATATTTGAGTTCTTTAGTGCAACCTCCTGTTGAATCAGGAAGCATTGCTATGTATTTCTTAGAGTATATATCTTCACCTAACAATACAATTTCAATTTTATATAATATAAGAAATATATTCATTTGGGTTTTTTTAGTGCAGCATAGTTTGTTGTTGGGGTTTTTGGGGTTTTTTTAGGGAATGAGAGGTCTTTTGTCCTCAAAATTCTCCTCCTCCAAATATATATTTATGAAGTGCAACCATTGTGCTCTCCCTAAGACAATTCTATGTTCTGTAAAAAAGATTTCTGAGCCATTAGACACCTGACTTGGTCTTTCCAACTGCCAGGTTTTCAGTTTCCTATTAAGGATTCTCTCTGAGGAGTGGTGCTTCCTCTTCACGGGAGACAGATTGGATCCCCGAGGGCCAGCTGTAACTTCAGTGTTTGGGACTGTGCTCCAGCTTGTTTCCCTCGTTGCAGGATTTCCTGTTCTTGGTAATGCCCAGCAGGATTTACATCTTTCACTGATTGCCAGAACATCTAGCCTGCTTTATATTGACCCATGAGCATTTTTACACCCTGAAAGTGACAGAGTGGATTCCCAAACATGAAAAAAATTGATTGTTTTTTTGTTTTTTTTTTTTTTCCTTACAAAAGAAACAAAAAAAACCAAACCTTTTTATTTTAACTTAGTGGTTTTCCCAGCTTTGTGGTAAAATACTATTGCATGTCTGGTTAAAACCACATATTATAAGCAAGACAAAAAATCTCATTAATTTGACATTTCACTGACTACTCTCTCTTGTATTTACTCATGTCGTACAGGCCAAGTATTGCAGCTCAGTGAAAAAAGTGGAATCAGTTGAATTTCTTACACGAAGAATACAACAAGGAAAAAAAGCAAAGGTGGAGGATCATGGTTAGTTTACACTAATTTACCTAAGGAAAAAAAAAATCAATTATTTCTTTTGAACTGAGAACCCTGAGGAAAACACAGTGATTAGATGTGCCCTCTATTTTTTATTTATTTTATCTTCTCTTGTATATTAAATGGATTTTTTTTTTTATTTCTTCCCTGAAGTACTTTGATATTTTGCAATTTATCAATGTGTAATAGCAGAAACCTTTTGAATATGCACGCTGATAATGTTCTGCAACAAAAAAAAAATTCTTAGTACTTCTTGGTCTGTTTACAAAATATATTACAGATGTTTGGGTTTGGAATACTCCCTTAACAAGTTCTTCTTTATAGTCCAAGTATTTATTATCTCTCAATATTCTGTGTGATGTCACTTGTTTCTGGTAAGATGATTTCATCACCATTTTTACTCATCTTGAAAGATTTCAGAGCTTTCCTCTCTGTTTTGGTTTGTTGCATTCACTATACTCTACAGTTTAATGCATTGTTTTAGAAGGATCATCTCTTGAGATGTTAGCAAATTTAAAACAAATAAACAAAAAACCCCAACAAAAAAAACAAAAGTACTTTTTAGGTTGGAAGACACAACATATACAAAAGCAGCCAGTCAAGCTATCTTGTACTGAAGGTTTCACACTTAATAAAAAAAAAATCTGGATGATTATTTGGACTGTAAATAAAGACAAAATATAACTTTACCTCTGTGTTAGGGAAGACCTGAAAACACATAAGCTGAAAAATCACTGAATCATTCCTCAGGAGTTTTCAAGGGACTTTTTGGGAAAAGGAGGATGGTAGTTTTTTGTGGTTTGGATTTTTTGGCAGGGGCAGTGGGTGACAAATCAAGGTCAGGAAGATGCAACAGCATCACATGACTAATTTAAATATTAAAAATACTGATTCCCTTTCTGATTATTATCAGTGAAGATTTTGACAATGCTCAGTCTCCAAGAATATGCCAGGAAGAAAATAATTGGAAAAACAGCCACTATTTACAGTAAAGTCTAAGTTAACAGTAAAATAACAAAGGGCTGAGGTGTACTACTACAGGACCCTAGCAGTGGTCTCTCAACATTTTTGATCATATACCCCCACCAATAAAATATTTTTAAACACATACCCTCAGTTGTGTATATATATATATATATTTATGTATATATACATTCTTAGTTATTTTTATATTATACACGTATCTAATAGCAATAATTATGTATATTATAAACACAACACAAAAACAGAAGTTTAAAAGAGATGAGATAAAGATGAATAATATCTTAATAATTCTATTAAAAGTGCAGAAACCTTCAATTGAAAAAAAATATTTACTAATCAGTATTGTAAACAATATGGTTTAATACAGTTAATTTTTTTTTTTTTTTAATTTATTTATTTCTGGTTTAACATCTTGCCAGAGCAATTTGAAGCTCTGTTTCTAAATTTTGATACTTTTTAATGACTGTCATAGCTGAAAACTGATAGCTCAAAAATACATGGATGTATCGTTTTTCCATGCTTGCTAAATAATGACAGTCATTTTTCAATCCCATTCAGAAATTAATCAAGATTTTTATAGAATTTCAGCTAGTAAATTTTCATCCACCCCAATGTGATTCAGCTTTTCTTGCAATTTAATTGAAAGGTACTACTCTTTTTAATATTTTTAACAAATGGTTTCAAAACCCATTGACACTTTTCTCTTTAAGAAATTTTAACCATGCTAGAAAATTCTGTTTCCAGGGTTTTTATGTATATAAATACGAGAATTTTTATAAGTGACACATCTTTTTCAGCAACAAAATCCCTTAACAATGAAATTAATTCCAAAACTCACTTGCCAAAATGCTCTCTCCATAGCATGAGGTTCTTTGGAAAAACAGTTATTTTTTCACTCATTGTTAAGACATCACCTTTACCTTGAAGGGACACATTAAGTCTACTTTTTTTT
>VXBN01004394.1:211311-229476 GCA_013397395.1 Sinosuthora webbiana
ATAAATTTTATATGTATGTGTGTGTCTGCATTTTAAATATTTTAAATTTCAGGATTAGTGGAGTATAAAATCCTTAGATGATCTCCTTTCTCCTGTTGTTTTTTTTGGGTTTTTTTTTGTTTTTTGTTTGTTTGTTTAAGTTCTATACCAAGTGTACAGTGTCAAAAAAGTCCAGAACTAGCACTAACCACAGCTGATAGGGATTTTTTTTGGCAATAATGAATTTTATTTGAGACCAGATAAGTGCCCTTCTGGGTAAGTTCTATGGACAGAGCAAAACAGTAAGTGGAGGACCTTTGGTGATAGAGTAGCTGGTATGGAAAGAATTATAAAATACCTCTCAGTTCAGCTATTTGTGCTGCCTTCAGTAAAAGTGATCAGAAAAACAATCTCAGAAGAAATTGGTTCGTTTTTTGTTTGTTTGTTTTCTTTTTTTCTGACAGGAAAACAGAAATTATTTTGGTAAATGTACAGCAATGCAGGCCACAAAACAGCAAATGAAATAAAACCATGAGTGAACTGCACACACAACATTCTGCAGGACAAATTATGTCTCAAATATAGATTAAATCAATTTCATGCACAATTTATTAGGGTTGTCACGGATGGCCTGCTCTAAGTCAGGGCCTAGGTGAATTGAGTTGTTCACCTAAAGCAGTATTTTGTGGTCCTTTAGAGTAGAAATGAATTACCATAGCAAAAAAATAGGATAAGTTAGAAAGAAAAGGGAGAAAAATATGTAACTTGAGAAGGGCATTTTTACTTTGCAGACTGCTGCTTAGTTGCCTATAGATAAACAGATCACCAGTCATTCTGAAACACTGATGGTAAACATTATTCACAGCTTGTAAGTGTGGCTGCTGTAGCAAGCCTGTCTTCTAAAAAGACCATCTACTATATTCAGAAAACCTCCAAGATCTCTTGTTTGCAATTATTTTTAATTAATTCCTGCTACTTAATCCCTACTCATGGCAGAGTTCAAAAGTATTACACAGAAAAAACAGAGCTCTGAGCTGCCCTGAACCACAAATCAATATAATTTGTTATATTTCATCATGCTTTTACCACAGCAGAGAGAATTCTCCAAAGATTGCATACAGCACTGATTTTGCATTTTGTTTATGTCACAGCTAAAGTGAATTCTGCTGGCATCACTCCACTCCTTATCCATTTCATATGGACCTGTCCAGGCCCAGAATTAGATGTGACAGGGAGCCTCACCACTCTAGAGTGTCTCAGTAATGACAAAGAATATGTATCATTGTTTGTCAGCACTGAAGGAAAGCTGGCACAGACATCATGATAAATTTAAAAATAACTGCTGTGCTAGTAATCATATGCTGGAAAAATTATACTAAACTTACTCTCGTCTTTTTAAAGTTCTAACAACCATGGCAAAGTAATAGAAGGCAAATACAGAGTGATGAAAGAGTCTTTTGATTTCAGATTCCTAATCTTCCCCTCAATGGGCCAGTACAGCCTTAGTTCACCCACCCAGCAGCAGTTTTTTATCCCAGGGTGTGCACATAAAAGACTTCAGTTTCCAAGATTGACTTCACTCTCCTGAGCACTCAAATCTAGCAAGAAAGGGTTTATTCAAGGTAAACAAAAAAACACACTTGACTGAAAATAAAAACTGGAATCTAACTCTTTCTGTTCTTTATTCTCAATTCTTTCCTTGGGATGTAAGTGCCTCAGTGTGTTGCGTGGTTTGCTTTTTGTTGGTTTTTTTCTTCACTGCTGCCCTACTTCACTTATTGTATTTCATGATTAGAAGCTTTTGAGGCAGCCACCAGGACCTGCTGTCATCTGCTGGCAACCTAGGGCATCATACTGAAGCAAAACTTGCTGTTTTGCTGAATTACTTTCATCTGTCCTTAGATAAGACAGCCAATCACACCCATACTTCTTCAGGTAGGCCTCTCTGTCGTGTTTAATGCTATTGACTGCAATTGCATTCATCTTCACTCTGCCAGGCTTCCTTCCAGCCTGAATGTGGTTAAGCCACATTGTGCTGTGACCTGTCAGCACAGAGAAATCCTGTTCACTGTGCTTCATGTCTCGGCTTTTGTTCAGCCCCGTGTGGCAAGGGCTCTGACACCAGACTCTTCTCCAGAACCACCTCACAGGGTACATCCTGCCTGGGCTTGGCCTGGCCGGGTCTGGAGGGCCATGGGGCACTGCAGTCCCTCCCTTCCTGACCAAACTGTTCCCCCAGCCATGAGCAAGGAGAGCCAGGCTGGGCTGGGGACATTAATGTGGGTCAGGCACATCCTGGCCCTTCAAGGCACCGCCAAGGTCTCAGATCCTCCTGGGAATGCAGCCTGTGGGATGGGAACAAGGAGATGTTTCCATGTTAGGGCCAGGTCCTGGCAAGTGCTTTGATTGTTTAGTTCTCTTCCAGACACCTGCTTGCCTTTTATTTACAGGCAATTCTAGATTCTTAGAGTTTTGTGCATCGGTGGATATGTTAGAGGAAGGCACTCAGAGTTGAGGGACACATCCTGTGTGGTAGCTCGGGGGTGCAGCTGCAGACGGAGCTGCAGGTGGAGACAAGAGGCTGTGAGCTGGTGCTGACCCTTTGCACAACAAAGGACACAGGGATGTGTGGCACAGCCAGGTGAGGGACACTGAGAGATGCAGCAGGAGCTGATGGCTCCAGGTTTTCCTATGCTTAGACTCTGAAGACATGAAATCCCAAGGGTTCCTTTGTTCTTGGCTCTCCCTGGAGGCACCACTTCAGGCTTTTATTTATTTATTTATTTGTTTGTTTATTTATTGCACCAAGATTAAGTTATTTTAAGGACCTGGTTGTCTGAGACTCTGCTATGGGACACCTGGTGTGGAGCTGGCGAGGAAATCTGCTCTGACTGTATGAGTGCAGTTGTGTGACCTCAGTCCTGTCTCAGGTAGTGAGGGTGTGGCTCCTGGATGTTCCAACAAGGGAGTTTCCCCAACAGCTTATAGAAACTGTGTCTGCATTCTGCCAATAATTAATGCTTTCTGTATTTCAAAATTTATTATAGCTTAAAGAAGGATTAATTCTTTTTGTTCTTCTGAAGCCATTGACTAAACGCATTTTGGCCCCCATCACTGATTTGTTGAACATTCTGTTCTGCAAATCTCCATTGGCATAGAATGAATTTTTATGCTGAGATATGAAGATTTTTTTCTTTTTCTTTTATTATTTATACATATTGGTTTATTTTTTAGAATCTATAACTTTAATGACTTTTTGAGGGAACTAATCTGCTTCTGAAGATTGTGGGGCTGTCTGTTGGAGAGATTACTCCCCTAGGGTATAGCAATACTTTTCCTCATGCAAACAACTACTTTTACTTCACTGAAATTATTTGGCTTTTTTTACAGTAAATCAAAATGGCAATCAGGTGTTACTGGACTGCCTGAGCGAATCCTGGAAGAAATGAACTTGTTTAATTACAATCATCAGGAGCCTTCTTATTTGCCTTTGTGAGTCTGGGCTCGTTTTTTTTTGTTTTTTTTTTTTTTTTTTTTTTTGGTTTTTTTTGGGGTTTTTTTGGTTTTTTTTTTTTTTTTTTTTTTTGTTGTTGTTTTGTTTTTTTTTTGTTTTGTTTTGTTTTGTTTAGTTTTGTTTTGTTTTGTTTTTAATATGGAAAGGCATTACTACAGCCACAGTGAACATCAAGTAAAAAAACTCCAAGTCATGTAATTTATTAGAAATGCCATGAACAGAAAACTGTGGTAAACAGTAGATAAGTAGTGTAATTTTCTATCCAAACTTCTAGGTGAATAATTTGCTAATTAGAACAGCTATAACCACCTACACTAATCACAAAATAATGACATAAAAATTATACATAGAATTCTATTATCCTGCCACAAAAATTTTTGCATTCTCACCTCTCAATGAGAATACATTATCTTATAATCCTTTTTATGCCTGTTTAAAATTTGACTCTCAGTTGAGGAAAAAAATAAAGGCAGAAAGCTCTCCAGTAAACTTGCTTTGCTGTCCCTACATTTGTGTAACCTTTCAATATCCCAATTTCTGTCTTATTAATACTTTCAATTTCTATAAATCATCAAAGTTTTATTTGATGATAGTAGTACTGAGGCAGACTGCCAGGGGAGAGCAGCCAGTTTCTTCTAATAAGTAATATGCAGAAAATGTGTGTGAAAGCCCTCTGGCTCTCCTTCTTGAAGTACAATTAAAAAAAAAAAAAAAAAAAAAGTCCAGAAGGACCCAAACAAAACCAGCAAAACCAAAAACAAGGAAAAAAAAATCCCCAGACAAAAACCACCAAAAATATCTTGTTTACCAAATAAAGCTCCAGTTCACAGAAGGGTTTACAGATCAGAAAAACCTAAGAACACACAGTAAACTTCTCACAGTTCACTTACAGCAACCAATTTTCATGTGACAGATCCATTTTTTTTCACCAGATTTTGCAAGCCAGAAATAACTGGGTGAGAACGAGGCCCTTGTGCTTTTGCATTACTTTAAAGGCAGAGGGGCTTTTTTAATACTGTTCATAATTTCTCAGTTTAACCAAGTAGACAATAGACAGTGTTGAATTTTACCCATTTTCATTGAGTAAAGGTGTTAGGACAAAAAAAAACAGCCTAAAAGCAGCACTCTATTTATAAAAGAATTCTCTAATTTTGTTATGGCATGGTACAGAAAAAGAATGTATAAATGCATTTCAATTAAACCATATGTAAAGATACAGACATGAGAGACGCTCCTTTACCACTTTCCTATCTATAGGTAACTTCATCAAAATAATTATAAAGGGAGAGAAGCAGTAAAATTACTCTGTGCTTACTAAGTTCCTTTTAATTTGGAATATTTGATACCAATTTACAGCAATTGACTTGGTGAGGTTTAGAGTGAGAGAAGACAGTTTTTTGCTTTAGTATGTGCTCTGCAGAAACAGTTTGGTTTGATACCATCTTCAACATTTCTGTTCCAAGTGTTATATTTCTACAGTTCGAATATTAGATTTTTGTGAAACTTCAGCTTCTCCTTTTTTTATATATAATTTGCAAATCATAAAGAAGCAGTGCAGTTTGAGCTCCTGTGAACTGAGCAGCACCTCCTCTACTGGTGAAAACTCACACAGCTACAAGGACTTGAAGCGATATCAAACTCTGCTGTAAAGTTACTGGGTTAATTTTGTGAGTTCAGCAAAAACTGAGCTTTGCACGTTCACAGACAGAATATTAATGCTTCAGGTCTGTTCCTCGAACCCTTGAGATCAAGAGGAAGTCTAAACATGCCAATCTTAACTTGCATGGCTGTGCTTTTTATGCTTCTCTTTCACAGTGATATATTGCAAGTTGCAGTTACAAGGCCAGCTTGGATTTTTAATCTAAAACCAGCCCAGGCAAAGCATTAGAAATTTAAGACGCTTGTACAAACATACTCCTAAACTTTGGAGAAGTGTTTGCTCTTTCTTCAAAACAAAATCATTCTGTGACAAAAAAAAAGGATAAATGTTAAAAAAACAAACTATAACACACCATTTTTTTTTTTTCTTAAATTGTCCAGATTTCTTAAAGCAGTCTTTCTATTCAGAAAAGGGGACTGCTAATATGAATTCTTTGGCTTTATGGGTAAGTGCATTGATGCACTTGTATATGTGTGAATGGCTCTGTATATATATATATATGTATGTATGTGTATATATGTATATATATATATAAACAGAGATTAAATCTACAAAGTGCCCTTTAGAATTAGTGACATTTTTGCAGTGCTTTAGAGGGAACTGGAAAGCAATTTCAGTTTTCAGATTTTGTTTTATTCCCATTGAGAGAATATTTCTTTAATAATATTAATTATTATTTTTATGACAAATTATTAAGAGGAAGATGCCACGGACCACTGTTGTATTTAATTTTTGATTTTTCAGCCCTGAACTTTCTGTCAAATCTTCCTTTCTTCATTTAGCTGTCATGAATAGTGTTGTTGCTACTTGCAAGAAGCATCCTGAGTTTTAACGCAGTCGCCTTTCTCTTCTTCTTTATCACGGCACAAAACCTGCAATGGTGGTGAGTCTTCTGTAGCAATCTCTTCTTTATTTTTACTTTTTTAATGATAAAATTATAATTCTCTTTCTTGGCTTGTCTTAGAATCCAGGGTAATGTCGCTTGGGCCTCGGGGGCTGTTGAGCAGCAGCAGCAGGTATCAGCTGAGGAAGTCAAGGTAACATTAACAGTCGTGCCTGGCTTCATAATAGCAGTTTCCTCCTCCAGGATTTGTCAGTTTTGCTTTGGCAGTTCAGTCAGCAATGGCATGTGCTGTTTGCCTCCTGTCTGTCCAGCAAAATAAAGGGAATCATTTTCTCTTGGAGGTGACAAGGCTGAAAAGGGAACCTCAGCAGTCTGTTTTGGCTGGCTGTGCAAAGCTGGATTTGTCGCCCTACAGCTGTGATGACCTTTTGTGTTTAGGAATATTTGAGTCCTCTGGATAATTTAATAATGAGCAAATCCTTCTCCAACCTACTTTTCAAAAGCTGCATCCTTTCTGAACTTTGCTGCTTTCTTTTCACTCACTGTGAAGAATAGTCTGAAGGAAAGAAAAGTGGGGAGAAAACAGGAGAAAAGACAAATCTCATTTCTGACTTCAGTGAAGTCAGTAAAGCAGAGTGAGTTGAAGGATACAGATGATCTTCTTGAGAGCTCTGCTCCCACTAGACAATAATCTTGTCATAAAAGGGAAGGGAAGGTTAAAACAGAAACCCAGCATAACCAAGAAAAAACCCAATGTGTTAAATTGCAAAGTTGGTGCAGTGCAAGGATGTGAAGAAAGCAGTAGACTCCTGAACCAGAGCTTGTAGAGAAAATAGACCCTCATACCAAAATCTGCCCCTTGTGAATGTTGAAAGTTCTGTATGCCACAACATACCAACACAGATTTGCTTTTAATCACTGCACCTTTTCCAGAGAGCCTGCAACAAATGAACTCGATTATTTAGCCATGGGATTTCAGTCAGAGCTGGCTTTGAATCCTCCTTGCACAAACAGACTGCAAATGCATGCCAGACACCTTTGGCTGACTGAAGGGGTTTCAAAGATGTGAATAGTTTGCCCAAGCTACAGGGAGTTTGGTATGGGTTTATTTTTCTTTTCAGTACCCACAATATGAATTAGCTGCAGAACACTTGCCCTGAGAATTGTAATTTTAGTTCTCAGAGTATTTTCATGTTTGCCACTTCACACAGCGTGCAGTGACTCATCAAAAATTAATTGTGCTAGTAATTTGATGCTTTGGTTAACAAATATGAGAAAATATGCATTATTTGAAAAATGGTTAAATGAACATGTTTAAGCTTTCCTGTAGGAAAAAGAAAGTTTTAAAAATGTATTTTTATGTTCCTTTTTGTATAGACAGTGTGAGACATTATGGCACTAGAGAGAGACCTAATTTTCGGGGAGAATTGCAAAACAACTTGACACTGTCTTAATTTTTTTTTTTCCATTCTTGCACTGTAATCCATTCATTCTTTATTCATTTTCTTTTCCCAGAACTTCTTTTCTTTTATTGTGTAAATGTAATTTCTTAGAAGAGGATAAAGTACTTGCCTTCTCATAGAGTTCTGGCAAAAATATCAGTACAAAGGTTGGATATTACTTGTTATTAATAGTAAATTATTGCCTCATCTTTGTCTGTCTCTTTGTCTGTCTGTATATCTTCAGTATAGTTTTTATACTATGCAAATACTTTGAAGTTTGGGGGAAAAAATACATGAAAAGGTAAGATTGTTTATAAGATGAAATTTCATGCAGGGATTTCCCTTCAGTCCTGACACAAAGCCATAGCTGAGTTCCAAGGTAACCTGGATGGGACTATGCTTTTAGGAAAGTTAAAAGAGTTTTGAATCAAACCAGTGCCTGTAGGGCTTTTTTCTTTATTGGGGAAAAAAAAAAAAATAAGTTATATGGTATATTTCCCAGGGCAGATTAATTTCAATAGACCACCTGCATTTTGTTCTGAGAGATGTGTGGCAGATGCAAGATAAAAATAATCAAATTCTAATCTAAAATGCATCTTTGTAGATCCACATAGTTCTAAAATAAAGAAATGCCTTTCATTTTGTAACTACTGAAACCGTAATGTGGCCTTTTAACTGCAGGAATTAACTAAACCTACTTGATAAACTAATCCATCTCCAGAAGAGCTCTGATTTACTCTGTAGTAGAATTAAAACTTCTCTGTTTCAAAAGAGCTAAATCCTTCCTGGCTCTGATTTAGAAATAGGTAAAGAAATATCTGAGAGGTACCAGCACAGATGTGTTTGTGCATCTACAAAGCATTACAACTTTCTGACTAAAGAAGGGCAAGCACATTAGGGAGGTGTCCAAGGTGCTGGGAAATAAAGACAAAGTATGTATATGAAATCACAGAGATTTCTGTAAGGTTTGCTCTTAAGACAATCGTGTTGACCTGAAAGTGTACATGCAGAAAACAAAATCTGTACTGTTACAGCACACACTATAAAAATGTAAATGCAGCTTGAAGCATGCTTTATTCATGAATGTTTCAAACTACTGAGACCTTAAAGGAAAAATAAAAAAAAAAAAAAAGATGAAATAGTTTCCTCTATAAAACTTTAAAGTTAAAATATGTATTTAAAAGAATAAATTATACATAAATCTGATTTATAATTTATTGGCTATTAAAGTTTTATCACAGAAACAAGGAGAATGGGATATATGTAAATACAAAGAAAAGTAAACATAAGCTGGATGCCTGTCTGAGGAAAGAGTGAAGTTTAGGGTTTGGGGTTTTTTTAAATATAGCTGTAGTCAAAAAGAAGCACTTGTAAGGCTGCCATCAGAATACTACAACCCAGAGTATTTTTTTCCATAAGAAATAAAACCCTGATGCTCTCCGGCATGCAGTGCTGGTGTTTATTCAGGTCAGCAATCTTCTGTGAGGTAAGGCAATAGGGACATATCTAAAATAGTCAGTTCCCATATTTGTTGCAGTCAGGTAGCCAAGGAGTCCTGATTTCACCCTGTGATTTTTATAATGTGTCTACGTGAGCTGCGTGTCAGAGGCTTGACAGAGCTGCATATTTAATACAAGCGGATGTGAGAATCAGAGGCCATAAAAGGAGGAACATTTCAAGCTTTCTAAACCAATCCTGCAAACCTGTGAGCAAGGCTCATGCACAGTCTTAACATCATAAGTGTCGTCTCCCACTTCAATGCAGTGAAAATATGGGCTACATCTAGGCCTATTTAAATGTATGTACATATGTATAATTAGGAATTTAATGGGCTGTGTTGTTCTGATTCATTCAGGATTAGTTGTTAACTGTAAGAAATTGGTTACAGTCATGACTCCACTACAAATTGATTTGGCAGTGGGTACAGAAAACAAACCTAGCAAGCTTGTTAATAATGCTATCAACTGCATTCCAAAAATATTCTGATTGCTCTACTTTATGAAACCTTCCTGGGCTGTGCAGCTGCCAAGGCCACACAGAATGAAGGCAATAAATAAGGGTTTCCACTTGGAAATTTTGCTGTCAAGCTCATGACTGTTTGAGACTTGTACAAAGATTGCCAGGTTTTTCATGCTTGCCCATTATTCCCTAAAACCCATTAGAAAAGAGTTTACTGGGATTTTTGCGGGGTGAGTAATATGAATTACTAAAAAAAATCCCCAAAATTTGATGTTCAGACTTAGAAGAAAACAAAAAACCATAATACTCTATTTTCTATTGAACCTTTGTAATAGACATTTTAAATCAGAGGTTAAAAGATGAAATACTTGTCCTTCATTACATTAAGGTGATCATTTTCACCAAAATGATGAATTGATGATAAAATATCTTGAAAGCACCCTTATATTTTAATTATCTTAGAATTTAGTGGAATTTTGCATTTAGTAATTAGTTTAGTAAAGAAAATTGGAGAAAAGTAATGAAGCAGTAGGACTTGAAGTAGTTATTTTCATAATCCCCTAAGGTATTAAAGTCCAAAAGAAAGTAAGCATCTTAATAAAATACCCTTGAAAATAAGCTGAATACTAATAAAGACTACTTGTCTCTGGACAAGGGGTAAATTACAGCAGTGATCTTTTTCTGGTTTTCACTATATCAACTTCTTTTTCTTCTTTCTGTGGCTGAACCAGAGGGAAGTATCTAGCATGCAGGACAGCTTGATTAAGCCTAAACTATTGGTAAATCATGAGAGCACTTGAAATATTTTGCCCTTTTCAAATCACAATGGCACAAAAAGAAAATCACTTAGCAACACCTAAGGATGTGAGGCCAGACCCTGAGCGATCATTGGAATGTCTGCACTGCTTTTGTATCTTGGCCAGTTCTTTCACAATTCTGGTCTCTTTTTAGCCATCTAATATTTTCCCATTAGTGTTGCTAAACAACCCCTTTTTTCTGATGCACTCTTCAGATGCCTGTCTCAGACTGTATTTAATTTCCTTCTTTCTTTGAAAGGCCCCTAATCTTGTTTCTCTTTACTCTGTTACAGCTGTGTAAATCTAAATTAATTTATTTTCCTCTTAGGTTTAGACAGCCAACAAAAGACTTCCATCACCCCGAGGTGCTCACTGTCAAATATTTGAGTGTGGCAGCCATAAAATGTTGATGAATTCTAGGCAATTCTTGGAACCTGGATCTTTCATTTATGCTTTTGAATGGGAGTAGAGCTTTTTGCAAAATTTGGTGACTACAGCTAGGACTGGTGGTACTGCCAGTACCAGTTACAACTACCCTTGAAATTTTCTACTTTAATTGTTACAGTTAATCCTCTCAGAAAAGCTCAGTCCCTAAAGGAGAATATGAGTTTTAAGTATCTAAACTGTGGCTTCAGTAAAACCCCATGTGAAGTATATTTGTTTTCTGCAAAACTCTAGGGCCATCAAGGAAAGACCTTCCAGAATCTTTCCAAGAAATTTTCTTCAATGTATTCTGTGTTTTATTAAGGAAGAGTGCTGGAAAGAGCCTGGGGTTTTTGAATTTATTGTAAAACTTCACTTCCAAACAACTTTCCCATAAGGAAAAAATGGGGATGATTTTAAAATTTCCCAGTCATAACCTGGGAATAATACAGGAATTACCAAATCCTCACATTTCTTTGTTGTGCAAAAACCAACTTAATTTCTATTAGAAAATATTTGTCTCTTCCCTCTGCTGACAGTGGCTGTGCTCCTGGATGTTGTTGTTACCCTTTACCAAGGTAAGAATTGTCTCTCATTTTTGAGGCTCTGAGCCTTCAAACTGGTAAAAGAAAAATAAAGGAGATAGGTTTTTAATGTTAGAATTTCTCTGGTTTATTCAGCTTTAGTTCATTGAGAGGTTAATACTCTCAGAATTAGATAAAGAAGTGCCAAGGCTGAAAAGTCAAGTGATCCTAATTAATAAGTTAGAATCATGACACTTGTTCTGTCATCTTTGTTTTGGTTGTATGTTCACAGTACCCAATATTAAGGATGTGGTCACATTCACTTTTATGACATTTAAGTCATATATAATTTTCATTTCCTATTCAGCCTCTTTCTACTTAGTAATGGGTACAAAGACTACATGAAATATAGAGCCTTATTTTTCTTGTGTCTCTTCTCTAAAATTTTTTTTACAAAATACAAAGGTGCTACAAAGATAAAAATGGATGTACTTGCACCTAAAAACTCTGAGCAACACAGGAAATGGTTGTATAAACTCTTCAAGGATCTGCCTATCATTTGGGGCATCTAGAGTTTGTGATGCCAGAATCCTCCGTATTTTGCATGCTGGAAGCAGAAATCTCACTGGGTTCAATGGTAGTTGGCTTTTTAGATTGTATCAAGATGCCCCAAAGTCTATATTCAAGCACATAGTCTGTGAACACCTATGAAAAAAAAAAAAAAAAATGATTTTAATTGCTTTGACCAGCAATATACACATATTTTGAAGGAAGCTTTGGAGCATAATCCAATATTGCAAGATAGGGTAAAACTGATTTAACCACACCACCAGACTTTCTGACACCATCTTGCTCATAGTACAGCTTCTAGCTGCTACAATGAAGGGTGAAGGAAACATCCTGAAAGCAACTTCATTCTCTTAAATGTCTTTCAACAGTTGCCAAATTGATGCATATGTGTAAATATCTATTTACTCAAAAGCTGTATGAAAATGCCTTTTTGGAGATTGTAAATCTGCAGTGTCATAGGACAGTTCAGTCTTTGTTGTTCCTAATTTTGAATTCCTGATTGTTGCAACCACTTCTCTCTCTGAATGTTTTATAGTTTATGTTTATTTTAGATACATTTACTTTATGCATGTTTTTATATAGCTGTTTGACTTCATGTTGCTCGTTCTCTGGTATTTTAAGGTACCTTTTCACAGATTTGGTGTAATTTAATGAAACATATCTAGGGCTAGATTTTTGTTCATTGATGCTTAACTCTGTAGAACATTTGATGCAGGCCTTGTGATATACTGAGGACTACAAGAAAAAGACAGAAGAATTTTATATGAAATGAAATTTACTAAAATAGGTGTTTAGAAAAAGGAAAAATTTTAAACTTTAGACACCCCCTTTAAATTTGTGAAGCAAACCATTTTTTATTGAAAGCAGATAATCGATGTTTATCAAGATTTTCTAATTTTTTTTTTAATTTCTATCCTCCAGTATAAAAACTTTAAATTTCATGATTATCTACTTTGTAAGCACCTTATCTTCCAAATCTCCAGTCAGACCACACTTGCCATGCTGATTTCTATTTTCTTATATTTTTTGAAACATGATTGGATGCTTTAACCAAACTAAGTCATTTTCAAGAATTGCTAATGCAATTCTATGATCTAGTTTGCTCATAATTAAAGCTGCTTTGTAATATCACCTCTTCAGAGCTGCCTGCAAGGCTCTGCCAGAGAAGCTAATTGTTTGGATTAACTTAAAGTAAAAGTCTAGCTTATGATCACAAATGTGCCCCACAGGAATTTAGTTACCTGGGCTGGGGCACATTACAAACTGTGGTTTAAGAACATACACTTAAATGCACACCTATTAAGGCTCATTCTTTTCCCATTTACGCTGGTATAAATCACATTGAAATTGCCAGAGCTACACTGCTTTTACGGCATTGTACTGGGAGCAGAGGAAGGCTGATTAAATTTATGTTAATTGACACTAATTGGCAGTAAGGACTTGAAGAGGATAAAGTTTTTAATAAAGCATTAAATAGACAGATGATCTGTCTAAACCAACCAAAGGCATTTTCTTAATCTAAAAATCCTGCTGCCTTATTATTCATGTCCTAAAGCTAATCTCTAAACCGAAATCAGCTTTCTGGTCCTGGACTACATGGAGTCCTAGAGCATCTTCATAATTAATGCTGGTTTTGCTCTCCACTGCTCAAATAATTTTCCTGTTGGTGACCTATCCCTCCAGTGTCAGGGCTAATTCAACACAAAACTTCGAGGAACATTTCCTTCCCAGTTCTGTAGCCTCACTCCATTGCTCTTGACTCTGAGCATCTACTGAATATTCCATTCCTTTCTTCAGCAGCAAACCTATGTTTGCCAGGTTACACTGGCAAGAACCTTCTTCCTAATTGTCTGTCCTCAAAGCCTCCTCAAAGTGATTTCAAACTATTTCTTAAAAGTTGAAGGAAAAAAAATATGACAGGAATGACAGAAGCTGTTGGAGAAAATAATGGCTGCTTGTAGCCCACACAGTCTTGTGCATTTCCTTCTTCCTGTGGATGTCATGGAATCCTGCTGAATTGATATTCAGTATTTGTTCTATGTATATGTAGTGCATAAAGTGTTCCAGAGGAGGCAATGTACCCATGTGTGCATAATATATATATGTATGAATGTGTGAAATATGATATATGTATGAAATACAGTGGAAAAAATATATACAAAATGCATATATAGATAAATATATATAGTATATATGTGTGTGTGTATATATACTATATATATGTGTGTGCATATATATAGTGTGTATATATATATTGGTAGTATGTACAGAATATTTATACATAGACACCATGTATTTGTGTATAGATTTGGATTCACTACTGATATCTGGTGCCACTGATATCTGGTTCAAAACACCATTGATGATCTCCAGATGTGTGATGTGTGTGTTACTGCTCTGTTTCCTGCTCTTCCTGTGGGAGTTCTTAGGAACTCTATAGTGAGGTCCAGTGAAAAAAACCAAAAAAATATTGAGTTGTTTTGACAACAGTCCATTCCAAACCCTGGCATTGTGATTAGTCCTATTGAGTTGTTTTGACAACAGTTCATTCCAAACCCTGGCATTGTGATTAGTCCTAATTATGTAGAGTACAGGTAGCCAGTAGAGACTGTGTTGGAACCTTAGGCTCTCAGATTTGTGGTGTGATCCTTCTGTAATCAGCACATCCTGCAGAAACAGTGCTCAGCTGCTCATTTGTCATTGTTTAAACTTGTTCAAGTTAAGGTTAAACTTTAAGGTAAAATCCTAAGCTAAATGAAGCACTTTTGCTTTTTTTTTTTTTTTTTGGCTTTACTGATGAACTCTCTATAGTTTAAGTGTACATTTTTTGATACTTATTCCTGATTTAACCCTGTTACAAACCCACTGTTGTCACTGGAATCCTTTCCCTGATATGACACACATGTAACTGCCTCCCTAATTACTTAAAATCACTTTAAATGGTTAGTCTCTACAGGATCTGCCTAGACTAGATACTTGGAGTACTGAACAGTGAATCTTATTCTGTGTTCCAAACTGCTGAAAACATTAATTTTCAATTTAAATTCGGACTATGGGTTTGCAGATGTAATATTTAAGGTGTAATTAAACACAGATTAAAATTTTGATTGCAATTTGCTGTAACTTAAACACTTAAATCCCTGTTCATGACCACTTATTAAGGATTTAGGAGTGCTTGTACAAATTATACCCAATTCCTTCATAATTTTTTGGAGTTGAGTCTCCCCAGGGTTAACCAGTGCATGAAAACTAGTGCTTAACATAGTCACTTGGATCTAAACAGTTTTTATGGTTATTGTATATTGTATTAATACTGATATTATTTAAATATTTAAAAACCCTAAGATGGAAGGAAGAGAGAGAAAAAAAAAACACCCACCCTGCTGAGCTCTGGCTTCTTATTTATTCTTTATTATTAATATGCATCTTATTTTTCACCATTAGAATCAAATCAACCAGTTCCTGACAAGAAGTTTTAGAATAAAGTTTGTCACAAAGCAACTTTTTTCTTTAGTTTAATCACACACATTAAATTGAAATCCATTAGAAGATGACTGATAAAGAAACCCTGCCACATACACTCATATCTGCAGCAACATGAAGATATTGCCATACTAATAAAATTCCATCATTTTCTTATTAAGTGAACATTCATCCTTCTAATTCAACAACTTATTCTCAGTGGATCCTTGCTAATATTAACCCCAGGAAAGGGGGCCTGCAGGGAAGTGTGCATTTCTTTTTTACATTCAGTTCCTGAGTTCTGAATATGTTACTTTTCAGGAAAAAAAAATGAAGCAATTTCTCCCTGGTGAGATTTTTAGCTTCATCCTCTGTAAAATCTGTATCAAGCAGCCGGGTAGAAAGAAGTATCAGTAATTTACATTACTGCTATGTGTCAAGCAATGCTGCTCCAAATTTAGGAACCAAAGCTCTGTGACAGAGAGGAGGGAGGTTGCACAGGTTTTTAAGAAGCACTGATTCCCTTGGATGTTGGTTATGCATCACCTGTCCTGCTATTTCTCCCATTTCTTTCCCTATTGTCAGCCATCCCAGCCTTTCTGCACGTTTTCCCTGTCGTTTATTCTCCAGAAATTACACGACACTTAAAACTATCCAATCTGAAGTATAGCTCTTCATTTTCTTCATGGACCACTTCAGGCTGTCTGCACACTTTACCACATAAAGGAAAATTCCCCGGTGTACATCAGACGTTAATTTTTACAAATCTGTGGAGAGAAAAAACATTTGGGAATAAATTAGTTTTCTACTGCAATTTCTGGGTCAACAACTGCTTCATGTTGGCTTGGGCAAGAATCCAGTACAGTGAATGAGTGAAGTCTGAGATGCAGCACCTGCAGACTGAGATACTCTTTTTTTGAGGTACACTGGTAATGTTTCATGATTTATCTTTTTCTGGACTGATTCCAGGAATAATCTGCTTATTCTGTGTTGCTTGTTCTCATATTTGTTCACAGACTGCTGTTCTATGAATTAACTAAATAAGGACTTGCTGTTCTTTCCATGAACCTGTCAAACTCTGTGGCCTATTCAGTATCCAAAAGATCTCAGTGGTCAAGTGAGCAGATGACAAAGTCCATTTACTTCTCCATGACAAACTCTTCTCCCTGATTTTGCCTACTATTACTTATGCAGAAAAATTTCTAATCATCAATGAAAACGATTTGTAGATTAAATTCTTTACAAAGACCTCTGTATTTACTGTACCATTTACTGGTATATTGTTCTGATACCTTAAAAATCTTTACCATTTATTGATGGAATCTCTTCCCTGCCCCAAATGCCACTTCCAATTTAGAATTATCCCCTATCTAAATCTGTCACAAAAATAGATAACCCCACTAAAATTTGAATCAATTTGGGTTTTTTGAATTTAAAAACCCAGGCAAACAAAATCACCAAAACAAAACCAATTCATAGCATGTACTACAATTTTTTTAGCTGCCTAGTGCACCCATAGGCCTTGACATAGTTCACCAACAATTCATAAAACAAACAAACAAAAAAAACCCTGTAATTTTCCAATTTCATGCAAAAATAAAGTGGCTGCTTTATATAAATTATATAGGTAGATTTCATCCATTTGAACCTGATTATATTTTATTCCTTATAAATTGGGAAAGATGCAGTCATGAGACTTCGACATCCAGAAAAATGCAGATGAAAGGAAAACCAAAATGAACACTATTTTTTTTTTTAATGATAAGGATTCAAATAAAGACCACAGAATTAAGAATATGCCAAAGCAGCACTTCTTTTAGAGTTCCCTAGAATAGGGGGAAAAAAAAAAAAAAGATAAAGTAGTACTGGCAGCCTCTGTAATCTGTAGTCATTAATTTCTTAACAGGTCTAAAAATCTGAAAGATTTTGTCCTGGCACAAGCACCTGTGCAAATGAAAACCCCTGATCCAAAGACATGATCCTTCAGCTTCTCTGGACTTTCTTAGGATTTTCTGGTAACTGAGAAGGTTTGGGATTCTTCAGCTGAAAAGCACTTGCAAGAATGAGCCAGTGCTGATTGCTCAGTCCTGTATGTTGTCTATTAGGTTCCAGTAAAAATTAAGAGGGTGACCAATACGAAAAACTGCTAAAACTTGCAATAAGTTTTTTGAACTGCTTTTTCTTCTACTGTATTTAACTTTTAGAAGATCTATTGATATACAGCTAGTGTGGCCATGGTTGTTTTGGATACTCCAATACACTTGTCTAGTTAAACAACTGGAATTTTTGGGTATGGCTTTGGCTGTTGTCCAAGTGGGCAAAAAGAAGATGTGCTTATGCAAAAAGGCTTGTTTGAAATAAGAGACTAAAAATGCATCTGCAAATCAATGCTTTGTTCAGTATAAACAGAAAAACATAAAGATTTATGTTTGCAAATCTGAAAACAATCAGACAGCTCCAGCAACAGAATTAAGCAGTTGTAATCTTCCTCCAAAAGCTAGACATGGTTTCCTGTTTTGGAACTAAAACCCATAGAAAGTAGGCAAAGCAGCAAGGGAAATTCCAGTCAGTTACTTGTTGAACATTTTTCAAGAAGAAATGTGTGAGCCCATGTGGCATTTCTAATGCCTCTATTAGTTACTGGAAATATGAAGTTGAAAAATCAGACAGGGCAAAGCCGCCTTTTCATCAGCACCAAAAGGGAAAATACTGTGAGACAATAAACATTAATTCTTGAAGGGGGATGTTTCTGGACAAAGAACCAAACCCTAGGAATTACTCAGAAGAAAAAGTTCTAGAAAAAGGGTAATGCAATTCCAAGATTTTTGAAAGTCTTTTAAAATAATATGCCAAGGTCACACATTTTGTGTAATGAAACCACATCAATTTCTGTCAGACATAGTCTTAGTAGGAGAAATTTGGAGAGAAGTCAGTTTAACTCGAATTTTCCTTTTGCTCTTTTTCCCCTTAAAATATTAAAAAAAAAATGGG
>VXBN01004394.1:241845-263578 GCA_013397395.1 Sinosuthora webbiana
AAAAATGGGTTTTCATTTTTTAAAATTTTTTTTTTTTTTTTTTTTTTTTGTTTTTTTTATCTGAAAGTCAAACAGGTCTTAAACTTATACTAGGTCAGTTATTATTCTAATTTAATCTTTTTTTCACTGGTGCCATTATTTTTTGATCTATCTTAGTTACGTACCTGGGCTGTGAAAGACAGGCACAATATGAATTGAACTGACCCAGTACAATATGAATTGAACTGAATAATGCTTCCTATTTTTAAAGCAGTGATAAAACAGACAAAGAGAACCAAGACAAACATCTTTCCTTAAGGCCTTCTTCTTTGATAATTTAGAGAAAGACAGTCCATGAGACTTTCCTAAATAACATTATGGTGGCCAAGGACCCTTGCTTAGTTTTCCTGTCTTCATCCTTGATATGGTGAGGAAAGAAGAATTTTTTGTACCATCCTGCTAGGAATTGCTATCACTAGAGCTATGCAAATACTGTATTTTTGGTTTTGTAAAGAAAGGTTAGATTTTAACCTGTGTCTTCCCTCTATTTGTGTTTCAAATTTTGTGGAAAAAAAGACATTTCAAGAGGTAGGTTTCAGCTTCTGGTTTATATAAAAAAGTGTTTTGTTATGTTACCAAAACAAAATCATTAAAGACCTTGGGTCATCACTTTGGTTTACAGCACTTCACCACCCGTGATGAAAAATTCAAGTGAGTTCTCACTATGAAAACAGTTGTTAGGAAATATGATTTAACAGTAAACTAGAAAATGGTATCTGTTGGCTTGGAATTAATGAAATGCAAACAAATTTCTATATGTACATTTCTATTTTTGCTGATATTTTGCTGATGACACCATATCAGGGTAAGCTCCCTTTAATGTCCTGCTTCAAACTAAGATAAAGACTGAAAGAAACTCTTTACATATCACCAAGAATTACTAATATACAAGGGAAAGTCTCAGTAAACTTTGTTACACCACAGGTTTTGCCTATTTTGGAAGGCATTAAATAGTTTCCCTACTTGTTCTGTCTTTCTACACATTAAAAAAAAAAAAAAAAAAAAAAAAAATTGTCACAAAAAAAATAGACTTCCCCTTTTCTGTGTAGGAACTAGAATGAGTCACCAAAGCCATCAGTGGTGACAGGGAAGGTGCATACAGCTGGGTGTTTATAGCTTGGGCTGTTTTGGACATCCCAAACCAGATCCTTCACTGGTGTAAATTAAATACAGTTCCCACTGATGCCGAAAGGAGTCACACCACCTGAGGACCCCAGAGCAGAATTATCTGGAATCCTGTACAGGAAAAGATTAAGATGTGACCCAGCCCTTTCTTCATAATACAGGAACAATTTAATTCCAGGAATTCTTGCTGTGCAATTTTGGAGTTGGAAATATTAACATGCTTTTTACTGTGCTTATGTGCAGGTTAAAAAAAATATGATTTATTCTTTCTATTAGGGAATAATCACACACACACATATAACATATATGAACATATTATTTCAAGTCCAGATCTAATCCTAGGCTTGCAATAATATTGGGGTAAGATTTCTATGTAATTATATTCAAATTAATGCATTATTACATTAATTTTACACTGGCTTAACTAAGTAATCTAGGCATCAATCTACTAATGTTAATGTAAAGCAGAATAACTCATCTGATTAATACCTAATAAAAGCCTGTTTCTATACCTTATTGCTGAATTTGTTGAGTTTTGGTTTTGGTTTTTTTTTTTTCCTCTCCCAGAAGACAAAATTCTTGTTTGTTTGGAAGGGTTTTTTAACCTCTAGGCTGAGTGATACATTTCTGTTTATCAGCCACCTGCATCTCCTCAATGCATTCTGAGGCAAAAAATCAAGGCATAAGAAAGTCCAATTTTAAATTCAATCAGTTCCCAAGTTGTCTGGTGCAATGGTTTCCATTTCAACAGCTGCCTCTGTCTACTTCACCCACACGGAGGAACCAGCTTCCTCTGGAGATCTGAAAATGTACAGTTGGCAGCTAAAATTCAATTTAAGCCTGGCCAGGTACAATTTTATTGGCAGTGGTCCCAGGTCTTGCAATTGACTTTTAACCCCCTCAGAACTTTCCTTGTGTGCCTGATAGAGCTGTGCACTGCGTGACAACTTCACTGAAGTCCAACTGCTGCCTTTTGTTGCTCTGTGCAGCAAAATATTTTGAGCTCATAAACCATCAGCTCTGCATTTGAGTGGCATTTGTAAGAAGACTTCATGTTAATTATCCTCACAGAAAATAGCAAGTTATATGTGCTGTTATAAAGAACTGCTTTCTAAAAGCTACACTGGAGAATACTGCTCATTTTCTTGAATCCCAGTGTTTCATGATCCCTAATGTTCAAATTTTTTGACTTTGAAAATACTTTTCTTACTTTATAAACAACTTTCAACACTTCCAGCTTCTCTGATAATTGCTCCCACAACAGAACATTCAAAATGATACATAGGAATAGCACATTAAAGAGTTTATCCCTTTGCAGAAGAAAAGAGTAGAGGGATTCCTTTTGTCCCTAGAGTCTGTTTTTCTAATAGATAGCAAATTCTGATAACTGTGGACTAATGGAAAGTAGCAAAAGCATTCTCTATCCCAAAGTCCTTCCTCATGTTAGGGCTGAGCTTCACTTTTTTTTTAGGCAATTCAGCAAAAGAAGCAGCGAATCAAATGAAATTGGGAGCAAAACACTGACCTTCAAAAATTCAAACTGGAAACATCACAGCAGAACAGAATTTGTATATTTTTATTCCCTCGTTTTTGCAGAATAGTTCAAAATAGCCATTTAATCATAGTTCCTGGTACTAGAAAGCACAAAATCATCAACTAGAGTCATATGTTTATTTGGTTGGTAAAAAAAGAGATTGGTCTGTGCATCATCTGTGACGAAAACCTTCTAGATTAAAGGGTAAAAATTTGCCATGTTAGAAACCTTTATTGCATACACATGGTGTTTAGCTCATCCTTCCACAGCAGGCTGCCAGCTAGCCACAGGTAACACAAGAAATTTAAGCTCACAAAGGTATTTAAGCTGCCCAAACCTATCTCTGCCTAGAGAGCTACTCCTCACATCCACCAGCATCCTGCAACGTGGAACAAGAAGGGAATAAAGCAACAGGAGAATGTTACTTGCAGTAATTATTCATCAAAGCCCTTCCCATTCTGTCATCCGTGACTTACAGATTGAGAACGGGCAGTTTTAAAGGTGTGTGAGGGAGGAAATCTGTTGTCTTAGGTGATGTTCACAGGTCTTTGCCTCCTTACTTCTCACTGCATAGTACTATTACCCTGGTGGTCTGAGGTATTTCGTCAGATGAAAGAAAAGAGGGAGCTTTGAGTAACTAACTGAATTCCAGATCACTTGTTTTTTAAGAAAACAGTGGGCACAAATGTATAAAACATGAGTATCTGGGAACAAGTGAAATGAAAGAAGTTTTTCAGATTATTTTTCACTGTGAAACAGAAGTCAAAGACTGGGGCTTTGGTTTGAAGACCAAGCATGGCTGAGTCAGTTTGCATAAAACACAGGCATTAGGAGTTTGTATTGCTTCTCCCATGGCCCATGTTTTTGACTGAAATATCAATAAAATCTGATCTCACTTTTCTTTCTTAACGTTGCAAAATACTATATTTTCTTAATCCTGTCTAGAGTGAAGAATAAAGTGAGGAGTCTCTCTAGGTTTTGGGCTGGAGAAAATTAAATCTTAATCTTTGGTCACCTCTGACTCTTTTTCAATGGAATTGAAAGAGTTCAGATCAGTGTTAGAAAGGGTCAGAATTTACAGGCACTTGTTTTGCCAAAAAATCCATATTTTCTGAACTTTTAAAATCTTTCCTGACAAAAGTAAATGGGAGCAGAAATAGTGGTTTGTTTATTTTTAAATGTGACAAGGGAAAATAAATAGAGGCCAATCAATTATATCAATAAGTTATTGAGAATTGGAAAGTTACATTTCTTGTCAGAAGAACTGTGGTGTCACTGAAACTCAGCTCGGGGACCCAGCAGAAGTGGGTGCCAAGGAGCCACAAACTTTTGTTAAGGAAGAAAGGATATGGAAATAGAGAGGAGCAAAGTCAGCTTTAACTGTTTATTTATGCAAACAGCCATCTCTTGTATTGCTTGAGGTTAATTTGTCATTACTCATGATTCAGCAAACTCTTTGTGCAGTGCTTCACCACAGTGCTCTTGTTGAGATGTTCAGTGATAAAAACAAATTCTATTTTCTAACATCAGGAATATTTTTCTGTTGTCTTGGGTTTCCCATGCTGCGTTTGCAAACAAACTTCACATATAGAAAATGGCAATGGGCAGCCAAGGTTGTGGCTGATGAAACCTAGGCTTAATGAAGTTCATTTGCTAAAATTGTCCTTCAAGATAATTGGGATACAGCACCTTGAGCAGTGGGCCATATCTACTGCATCAATTTGGAAATGGAATTCTGTTTGTATGGCAGTTGCTTTTAGATAATGTGTGTAATTGTCTATGAAGAGCAGATAGATAATTTCTGTGCCTGACTCGTTGTGCAGTTGCATTCAAATAAGTACTGTAATAAACCTTAAGATTGTTTTCTTCAGCAACTCATCAATAATTTACTGTATGCAAAAAAAAGTCAATGCTGATCTAGAAATTTCTACAGATAATTTTCCCATCTAAAACTCTGTCATAGTAGTGCTAAAGGATATATTGAGCTAGCTGGAATTTATGCACCCAGATTCCATTTGCAATAATCTAAATGTAAGCTATGGGTAAACATGCTGGTGTGTGTCTAGAATTTTGGGAGACTAACAAGAGAAAGGAGGAGTTATTTAATCAAAAGAGGTATTACCTTAGCAGGAAAGTAGAAAGACTGAAACCATATGATCTTCATCTCTTGACAAAAGAGGCTGTGAGATGTGTGTGTACTCACCAGTTTTAATAACAAGCTCTCTTACTGGGATGTCAGTGACAAACCCTCAGTGACTGAGGAATGTTGTCTGGAGGTAGAAAGGGGGTTAATGCATGTTCCAGGTAGAAATGTAACTGAAGAAATGAGCATAAATGCTCTATGTTTCATGGGTTAGCTGAAAGACAAGGAGGTGGCTTCACAGATTGGAACATTTAACAGCCAGAATTGCTTTCACCGTAATTTTGAATGACCCAGGAGAAGACATACATGTGCAGGGAGAAAGAGGAAGAGAACAATTCCCCAGTGTGGGAAGGAATAGTGTGGACAAGGAATAGGATTGACATTGCTCTGTTTTCAGTGATCTGTTTGCTGTACTTTGGTTCCATTGATTAGAATCATAAGTTTCTGTGAAACTGTGTAGTTATACCTAGAGAGTGAATGTGCGTGTTTGTTTCCAAAAGAGAAACTGGGTATATGTGGTGTGCCGCCTGCAGAGACTTTCTCTGGTAATTTTCTCCTCAGATAAAAATTACCAAATGCTTTTGTTACAACAACTTCCAATAGTCTTTGTAGCTTCTTTGTTCACAGGTTCTTAACTATAGCACTGTACAGTACAGGATAGTAAAATTTATTCATAAAAGTGGCTCCAGTTTCCCTGTGATTATAATTGTCTTCAAAAGCAAAAGGTTCAAACTGTTCTAAAACATCAGCAGTAAATATTGTACTATTGACCTCAGCTCACTGTGATTAAAGAGATTAGTATCATTGAGCACAATAGTCATCTCCCTTAAAGTTTGAGTTTCACAAAAAATAATGAGAAGCCCTTGATCTCTCTTTCCCAGTGATATAGCCTGTGGGAATAAACAGAGCTAACTTTGTATGTTGAAAATGGGGAATAAAGTGTATTACTTCAGGCTGAAATGAATCCAGAGTTTGTGGTTGGATAGCTTTTTAAAATTTGGATATAGCTAATTGCAACACTGCCTGTAAATTCTATTAAAATCTTGTGGTCTCAACCTTACCTCCCGAGATGTTGTGTCTGGCAGTTTGCCTGGGTTGCCTACAGAGCAGCAAAAGAAAAATATTATGTGCAAGAAAATACACAGACTATCACAATCAATGTCTTCCATGTCATCCAAAAGTTTTATTAATTGGGCAAAATGTTACCTGAAATAACATTTTTTTGCTGCACTGACTTTCCTGAGAAGGTTCTTTTTCACTGAGGCTAAACTTATTTTGCACTCTAGTGAAGTATAATGGCTTGCAATTTCTTTTTGCTTACCATGTCTACAGGGTATCCTGCCTCAGTGAATCCTGTGGAAGCTTATCAACCAGTGTGTGCCCCTTCAGAAGATTACCTCCATGAATATTTAAGGAAATTATTCTGTAGAGATCCATCACATTGTTACTGTCTTAAATATTCCTTTGTAAATAAACTTAGGGGCCCCAGAGGAAGAAACCATGCTCAATTACCTTCTAGAGTGAGTTTTTACTAAGTGCCAAGGTGAAGAAAATGATGGTCAAGAACAGACAAGACTTTTACTATAAACTGGTCTCAATAGAATTTAATATGATTTCCAGCAGATTAAGCACTTATGGTTGCATTCTGCATTTGAGCACTTACATTTCTGTGGAGTGTATATTCTTTACATATATTTCCTTTCCCTTCCTAATGCTGATCCAAACTACAGTTTTGGGTGTGGGGCTTTCGTGTATTTTTCATTTTCCCCCTAAAACACTGTTCTGACAGTTCTGGTGCACAGTGATTCACAAAGTTTTTCCTATGCAATTCTCAGCTACCCATAGATATAAGACATTTAGTCTTCTCCATCATTCTCTGCTCAGTCCCATTGAAGCTGCTGTCACTGCAACGTTTTACTTTCTTCTATCAAGGCAGGCATGAAATTTCCAGTGGAGCGAATGCGAGCGCTAAGGCAGCTGCATGGGTCAGTAGGCAGATGGAAGGGGGGAGGGATTGGGAAAGCTAAACAGTTTGCATCCTTCTCTAAAAGACAGCAAACCACAGGGCAGGGATCTGCAATCTGATGATTTGACAGTGCAATGCCCTTTAGTTGTTTGACTGGATTTACAAGTTCTGTTTAGCTGACAGATATTTTGGCTAATACCCTTCCCCAGTTGTTTTCCTTTTGACTATCAGAAGTTCTGTTTAAAAATTTAAGCAAGCTCTTGTTGTACAGCAAAATAAACAGATTTCTCTTTCAGATAGGAGACACTCTCTAAGATTTTTGTTTCTATGAATACCCCAATGAATACAAAATATTGACCTAAACAAATGCAGTTTACTGAGAGTGCCAGTAAACAATCTGGAAAATAATTCAGAGGATCCAGCTTTATTTTGTTTGAAAACTGCTCTTCCAAGCTTACAAAACACAGCCCATATATTTTTCTCCTCTGGGTATTTTTTTAATTAGTCACTCTCCTGACTTGAAATCAAATAAATAGATTTTAAAGACACCAAATTAAATATAACCACAGCTAAGTAAGAAAAGTGTGGAAATACAAAGGAATTTACAGTGAGTGAAATTTTAGTGATTAAATATGTTTGAGTTTCTGAAATAATTGTTAGTAAATATTTTGAGTTTCTGAGGTAACATGGCTTTAAATACACTGTGTCTAAAATCCATGTGAGAATCAACAAGTAACTGTTTTAAAACAAAGAAATCAATGGTCCTGGAGGAGAGATAGACAGAGATGTTTGTAATGGTAATTACTATAATCAAGGGAAATAAAAAGATCTTTTGCTGGGATCACATGTTGACTGTTCACTGAATTGAAATCATGTGCAAAAATTTCTGTTTCCTTGGCCCAAAGCCTCCCCTTGAAGCTTTTCAGAGTGGACCAGCAGTAGCGTGTGTATTGCCAGAAGTGGCCAGGGATGAAGCACTGAAAACACAGACTGTCCATCCCCTCCCCCCTCAGTTTCTAGTGTAAATCTCAGGTATCTGATGCTGTCTGTGGGAATGTGCCTGTGAATATCTCAAACTCCAAAACACTGAGCAGCGGGAAGTGTGTGGGATGAGCCACAGATGGAGAGAATGAAACCAGGAACATTGGCTGTCAAGAGGAAAGCAAACAGCAACTTTATTACATTTCGGATGTCCTACATTCCGGCTCAGCCCATCTAAATGTTTCACCAGGTATGCCTGCATTAACATAGGATTTGAAGTTCATCTCCTTGCTTTCCCTCCTTCTGTGCACTGGTTTCATCACAGAGCAGCCTGATGGCATGCAAATGAGATTCCTTCTGGGTTAAAGTAAGCCAGAAGCCATGCTCCAGGAATATGCCTATTTGCTCCAAGCATTAATGTGCATGAGCCTTCAAACTACAGTTATTCTGAACTAAAACTTCCCTGTGCATGTCATAAATGTATTTCAGGTCCTTAAACAGCAACTTTGTGGTGGTTTTTTGTTTGGGTTTTTTTGTTTTTTGTTGTTTTTGTTTGTTTGTTTTTGTTGGTTTTGTTTGTTTGTGTTTGTTGGTTTTGTTTGTTTGTGTTTGTTGTTTTTGTTTGTTTGTTTTTGTTGGTTTTGTTTGTTTGTTTTTGTTGTTTTTGTTTGTTTTTGTTGTTTTTGTTTGTTTGTGTTTGTTGTTTTTGTTTGTTTGTTTTTGTTTGGTTTTTTCTTCTTTTTTTTTTTTTCTCATCAAACCTATTCCTATTTGGTCAGACATTGTCATTGAACCTTGGACTGTATTTCAGTAGGAGAGGAAGGACAAGTTGACATAGTCATTCTCATGTCTAATTTCTGTGAATATATGAAGCATTCTGTGAATTCACATAAAGCTTAGAGAGGCTTCAAGGATTTAGGTTTTGACAGGAGTTACAGAGGTTAAAGGTGAGACAGAGATGGAGAGGGTTTGCTTGCCAAAACTTTCTAGGTATCCTGTTTGTTTTTTTTTTTTCTCTACTACTGCTGAATTTGAGTAAGATAACATTAAGATAATGTTAACTAAACCACTGATGAAATGTGCTAAATATGCACAGTGTAAAACACTGCTTCTGCTAGACCTGTCTGGCTTGTATAATCCCAAATTCTCAGCAGTGCAACTGTGCACAACAGAAGCTGTTCATAATTAATGCCTGAAATCCCCCCCAACCACGCTGCTGCCCTGGGGGCTCCAAACCAGCTGCACGTGCAATTCCAGCAGCACAGATCCAATGGCACGAGGAGCTGCAGGGATTGCTCTGCTTCCAGACCTCCTGCAAGGCCATTTGAGCTGCAGTCACTGATCACTTTGCAGAGCAGCAGCTGTAGATGCTGCAGTTGTGTAAATACATTTCAGGGTTTCCTCTATGGGTGAGGGTGTGTGTGTCTACCCTGCTGCACCAGAAGGATATTTCAATGATTAATAAATGAACAGATAAGACAAGGTCAATCTGTAGTATATTTTTAAAAATAAAAAAAAAATATTTTTATATGTTTCTACTCATAGGAAACCACAGGCAGCAGTGGGAACGAGGAAGACTATTACAGCTGTAAAAAGAAAAATATGTCTATGTCTAGATTTCTATCACAGGAGAATTCTGCTGTCATGGTGTAGTCATTTGGGCCCTTTGACCAGGAGAAATTTATCAGACTTAAGAAGCTTGATTAATGAAACGTGGTAGACATGCTGATTCCCCTAACTAAAACCAACTTTAACTTTTTACATCTTTATAAGTTCTTTATTAGTCATTAAAGAGCCTAAATGATGCCTCAGCAGCTGCTACTCTGCAGCACAGGCACACAGTGACTGACAAAAGTTTTGGTACTGACAAAATGACTTAGGGATAACAATATTTGTTACCTGTGTGCAAAAGTATTCCATATCTACAATCACTGCCTATATATATTTATCTATAATCCATTTATCCATTCTTTTTTATCATAGCATACTGAATGAAGTTCCTTTTCAGCTGAGAATGCAAGATAAAATTGATGTAAAGCTTCAAAATTCACTATACAATTTAGAGGAGCTGACTGATTAAATGACAGATTAAACCTGAAATCAAAACCTAATTACTAGGCCTTCATTTTCCATTAAACAGATACTGTTGGTGTCAGATACCCCATTTAGAACATAAGTCAAGGACACAAGCTGTTTTTTTTTCCTCTCTATAATTACTGCTTTGATATCAGTTCTCAGGCAGATCTGGTCAAAAGAAAAACTCCTAGTAATGAAACTGTTTTCCTCCTTCACACAATAGCTCTGAGTGTAATGTATCCTCAGTGCACATATCCCAAACTTCTCTGGGTAATGGTATTGCTAAGGGTTTAGGAACTAAATTCCCTGTCATCTTTCCTCTGTTTTATGCAGCAGCACTCAGGAGAAATACATAAGAATCAATGTGTAGTAGGTCTAGAAAAAAAATCTGTGCAATATGAGTCTGTTAAAAACTTGGCCTGTTATTTAGTAATATGCCTGTGAATGTTAGTGCTCATCATCTCAGTTATAGCGAAAAGTAAATTGAGGAATATAAAATTAGGATAATTTGGTCATGATTATAAAAAATGTTGCTTGTTTAGATAAGAAAATAGCAAGGATTATTATCACACACTATTGCACACAGAAAAGCACTACATCAGATCTGTAATTCTATTAATAAATTAAAACCATGGCTAAATTACATCAGCTATGATGTTTTAAAGAATACAGTGCAATTTAACCACATCAAATTGATATTTTATAGTTGGTATCATTAATGGCAAGTCAACTGATCAATTTTTCACCAAAAAACATAGGGGTGGAAAATGCTGACAATTCACTTAAGTATTTAATAATTTATATGCTGTTAATTACTTTGACACAGATTGCTACATGCTATAACAACAATAAGTAAACCATCTGCTGATGACACAGAGAAAGAACTTGAAATTGTATTAATTAAAAGGTTTCTGATCACATAAGCTTAGAGTCTTTGCAAGTTTATGCACTTTCAGCAAGGGCCAGACTTTGGATGAGTTCTTGCTCAGGACTTCTTGATATTAAACCCTTCTTAGCGAAAAGAAGGGGACTAGAAGAAGGCATTACTTGCAAACACAGAAATGATGAAGGGACAGGGAAACAGAAATATTTTTGTATGATTCTGGGTTGAATCCTCTGGATTGTTCTAGCATGTTAGAGGCGTGGCCTAGGTATTAACATAACTCATGCACTAAGCTTTAAATTAACTACAAGTGTGTGTTCTGGGTTTAACAGAGTCAGAGTGATTTTATGTACTCCCAAAATTATGTTTTCTGGTTGCTAATTGTGCGCTTCTTTGTAATACCATGGTCTGTGTTTAAGTGGTGGACCTTAATAATTTAAGTGATTGATATCATCAAAATTATCGTCGGGAACAGAAAAATTCTTCTCCTCACTGGAGCCTTTCCTTAATGAATTTAAAAAAAATTAGCAAAAGAAGACTGGTGACAGCACCAATGTGTCTTGGAAGAAATCTGAATGAGAGTGTAGATCCTTCAAGAAGAAGAAACTTTCCTGGTTATATAGATCAAAAAGAATGATGGGGTGATCAAGGGTCATGTTTGAGTAGGGGTGTACCTGCGAATGTGGACACAGGGTCTGAAAGAAAATTTTTGGGGTTTATATCTTTCTCCATAATGACATCAGAAATGAACTTGTCATTTAGCTCCCATTAATGCTGACAATATTATTTGCATTCAATAGAGAGGTAGGAGAAGTCATTTCTTATTCTGTGGAGAACTATCTGTTAAGTGAGACAGGCAAGTGTTCTTGCTGACAAACAGAAGCAGCATTTTAGTACCAAAAGCCAAGGAAGTCAACCCCAAGCTGCAGCAACAAGAGGAAAAAAGCATATTCTTTCATGTCTCAGGCTGCAGAACATGAGCCTCCCACACCAGTATCCAGTCAGAGGTCACTGGGAGACCCAAATGCTTAAGCTTTCTTGTTGTTTACTTAATCTTTTATTTTCCTTGCTACATTGCTGTTTATANTATCTTCCATGAAAAATTTTTTAATGAGCAAAAATAGTTTCAGATAAGGTTTATTGACTGGCCCCTATAAATAATATTAGAATTTTGGAAGATATTCTATTTATTTATTTATAAATATATAGTTTTATCCACCATTTGAATGGTTATACCTATTTAGGCTCTGCAGGAAGTTGGACAGGAGGGGAGAAAACTGTCTTAAGAAATATAAGTGTGCTGCTCAATGTCTAAATGCTAAGGAAAGTTTTGATAATGTGGATTGCTAAATCACTCACTAGGAGTCAGGTACTTCAATGACACAACCTGCAAATAAATGAATAAATCATGCTAATTTTTTTTCCTTCTTTTTCTTAAGGAAAATCTTACAGGAAATGCATACACTTAAATATTCAGGTTGCCATATGCCTGTTTCTGGGAGGTAGGCAAAATTTAGAGGCTTCAAACAGCTCATCCTGGAAGCAGATCAACACTCTGGTCGCCTTTGTTATTACAGAGATGGTTTGGAAGTGGGCAGACAGTTTTGTGTTTGATAGGTACCTTTGATTACACAGACGAAGCAGAGCTTTGCTGGAGGAATTTCGGGGCAGTTTAAGTGTCAGTGATGGGATCATCACTTTCCTGTGGCCCATGAAATGTGTGTGAACGCTGCTCGTGGCTCAGATGTACTCAGCTCATCTTTTCTTTGAGAATGGGAAGAAAGAATCGCACACAAACAACTCCTTTCCTGACAAACCTTCAGCACTGATGTCTTCTTTTTCCTCCACACAGACAAGTAGCCCCTCTCTCCCTTTGCTGCGGGCCCTTATCAGTGTAAACACTCTCCTGATAAGTGCTGACATATAAACCTGTGTTAATAATGTTGTCCCATGTTGCCCATGCTCAAACCTCAAATAAAGTGCATCCTTTTTCCCTCCTCCATCATGGTTTTGGAGAATTATTTATTGGACAACCAGCTAAAATTAAACACATTAAAGAGATTGCCGCTCAGTGAAGTTGTATTTTATTCCCATAAAAACCTCAGGCATCTAATTCATGCCAAAATGCTGGTTAAGATAAATCCTTGTAGTTTTATGTTAAATGCTTAGACTAAAACTAGATTGCCTATAATCCTCAAATTAAAGTCAAGCTGCCTTATCTTCACTAGGTTTCTACCACAGGATGATTTAATGCAATACTTTTCTTCCTAACTTTGCAGTGGCACCATTTGTAAGGTGAGGATAGGTGTGTGACCTCATGTTTCCTTAGTTTAAAGAAGCTAGTTCAATTGAAAACACGCACTTTTTTTTTTTTCACTTATACTCAAGGTAAAGCACAAGGGATTTGTTTGGGACCGACCTAGGCTGTAGGTGGAACTGAGCTGGAGCTTGTAGTCAGAAGAAATTATCTGGGTGGGTTTGCTCTATTTTTCACCATGATAATAAGTATCTTAATTTAATTGGAAAGCTTTAAATAGTTGAGTTGTATTTTGCAGGGTTTGTCAGAACAGTTGCAGACTATAACAGCCTCTCCGTGTTTTTTGAAAAATCGTTGTCCGCTAAGATTCAGAATAAACTGATTTAAAACCTGCCTCAGTCAAAAAGCGTAACAACTTTGTGTCTGTGGATTTTAGTGCAGATGAGAGACTTATAAATATAAATCGAGGGTTTTTTCTGATCTTCCAAGAAGTAATATATTCAAAAAATGCACAAAAATTGAATCCCATAATAAAAGCAAACGGATCTTTAAAAAAATTTAAACACCTACTCAGAACAGAAATATTTCTCTCCAGATTAGATGGTGTTACTTGCTATTCTTGTTTGAGCTAGTTGCAAAGAAACTGTCCCTCATAGCAGTCCTTTATTATTTATACAAAATCAGGAAGGAAATCATCATATTCCAGTATCATTGCAATAGGAATTTATATTACCTAGTTATAGATAGACTTTTTTCAGTACATTAAAATAGAGAAACACCTTCCCATGTGTTTGAATGATTATTTAAAATGCTCTATAACTCCAAGGCTTGGAAGAAAATGCATATAGGTTTTTCTTTTCCACTTTCTCAGTCTCATTGCCTCCTCATTCTTTCATTTTAAAAATCAATTTATTCATATAAGTCACCAAAAGAATTTAAAGAAAGTTTGGCTAAATCGTGCAGAGTTATTAGAATTCTGTTTGTTTGTGTTTGGGTGCAAATTTCATGCTCCTTAAAGGATTTATTGAAAAATTCAGGGCTGCTAATTCCCATGGAAGTTTCAGACAATAAGCACTTGACATTTTAGTTGTTTTCTTAATTCATTCTGGTCATGGGACCACAGAATCATTACAAAAGATGATAGCATCAATATGTTGTTTTGTTCAAGTAGCTCCATTTTAGAATACATATAAAAGTTTCCATGTACGTCAGCTAAAACTGAGCAAGCTATATAAGAAAATTCTGTTCACTGAGTTTTCAACAAAAGCTGAAATTAACAAAAAATATCCCCAGGGAGATAGTTTTTTGTGCAATTCCTTGTCTCTGGGTGTTTTAACTTATAAAAAGTAATTATTTCACATTTTCCTTCCTTCTGTAGATTTTTGCTCCAAAATATACACTGATACAGTACTTTATGGTTTAAATTATATTTATTTTCAGTGGGAGAAAGAAAGAATCTGACTTTTTCCTACTAAATATTACTATTGTTTCTCATCCTTTATTGAGCATTCCTTTTTTTTTTTTTTTATTCCAAAGATCAGTGCAGAATTTTCCCTTTACATATGCTTTAAAAGTCAGCCAATCTGTCATCTCCAATTGACCAAGCCAGACTTTTATCAATAGGAAATAAACAAAATCAAAGAGTGATTTAATATGCACATATCAAAATTTCCTTTAAGCAAAATAATCATAGGAGGGTCTGCAATATTGGCATTGTTGTAAACAAATATTGTGGACATAATCCTTTCAGTTGGACACTAAAACCGCTAAAATGAATGGAGACAGTAAATAATTAAGCATTGATTTTTTTTCCCCTTCTAATTTAAAAATAATGGAAATTGCATAGTTTCATTTTCAGTATGATGGATCTTGGAGCAACCAAACCAAATTTTGGGTTTTACAGAACTGTCCAAACTTGTTGAAGATGGGATTTTCCCCCCTGGTTCTGACCCATTGTAAAAGGCAAGATTCAAGAGATGGTTTGAGGATTCCTCTGCCCCCTCCTAGCTGTGTGAACTAAGGAAGGACTGGCTGGAATTGCTGCCAAGGATGTGTAGAACAGCCAGAATTCATCCCACCTGGGTTTGTCTAAGGGTCCAACCCATCCAACCAAGGCAGCACAGCGATTTATGCTACTGTGATGTCACTGCTACAACAACCTCACCAGAAGAAACGTCAGAATCAAGGCAAATTTCTTTTGAATGGAATTAAATTCTGCAGTTTTGCACAAAAATTCTCTATTCTGGACCTTGACTATTGTTTTTCTTTATTAGCCTTAACTACTGCAAGTCTGTGTTAACTACAGAAATCATTTTCTGATGAAGGACATGAAGTAGTGCAGGCACTCTGATAACCCTGAGCCAGATTGAAAACATTTAACCACCACTGAATTAGTACCCTGAATAAAAGCAGTTCTGATTCCTAAAATGACAGGATATCTCTATAACATTGACGTCTGATGTGACCATGGCCTTGAAATGTTGTACATTGCATTCCTGATTGCCAACCTGTGGCAACACAGAAACTGCTAATTGCATCCAGGTAGGGCAGTGTTGTTTAAATCCCCATTTCTCAGCCTCAAAGTCAACCTTAAACCTTGTGTGCCTTTTGGTTTTGTTTTGTTTTCTCTTCAAGCTGTTTGAAACAACATGAGGACGGTGCTGCAGCTCAGCAGAGAGCTGTTTTACAGCATGTGTGCTCAAGGGTAGTGTGATGGCATGTGGAAGTACCTGAAGTTGTAGAACTTGATCAGTTTCTGAGGGTTATGTGTTGTGGAAAGAGCCAAACCTGGAACCGTTTCATTGCTTTGTCCATTTAGCAGCTCCTAAGGTGAAGAATCTTGGATAGATGTTTGGATTTTGTCAACAACTAGACAAAATGGCAAAACAAAGGGTGTATATATATATATATATATGTATATATATATACACACAACTAAAAACACATGGTGTGGGTGATGACAGATTGAGGCCTGGGAGTAACTAGACATCAATTTCAGAACGGCTGTGGGTCAGCCTGTTCAGCCTCAGTGTTCCTGCACCCTTTTTTTCAGATGTTTTTCAGTTGTCAACAATTCTCTCATGCTCTCTGCACCAGCCGCTTAAGCAACACGAATTTCCAAAGCTTATGGAAAGCTTATGGCCCATGTGGAAGTGTAAAACTTTATAAATCTCATTCGTGCTCTTGAAAAGCTCACCAGTGTTCTGGAGAAGGCTGTTTTAGTCAGCCTTCCTCTCCTCCTCACAATATGGTAAAGAAATAAGAATCATCTCCTCCTTTTTCCCTGGAATAGTTTGTGGCAGGGCCTTGTCTGAGAGGCGCAGTTTGGGCAGTTACATATTTTCCATTGTGAAATTTGTATTTTTCCACTGGAAATTTGACTTAATTTGCTCAGCAGCATATTCTTCCCAAACTCCAGCAAGATGGATATCGAGGAGCTTGACATCTGCTCTTTTTCAGTCTACTAGATGTGAGGCTTCATGTGGAAGTTTGCAAAGTTGCAGGGAAATCTAACAGGACTAGGGCAGGCATTTTCAGAGTTTGCCTTTTAGTTTATTTGCTTTGCATTATTGAAATATTCAGTCACAACATAAAACAAACTCTTCCTGTCTAATTGAGATTCGGATACACCACACTTGTTTCTGTAGCTCTCTAAGTATGATATAAAGACAAATATTTAAGGAAATACATTATCTTTTGCAAGGGAATGATCCTTACTTTTCATCAGGATAGACACCGCATAATCTGACTTCCAAATTGTAGCAATAGTGGATGCATCTAAAGTGTAATAACACTGCATTCTATCTTACAGAACTGTCTAGGAGTTTTGATCTAGGGAATTTTAGAATTATTATTGAAATAAAGTCTCTATGACGGGGATAAATTTTATTGTGCTGTTAAAAATGATTTTTTTTTTTCTCAAAAACATGGACACTTGGAAAAAGTCAGAGATTTTAGACTGCCCTAACAATAAACTTTTCACTAAATTCAGCCAGATCACAAGCAATGACTTTTATGGTGGCATTTCGTTCTGTAATTAGTTGTAAAAGATCATTAGAAGTTACAACAAATTTTGTTATGTTTTAAAAATAATAATTTGTATGCCAGTGTTTCGAATGTGTTTGTGTTTTGAAGCTTTTTTTTGCCATTTTTAAAGACTTCCTTGGTAGGAAATCTGTTGCCAGATTTCTGCTGAGAGACCTTGACAAAAGGTAGATTTCAAAAGAAAAGGTCTGAAACAGGTAAGAGTCCTTGAGTTACAACCCAGCCATTGGAAAGGCTTTTCCTAGTCATGCTATTTTTCAGAATTTTAAAGAGGATTAAGCTATTATTATGAATGGGGTTCAGTAGGTAGAAGGAGGAGCAGAAACTTTGCATTGTGAAACCTAAGAATGACTCTGAATAATTTACCAAATTCAGGTACTGACAAGGGATTTTCCCTCTGCTCCTTGCAGAGGAAAGATGGGTCCAAATGTCCTTTTCCCATCCTGATTTCACTCTTCAATTTCAACAGATTGTAGTCCTCTACTGGGGAAAAATATAGAGAAATTAGTATTTCTAGCATTTGTAAATCCTGTAGATTTGTATGCATGTCATTGCTACATTTAATTGAAAAATTAAGGTAGCCATTATCTCCTGTTCCTATGACTTTACTAGGTAAAATGGAAAAATTCTGATTGTAATTAAAACTTTGAAATATATCCTAAACTTTCCTTCTAAGTGAAAGTCAGTCTGCAGGCAAAGAAAAGCTAAAAGGTTTCTCAGATATTTTCTGCCATAAAACAAAAAATCAACAGCGTAAGTATTTTAATGCAGTTTTTACAGAACAATAGCTGGAAAGGCTAAAAAGCCTGATGACAGTGTATGATTATGGATTCTAATATAATCAGGGATCTAAAGAGAAAAGAGATAACCAAGAGAACCCATAAATATCAAAAATGCATATCAGGCATCTTTAGAACTCTTAGCAGAAATCAATAATGCTAAAAAGGAATATAAGTCACTGCACTATTTTCCTGTGAAGCTCTGACCCTCACAAGCTCAATTTTGTATAAGTGAAATTTGGACAGACTGTGGAACACTATTTAAAGGAAATCATTGGTGAGACAGTATGGTTGTACACCTGAAGTATATAAGTAAGAGCATTTTAGCCTTTGAATATGTAAAGGGGCTTATTAGAAGACAAAGAGAGACTTTTACCAAGGTCCATGATGACAGGACAAAGAACAACAATTTTAAGCTGAAAGAGAATAGGCATAAATTGGACTTAAGGAAGAAATTCTTTAGCACAAGGATGGTGAGATGTTGGTCCAGGTTGTACAGAGAAGTTGTAGATGTCCCATCATCTCCAGTTTTCAAGGCCAGGTCGGATGGGGGGTTGAGAAATCTGGTGTAATGGAAGATGTCCCTGCCCCTGACAAAAGGTTGGTCTAGGTGAGCTCGGAAGGTACCTTCCAACCCAAATCATTCCATGATTTAATTCATTTTGCAGAATTATTTATGTTTAAGACCCATGGTTAAACCAACAGGATTTCAAATCAGCACAGATGTTCATGTCTTTCCATGAGGAAAGACAACTGGGTTTTTCTGTGAATTTCACTTCCCAGTACTGCTGTTCTTCCTCCTGTTGTCTTGTTAACAGAATCTGTCCTTTTTCTCCATTGCTCCACAGATCCTGTGTTCCGTAGGTTTTCTCCTCTGAACCTACTGCCAGCATCCCATCTGGGCCAGCATTCCTGCTTGTCTGTCTTACCTCAAACTTTCTACCTGGGAAGATATTACATGGTTGAGTCTGAAGCAAATTTATGCAAATTTGTGCTTCATTATTTCTCATACCTGACATAACACAAACCTCAGCACTGCTAAGGATTTTATGCAATGTATGTGCCAGTTTTTTTTTTTTTAATCAGGTTTACTCAAGTCAGACACCTGAAGGGGTTATTACACTGCTGTTTTGGTAAACATTTTCAGTGTGCTATAAGCTGTGTGAACATATCACACGTTACTGTTGCTCAGACTCCCCATTACAGTTAGCAAATAGCCTCAGTAGTGGGATGACAAAACAGACAGTAAGAGATTCTAAAAGTGGAAGAAGATATGAAGATGGAAACTACTTTTGGTGACATTTCTACTACACTTCAATTCTACTACACTTCAATTTTGCAATCGGTTTGGTTGGTAATAAATTGCCATTCCCTTTACTTCTGAGGCAGGAGCCAGAGAGGCTTTTGTCTCCCTGGAATACAATTCCTTCCTTGGCCTTACACAGTTGTGCTTGACTGCCAGATTGATTGAACACTATATTATCTTCTGAGTTTTCAGTGATGGTCTTAATCAGTTCCTATTCCTCTACCTAGAATTTGCCCCACAACTGTTTTGCCTTCCAACACTCCCCACACAAGTGATATTTGGTACAAATGTTAGATCATGCAACTCTCAGAGGTTCAAAACATAAACCAGACAACAAATTGTTTCTTCTTTATACCAGGCTCTACAGTCCATTCATTCACCATATTTGTCCTACTTAAAATGAGCACTATACTTCCTGCCAGATACAAAAGCAAGAAAACCTTGATCTAAGTTATGCCATCTAAACCAAACAAATATGAGTTATTTTTGTTCCCAGATTATTTCTGCTTCTATCCCACATCTCCATTTGCTAATTTATCTATTTCTTTTTTCAATTCACTCTTTAAAGTAATTTTCTTGATGTATTTGGTCCCCTTTGAGAGACAAATTCTTGCTACCATCAGTTCTTAATTTTGTAGATTGTGTTTGCATTAATTTTTGTTTCTGCTTTTTAATTGTTTTCAATTAAGAAAAATGTGGATTAAATCTGTTTATTTAATCTTTTTCAAAACTCAAAACCTTTAATTGCAATATTAATTCCCACTTGTATCTTGTAATTTCTCACAGTCTGCCACAGCAGTGCTTGGATAGGAACAAATGTAGCTATTAGGAAACAGCAACTTGAATGTTTTCCAGGGGGGTTGGTAAAAACATTTCACAGCTGGGAATGAACCTTTGACTTCAGACTTAAAACTTAAATTAACCTAATTAAACCACTGAAGTTTAGACAAAGTATCTTGCTCTTTGGAGATGGCTCATGAGAACAGATTTTTTTTTTCCCCCCCCAGGAGACTCCCAGTATTTTCAGAAGTGTAACATAGACATTCCTCATCTCTCAACTTGCTGCTGCACAAGAAGGATGCTTCTGAAAGATAAGGGGGGGCAGGGAAAATGAGGAGAAAAGTGTCTTGAGACAAAGTTGGCCTGAATTTTGCCTGAAAATATATGCTGATTTTCATATAATCATCATTTTCTGGCAATTATCCATTACTATAATGATATCATTTAAATGTTCAGCCACATGTTCTGTGGTTTTCTGTAGAGATTGCTAGTTATTTTTCTTCCTGGAAGAGCAGGCTTGCCTCATTCTTCCTTGAACTCACAGGATTTGTTTTTCTCAGAACAGAATTCAAGCAAACATTTCTTAATTTTTTTTAAGTTCCCATTGCCTTGTTCTTTTGGTAGTCATGATCATCACTATGTTGTATTATTCTGTAATATAAAATAAATTTTGTTTATAATATAATTTGTAGTTGTAGTAATAAAAGCACCTAAGGTTTTTTCCTTGTGTTACCTTGGGTTTGATTTTTTCTTTTTTTTCTTGGGGGAAAAAGGCAAAATTTTAAAATTTTATTCATGTTTCTATGAAAAGCTATATTCTGTCATGTATAACTTACTTTGCAAATAGTTCCATTGGCATCATTTGAAATTTTCATAAAGGTTGTCATCTTACACATGAGTTTTTCTTTAACTGATTTTATAGGTAATCCTACTGCTGTCACTTATGACCTGACTTAAGAGCTACTCAAAATAAATTGTTTTTTTAGTGTTTAGTATTGTGATAATGGGTTATCAGAGTGTGAACAAACAACTGACCATTAAGCTCTGTCCTAATGTGTGCTCAGGTTGTTTCAGAATAGGAAACTGTGGGTAGATTTCAGTGATTCTCTTGCCCAGCTCCTCTGAAAGAATGAATTATCAGTTCTAACTGGTAAACTGATTAACTAACCTGGTAAACTAGTGCAGTTCTCCTAGCAGAGGAAACATCTTGAATTTGTAGCTTTAGTTTAAAACAACAATTTTTTGTTTTATATTGCCTTTCAGATCTGGGATCTCTAACTTTTTAGGTGTTTTAAATAATTTTCTAGGCATTAAGTTCAATAGCTAAAGCAGTATTTCCTTCTGCTTTCGTACTGTTGAATTAGGCTTCCCAAATTTATATTCCAGCTTGAACAGAAAATATATCAATATGATTTCAGATAATAGTATTAAAAAAACCTCCCTGGCATTAGTTAATTCAGCCTCTGGTCTTTTCTTCTGTTGCAAGTTCATGCCCTTTTTTTTTTTTTTTTTTCCCCCCCCGGTTATAAATGTTAAACTGGTCTTGCCAGGCAATGCTTTGTCTACCGTGAGCTTGCAAGCTGTCTCTGATGCTGACTACATTGTCCACATTTGCCATTTCTTTCCATTTCCAAATTCCTTCTTCTGTTAAATGAACAATAAAAGCTAATGCCTGACACTTACCTTTTACACCTGTGCAGTCTGTTACCTAAAGCTGTAAATGGAATCACCACCTACAATTTCTACTTTCTTCTTTTTTTGCTTCCTTTCGGTCAGCTTTCTATCTCTTCACAAAACCTTTCTGTTTTCCAGGTTCAGTT
>VXBN01004396.1:0-19264 GCA_013397395.1 Sinosuthora webbiana
GCACCAGAACATCCACATTGGGGCAAGGCCTTACGAGTGTGATAAATGTAGGAAAAGGTTTCAGACCAGTTCCAGTCTCCTTGTACACCAGCGCACGCACACAGAGGAGAGGCCCTTTTGCTGCCCTGACTGCGGGAAGGGCTTCAGGCGAAACTGCCAACTTGTCATCCACCGCCGCATCCACACCGGGGAGAGGCCCTACAAGTGTGAGGAATGTGGGATGAGCTTCAGCTGCAGCCCCAATCTGATCCGCCACCAGAAGACCCACACTGGGGAACGGCCCTACGAGTGTGCGGAATGTGGGAAGAGCTTCATCCAGAGGGCACACCTGAACATGCACCAGAACAACCACACTGGGGAAAGGCCGTACAAGTGTGGGGAGTGTGGGAAGAGCTTCAGCTGCCGTTCCCACCTTGTCGTCCACCAGAAGATCCACACTGGGGAGAGGCCCTACGAGTGTGATAAATGCTGGAAGAGGTTTCAGACCAGCTCCAGTCTCCTTGTGCACCAGCGGATTCACACACAGGAGAGGCCCTTCCGCTGCTCTGACTGCGGGAAGGGCTTTAGGGACAACTCGACCCTTATCAGCCACCGGCGCATCCACACTGGGGAGAGGCCCTACGAGTGTCCCCAGTGTGAGAAGAGCTTCTCACACAGATCAGCCTTGACCCAACACCAACGGAGGCACCCGTAAGGGAAGCGCATCGAGTGCCCCCAGTGCAGGAAGAGCTTCGTGCGCTACTCCAACTCCATCCCCCACTGGAAGAGCCATGTTGGGCAGAGGCCTGGTGACCCACATTCCCTGTGATCCATGTTGGGAAGACACCCGGCTGGTTATTCTTTTGTTTTGCCCTTAATTTTTTTCTCTTCTCCATCTCTTTGCAGTCCAGAAACCAAGAGGGATCAATCTATCACCTCAAAACGACTCAATCCCACTGAGAACAACTCAATCTTAACCCAAAAGAGCTCAATCCCACATCAAAGTGGCTTGTTCCCACCTCGCAAAAACTCAGTCCCTCTCCAAATTTACTCGATTCCACAGTGCCCAGGGTGAGATAGGGTTGGAAGGAGACTGGGAGAAGTGGGATCCAAATTTGGAGTGGTGGGATCGGGATTGTGTGGGGCTGGGTGGGTGGGATGTGGTTGGATAGTAAATCAGACTTGGAGAGTTCTTGATTCCTGTCCCATTCATTTCCAGTCATTTGCAGTTCTGTTTTCAGAGTGCCACCTTCTCAGCTGATTGTGTTTGTGTCCTCCTTTCTCTTGTGTCTCTCTCTGCCTGCTCTGTTTGTCTCTCAGTGTCTCCCTTGAGCCAGAGCAGCTCCCACCAAAGACCCTGCCCTGATTGAATTCCCAGTGCAGGAGCTCCAACAAGCATGGATGAAGTTCTGGGGGCTGGCAGTGAAATGTGACTGTAGGATCTTGCTGCCCTTGGCTTTCGGCCCCTCCTCCAGAGCTTTGCCTTCAAGGGCAGGAAGATCTTTTCCTGTCTGGGAACTGGAGTTCCAGAGCCTTGGAGTGTGTGCCATGCAGGACCGTACAGACTGGGATCCTGCAGACTGAGATCACATGGACTGGGATCCTACAGAGTGGGCCTGCACAGACCGGGACCATCTGGATCAGATGCATCCAGACTGGGATCAATGCGGACTGGGACCTTGTAGACTGGGATTGTACGGGTTTGGATCGCATGGACTGGGATTGTACAGACTGGGATCACGTGGACTGGGATTTCACAGGCTGGGACCATCTGGATGAGTACCGTAGAGACTGGGATCATACAAACTGGGATCGTATGAACCAGCTTGGCTGCACGGGAACGATGCAAACCCAGGTGGTCCTGTCTTGCCCAGGGTTTCTTCTCAATCCATCCCAGTCCCGTCCAGTCCTGAACAATGCTTGCCCATAACTGTTTGGAGCGAACGTGGAGGTCCTGGAGCAAACCCTGCTGATCCTGGTGCTGATTCTGGTGTGGGTGCTGACCTCAGCCTCCCTCTGGTTCCCAGTGCAGTGCCAGTCTCGTTGCTGATACCTGTTCCTGTTTCAGTCCCGGTCTCAGTCTTGGTCCCGGTCCTGGTCCTGGATCAGTGCCAGTCTCGGTGCTGGTTCCAGTGCCAGTCTTGGTGTCAGTCCTGGAGTGCTTCCAGTCTTGGTTCAGGCTGCAGACTAGAACTCAACTCCCGGTGCTGCTCCTGGTTCTGAAGCACTCCTGGTGCTGCTCCAAGTTGGTCTTGGTGTCAGTCTTGGTCTCAGTGCCAATTCTGGCACCGGTTTCTGTCTTGGTGCTGGTCCCAGAGCGGCAGTGGTCTTGGTTCTGGTGTTGGTCTCGGTGCTTGTGCTCGTTCTGGTGCTGATCTTTGTCTAGGTCCTGGTCCGGCAGATTAAGCCCATTTGGCTGATTTTAGGCCAAATCTGGTGGGTTTTGGGGTGGATTTTAGATCGCTTTGGATGATTTTTGGCCCATTTGGGTGGGGCTTTGGCTTGTTTGGGTGATTTTATGATAAACTGGGCAGTATTAGGTGGATTTTAGGTCCCTTTGAACTATTTTAGCCTCATATGGGTGGATCTTAAGTGTGCATGGGAGATTTCAGGCCCCTTTTTTGGGTGATTTTAAGCCCTTACGGGTGGATTTTCGGCCTCTTGGAGTAATTTTTGGTCGAACAAAGTCCTTATATGGTGATTTTAGGTCCTTCAGTGTGGCTTTTAGGCCATTTTGCGTTATTTTAGGTCCTTTTGGGTGATTTTAGGCCAAATCTGTTGGGGTTTGGATGGATTTTGGACCCATTTGGGTAATTTTAGGCCAAAACAGGTACTTTCAGGGTAGATTTTACACCCTTTTGGGAGATTTAAGGGTGATTTCAGGCCATTTTATGTGGGTTTTAAGCCAGTTTGGGCAGTTTTAGGACCCTTGATTGGATTTTAGACCCCTTGGATGCTTTTAACCCCATTTGGCTGATTTTAGGCCAAACCATGTAGATTTAGAGTGGATTTTAGTGCCCTTTAGGTAATTTTGTGGGGATTTTAATCCCATTTGGATAATTTGAGGCCAAACCAGATCGGGTTTAGGGTGGATTTTAGGCCGTTTAGACATTTTTCGGCCCATTTTGGGTGATTTTAGGGCAAACCGGGCCCTTTTAGGACCGCGCGTTCCCTTGGCGGCGCCCCTTTCCCCTCACAGTTCCCGCCCTTTCTCTGACCCCGCCTCATTCCATTCGTTCCCCGCCCTTTCATTGGCCACGCCTCTTTTCCCTTGGGCCCCGCCCGTCTACTGGCGCGTTCCCTCCAGCGCATGCGCAGATGACCCAGAAGTGTCTCTCTCGGGCGCCGCCATCTTTGCTCCCGGTCCCCCGAGCCGGCTCCGGCGTGTCCGAGACCTACGGTGGGGCAATGGGGGATCTGTAGGGGCCGGGGGGGACCTGGGGGTCTCTACAGGGGGTCTGGAGTTCTCTATAGGAGATTTCGAGGGCCTTGGGAGTCCCTAAAAGGGGTTGAGGGTCTATAGGGGATTTGGGGGATCTATAGGGTCTCTGTAGGGATCTGTGGGAGCCTGTAGAAGGTCCAGGGAAGTCTGGAGGGGGGGTCTCAGGATCTCTATAGGGCGATTTTGTGGTCCTTCAAGGGAATTTTTTGGAACTTTGGGCTCTGTACAGGGAATCCTTGGAAATTTGGGGTTTCTGTCGGGAAATTGTTTTAATTTTGGGGCCTCTTTGGGGAATTTTTGGGAATTTCGGGGTAATTTTTGGTCCAAACGCAGGCATTTGGGGAATTTTGGGTCCAAGCATGGCAATTTTGGGATCTCTAGTGGGGATTTTTGCGAGTTTTGGGGTCCCCAGAGGAGAATTTGCGTCCAAACCTTGGAATGTGAGGTCCCGAAAGGGAGTTTTTGGGGGAATTTGGGTCCAAACTTGGGAATTTTGGGCTCTGTAGAGGGGATTTGGAGGGAATTTTGGGTCCAAATGTGGGAATTTGGGCAATATTTTTCCCAGATTTCCTCTTCAAGGTCTTTGTGATCAGCAGTGCCTTCCTGCTGCACCACTTTGTCGAGAGCGAGTGTAGGAAATGCTGGGAATTTTCAGGGATTTTGGGAATTCTGGAGGATCGGGGGATTTTTCAGAATTTTGGGGGGATTTGGGTAGGCGTTGGTAGTTTTTGCAGGTTTTATTTTTATTTTTTGAGGATTTTTAAAGGGTTTTTAGGACATTCTTTGGCGGATTTTTTGCATTTTTAGAGTGTTTTCTGTTGGCATTTGGGGGTTTTGGGGAATATTTTAGGAATTCTGAGGAGTTGAGAAGTTTTAAGGAAATTTTTGAAAATTTTGGGGGATTTTTTTTTATTTCTGGGCATTTTAAGGGTTTGGTTGGTTTCTTTTAATTTTCTGGGTGATTTTTGTTGGTGTTTGGGGGAATTTTTGGGGAATTTTTGGGAATTTGGGAAATTCTGGATAGTCTGGATAATTTTGTAAACATTGGAATTTTTGGAGACATTAACTTTTTTTTTTTCTTTTTTGAGCCATTTTGAGGATTTTTTCAGTTTTTTTTTCATAATTTTGCTTTTTAATGTAATTTTGGGGGAATTTCTGGGAATTCTGTGTCCCTCTGGGCTCTCCCCCATCCCACAGCATTTTGGGGCATTTTCCATCACACTTGGGTCATTTTTGGTCACTTTTTGGTCATTTTAGGCCACTTTGGTGCCATTTCCTGTCATATTGGGTAATTTTGGGAAATTTTGTGTCATTTTTGGGGACATTTGGGTCATTTTTGGTCACGTTTTGTGCCATTTTGAGCCATTTTTTGTAATTTCAAGGGCATTTCTAGTCAGTTTTTGGTCCTTTTTGTGCTATTTTTGGTCCATTTTCTGTTACTTCTCAGGCATTTTTGGTCTCTTTAGGGGCGTTTTTGGTGACTTTTGAGCCAATTTTTGCCGGTTTCAGTCCCGGTCTCAGTCTTGGGCTCAGGGCGGTCCCGGTCCCAGTGCCGGTACCGGTGCCGGTCTTGGTCCCGGAGCGCTCCCAGTGCCAATCTCGTTCTCAGTCCCAGTCCCTGGGCGGTGCCGGTCTCGGTGCTGGTTCCGGTGCCGGTCTCGGTCTCAGTCTTGGTCCCAGTGCCAGTTCTGGTGCCGGTTTCAGTCTCGGTCTCGGTCCCAGTCCTGGTGCCTGTGCAGTGCCGGTGTCGGTTCTGGTTCTGGTCCCAGTCCTGCAGCAGTGCCAGTATTGGTTCTGATGTCAGTTCTGCTCCCACTCTTGGTCTCGGTGCCTGTGTCTGTCTCAGTCGTGGTGCTGGTGCTGTTTCTGGTGCTGGTCTTGGTATCAGTCCTGGTCCCAGTCCTGGAGATTTTAGGCCCAGTTGAGTAATTTTAGGCCAAACTGGACAGGCTTAGGGTGGATTTTAGGCCCCTCTGGATGATTTTAGGCCCATTTGGGTGATTTTAAGCCAGACTGGGCAGGTTTAGTCTGGGTTTTCGTGCCTTTTATTGTGGATTTTGACCCCTTTGGCTGATTTTAGGCCAAATCTGGTGGGGTTTAGTACCAATTGGGTAATTTTAGGATAACCTGGGCAATTTTAGGGTGGTTTTTAGATCCCTTTGGGTGGTTTTTAGGCCCATTTGGGTGGGGTTTAGTCCCGTTTGGGCAATTTTAGGCCAAATCTGGTGGGTTTTAGGGTGGGTTTTAAGTATATTTTGTTGATTTTAGGCCAAACCAGGTATTTTCAGGATGGATTTTACAGACTTTTAGGAGATTTAAGGGGATTCTTGGCCGTTTTGTGTGGGTTTTAAACCACTTTTGGCAATTTCAGGCCGCATTGGTTGGATTTAGACCCCTTTGGATGATTTTATCCCCATTTGCCTGATTTTAGGCCAAACCATGTGGGTATAGGGCAGATCTTAGAGCCCTTTGGGTGATTTTAGGCCACTTTTTTGGGATTTTTGGCCTCCTTGGGTGATTTAAGGCTAAACCTGATCGGTGTTGGGGTGGATTTTAGGCCCCTTTGGACCACTTTAGGCCAATTTATATGATTTTAAGTGAAACCGGGCCCTTTTAGGACTGCCCCTCTCCTTGGCCACGCCTGTTTTCCTCATAATTCCCGCCCTCTCCTTGACCCCGCCCTTACAGTTCAGGGTTCAGACCAGGGGGGAGCAGGAGGGAGGGAGGAAGAGGCATAGAGGCAGCAGGGAGAAGAAGCAGAACGGCAGAGGATTGAGCAGCAGCTCCAGCGCTCCCTGATCTTGCAGCATCCCCAGAGGCATCGCCCCCCATCCTGCAGGTGCCCGGGGAGGGGGAGGTCGCCCCAAATATCCCGGGGGGTCCCTGGGTTTGGGGTTTTTTGCGGGGGGATATTGGAGCTTGCAGGGCTACAAAGCCAATCAGCAGATGCCCCTCGGGGGGACATGGGGGGCTCCCCGGGAGTTGTTTTTGGGGTGTCCTGGTGTCGGCAGAGCCCCGGCGGGGGGCGGGGGGATGCGGGTCCCCCCTGGGTGGGGGTTGGGCTTCCCGAGCCAGGCCCTCCAAGCTCTGCCAGGGCCACGTGGGGACCGGTGGGGCCAAGGGGACACCGGGTTTGGGGAGCCCGGGAGAGCCGCGGCTTCTCTGAGTGGGACCCCAGAGAGAGGAGAGCGCCAGAACCACAAAGCGGGGACCCCGAGAAGGGGAGACCCCTGGGATAGCCAGGACCCTGGCATGGGCTGCTGGTGCTGGAGAGGTGGGATGGCTGGGAAAGGGGTTTGGGGGTCCTGATGATGGAAGGTACTGCTCCCAGTATGAGCCCAGTTTCCCCCCACTGTGTGGTTTCAGTTTCCTCAGCATTCCCAATATGAGCCCAGTCATTCCCAGTAGCCCTACGTGGGGAGACAGAAGAGGGGGGAGCTTTTCATGTTCCTGGGACTCCCAGCAGCCTGGGGAGGGCAGGGACCGAGTAGATCAGGGACCCCCAAAACAAGCATGACCCCCAGCAACTGGGACAGGGGGGAACCCCCAAATACCATACGGGAGAGACCAGAGATGGGGAACTCTAGGGAGGCTTTTTCAGGGCTGAATCTTGGTGTTTGGGAGGTTTCTATGGAGCCCAGATGCCTGGTTACTTATAGAGATGGACTTCAGCAGAGGGACCTTCCAACTCAACTTGTTCATCCCTTATTCTCCCTCCAAGCAGGATTTCCCATTCCCAACCCTTGGCCAGATGGAGGAGGAGGCTGTGAGAAAGAGGAAGATGCCCCAGGACACCCAAGCAGGTGAGGAGTAAGTCAGTGCCCCTTTCCTCCTCTCTCCTGCTCCATCTCCAAGCCCAGCCCGGCCCCTGGCTGTAGGACAACCCTGCTGCCAACACCGTCCTGCTGGGAACACACTGGGAACACACCTTCCCCTTCCCTCTGGCATAGAGACAAATCCCATCCTCTCCTTGTCCTTCCTCCCCCAGACAAGGAGCTGAGCATGGAGAGCAGGGAGGGCAAATCCCCGCGGCAGAAGCTCGTGGCAGAGGCCGTTCTGAGCGGCTCCACGGCGCAGGAATGCAGTGGGGAGGAACAGCCCCGGAGATCCCTGACGAGGAGGGGCTGCAAACGCAGCCGGCGAGGATGTGAGGAGGAAAGACCGAGCTTGGGCCGGGAAGGCAGCCAGGGATGGAGCCAGAGCTCAGAGCTGGTGGTCCATGAGCAGCTTCTTGATGGGGAGAAGCCCTACAAGTGCTTGGAGTGTGGCAAGAGCTTCAGCCAGAGATCCCTCCTGATCCGCCACCAGAGGATTCACACTGGGGAAAGGCCCTACGAGTGTGGGGAATGCGGGAAGAGTTTCAGCCGGAGCTCTCACCTGATCCACCACCAGATGATCCACACTGGGGAGAGGCCTTACGAGTGTGGGGAATGTGGGAAGAGCTTCAGCCGGAGCTCCACCCTGATTGTCCACCAGAGGATCCACACTGGGGAACGACCCTACAAGTGTGAGGAATGTGGGATGAGCTTCAGCCAGAGTTCCATCCTGATCCGCCACCAGAGGACCCACACTGGGGAACGGCCGTATGAGTGTGGGGAATGTGGGAAGAGCTTCAGCCGGAGCTCCACCCTGATTGTCCACCAGAGGATCCACACTGGGGAGAGGCCCTATGAGTGTGATAAATGCAGGAAGAGCTTTCCCACCAGCTCAAATCTCCTCCTCCACCAGCGTATCCACACCGATGAGAGACCATTCCGCTGCCCTGTCTGCAGGAAGGGCTTCAGGCAGAACAGCACCCTCGTCAGCCACCGGTGCATCCACACTGAGGAGAGACCCCATGAGTGTGAGGAATGTGGGATGAGCTTCAGCTGGGGCTCCCACCTGACCTGTCACCAGAGGACCCACACCAGTGAGAGGTCCCATGAGTGTGGGGAATGTGGGATGAGCTTCAACCAGAGACCCAGCCTGATCCGCCACCAGAAGACTCACACTGGGGAACGGCCCTACGAGTGTGCGGAATGTGGGAAGAGCTTCAGACGTAACGCACACCTGATCCAGCACCAGAACATCCACACTGGGGAAAGGCCATACAAGTGTGGGGAGTGTGGGAAGAGCTTCAGGCACTGTACCAACCTGATCGTCCACCAAAAGATTCACACTGGGGAGAGGCCCTACAAGTGTTCCAACTGTGGGAAGGGGTTTCAGATCAGCTCCCGTCTCCTCCTGCACCAGCGGATTCACATAAAGGAGAGGCCCTTCCGCTGCTCCGACTGCGGAAAGGGCTTCAAGCAGAACTCAACCCTCATCAGCCACCGGCGCATCCACACTGGGGAGAGGCCCTACGAGTGTCCCCAGTGTGGGAAGAGCTTCTCACACAGATCAGCCTTGACCCAACACCAACGGAGGCACCCGTAAGGGAAGTGCATCGAGTGCCCCCAGTGCAGGAAGAGCTTCGTGCGCTACTCCAACTCCATCCCCCACTGGAAGAGCCATGTTGGGCAGAGGCCTGGTGACCCACATTCCCTGTGATCCATGTTGGGAAGACACCCGGCTGGTTATTCTTTTGTTTTGCCCTTAATTTTTTTCTCTTCTCCATCTCTTTGCAGTCCAGAAACCAAGAGGGATCAATCTATCACTTCAAAACGACTCAATCCCACTGAGAACAACTCAATCTTAACCCAAAAGAGCTCAATCCCACATCAAAGTGGCTTGTTCCCACCTCGCAAAAACTCAGTCCCTCTCCAAATTTACTCGATTCCACAGTGCCCAGGGTGAGATAGGGTTGGAAGGAGACTGGGAGAAGTGGGATCCAAATTTGGAGTGGTGGGATCGGGATTGTGTGGGGCTGGGTGGGTGGGATGTGGTTGGATAGTAAATCAGACTTGGAGAGTTCTTGATTCCTGTCCCATTCATTTCCAGTCATTTGCAGTTCTGTTTTCAGAGTGCCACCTTCTCAGCTGATTGTGTTTGTGTCCTCCTTTCTCTTGTGTCTCTCTCTGCCTGCTCTGTTTGTCTCTCAGTGTCTCCCTTGAGCCAGAGCAGCTCCCACCAAAGACCCTGCCCTGATTGAATTCCCAGTGCAGGAGCTCCAACAAGCATGGATGGAGTTCTGGGGGCTGGCAGTGAAATGTGACTGTAGGATCTTGCTGCCCTTGGCTTTCGGCCCCTCCTCCAGAGCTTTGCCTTCAAGGGCAGGAAGATCTTTTCCTGTCTGGGAACTGGAGTTCCAGAGCCTTGGAGTGTGTGCCATGCAGGACCCTACAGACTGGGATCCTGCAGACTGAGATCACATGGACTGGGATCCTACAGAGTGGGCCTGCACAGACCGGGACCATCTGGATCAGATGCATCCAGACTGGGATCAATGCGGACTGGGACCTTGTAGACTGGGATTGTACGGGTTTGGATCGCATGGACTGGGATTGTACAGACTGGGATCATGTGGACTGGGATTTCACAGGCTGGGACCATCTGGATGAGTACCGTAGAGACTGGGATCATACAAACTGGGATCATATGGACCAGGTTTGCTGCACCAGAATAATGTGAACCGAGGTAGTCCCACGCAGCCCTGAGGTCTTTCCCAGTCCCTCCCATTCCCAAGGGTCCCTCTTAGTCTCACCTGGGGGTGTAGCAAAAACTCACTGGAGCAAACGTGGAGGTCCTGGAGCAATCCCGGTTACAGGGCTGGCCTCGGTCTCTGGCTCGGTGCCCGAGTGCTCCTGATGTTAATTTCAATCTGGTGTCCATGTCAATCCTGGCGTGGTGCCGTTCCCAGTCTCAGTCTCGTTCCCAATAGCGGTGCCAGTCTCGGTTCTGATCCCACTCCCTTCCTGGGGCAAAGTTGCACCTGAGCCAGGTGTGCAGGGCAGGACCTAGCTCTGACCCAAAGCCCGGTCCCATCTGCAGGATCTGCTTCCCCTGGGCCTCTTCCTCCTGCTACCCCAAGCCCAGCTTGGTGCTAAACAAAGAGGCTGGGCCGGGGCCATCCCCCGGCGGGGGCTGTGCACCCCCTCTGCCCCCTCCCCAAATTCCCTCCCGGGGGGCAGCAGGAGCTGGGGCAGGAGCCCTGTGGGGAGGGAAAAGGGGGTGACAGCAGCATGAGGGGGTCACAGATCCTCTGGGGGGGGGGGGACACAGCCCCTGGGGACCCCCCCCTCACCTCCAGCAGCACCAGGAGGATTAATCCAAACATGGAGCCCCAATCACCAGCAGCGTCTTGGAGGCAGAGTCTGGTGGCAGCTTTGGGGGGGTAATGACTGCCCCAAAACCCCCTCCCAAACCAACAGTAGTTTCCAGACCCCTTAAACCACTGCACAGCTCCTGGCCAACCAACCAACCTCCCCCCCCAACAACTCCCTGCAACATAAATTACCCCAAGGACCATGAATACCCCTTTCCATCTCCCCCAAGACCCACTCAAATTCTCTTCAAGCCACACAGTCCTGCCAGAACCTTCAAAACCCCTCACAGACCCCACCAAGCCCCCTCCAAACAGCACAAGTGCCCTCAAGAGTGAAAGAAGCCCCTCCCCATTCCCCTTGTTACTGACCAGGAGAGGTTGGTGGACATGAGCATCCACAGCCAGGAGCAGCTCGGGCACTTCAGCAGTGATTTGGGCACTTTGGGGGGCACACTCCAAATGGGGAGACCCAGGCCAGGGACTGAGACAGACAACCAGAATTCCTGGGGAACAGACGACCTCAGGTAGACACATTCTGTTGGCACGTCTATGAGATTGTGGACACGTCTGCCTGGCCTTGACAGCCCCAGAACACCCAAATCCTCCTGAATATTCCATTGAACCAAGTCCAAATTCACCCCCAAATCCCCATAAAATGGTGCAGCTTTAGATCTCTTTAATTTCCTTATTTCTACCCCAATTTTGGTTGTTTTGAGAGGATGAAGATGGAAATTATTTAAGTTGGAACAGACTTCAAAGATCATCCAGCAGTGTTTGATGCCACCAGAAGAAAAAAATGGACAGAGCAGGTGAGATTTTTTGGGTGTAAAGTCGACAACTCACTTCTTCCCAATGAATTTCTGATGTTAATCAGAGACCATATGAATGTTCCTACCACTACATTTGTCCAGGTGGCTACAGGGAATCAGGAGGACATGGAGACCACCAGCCAGATGTATTCCCAAAGTGGGTCATGGGGAATGTGGGTCATGAGGGCTCTGCCCAATGTGGGTCATCCAGTGGGGGATGGAGTTGGAGCAGCGCACAAAGCTCTTCCCACAGTGGGGCACTCGCAGGGCTTCCCTTACCAGTGCCTCCATTGGTGTTGGGTCAAGGTAGTGCTCCTGGAGAAGCTCTTCCCACACTCAGGACACTTGTAGGATCTCTCCCCAGTGTGGATGTGCTGATACAGGATGAGGGTGGAGTTGGGCCTGAAGCCCTTCCCACAGTTAGGGCAGTAGAAGGACCTCTCCTTTGTGTGAACTTGCTGGTGCAGGAGGAGACTGGAGATGCTCGGAAACCTCTCCCCGCATTCCCCACACTTGTAGGGCCTCTCCCTGATGTGGATCCTCTGGTGCTGGATCAGGTAGGATCTCCAGCTGAAGCTCTTGCCACACTTAAACAACTTGTAGGGCCTTCCCCCATCGGGAAACTGCTCATGCAACACCAAGTCTGAGCTCTGGCTTGATCTCCGCCTGCCTTCCTGGCACAGGGTGCGTCTTTCCTCCTCACATCCTCACCAGCTGCATTTGCAGCCCCTCCTCCAGCAGGATCTCTGGAGCTTTTCCTCCCAGTTGGAATCCTCTGCCATGGAGACGCTCAAAACAGCCTCTTCCATGAGGTTCTGCTGCTGGGATTTGTCCTCCCTGCTCTCCATGCTCAGCTCCTTGTCTGGGGGAGGAAGGACAAGGAGAGGATGGGATTTGTCTCCGTGCCAGAGGGAAGGGGAAGGAGATCCCCCAGTGTGTTCCCAGCAGGACGGTGTTGGCAGCGGGGTTGTCCTGCAGCCGGGGGCCGGGCTGGGCTTGGAGATGGAGCAGGAGAGAGGAGGAAAGGGGCACTGACTTCCTCCTCACCTGCCTGGGTGTCATGGGGAATGTTCCTCTTCCTCACAGCCTCTTCCTCCACCTGGCCAAGGGTTGGGAAAGGGAAATCCTAGTTTGGGGGGAAAACAAGGGATGAGCATGTTCAATTTGAAGGTCCCTCTGCCCAAGTTCCTCTAGAAGTCACCAGGCATCTGGACTCCATAAAAACCTCCCAAACACCAAGATTCAGCCCAGAAAAAGCCTCCCAGAAGTTCCCCATCTCTGATCTCTCCCCTGTGGTGTTTGGGGGTTCCCCCCTGTCCCAGCTGCTGGGGGTCACTCTTGTTTTGGGGGTCCGCCATCTACTCAGTCCCCATCCTCCCCAGGCTGCTGGGAGTCACAGGAACCTGAAAAGCTCTTCCATCTTCTGTCTCCCTATTTAGGGATGCTGGAGGTTTTTGGAGTCCGGGGTCCCTTCTCCCCTTACTCTCTGCTTTGGGGTGCAGGGGGTCCGAGGAGTCCCCCCTGCCCCTCTCCAGGCTGTTGAGGGTTCCATGAATCACGGGGCTCCCCCCTCTCTGGGCTCCCCACTTTGGAGTCCTGGGGGACACAGGGCTCTGCTCCTCCAGGCTGCCTCTGCTGGCAGCTGCCACTGGGACACCCCCAAAGTCCTCCCAAGGAACATTTTCTACTCAGCTTTGGAGTTCTTAATTCTCCAAACACCCCCCGCAGAAAAAGCCCTTAACCCAGGGACCCCCCATGACATCTGGGCCAAGCTCCCCCTCCCTGGTCACCTGTGGGATGGGGAGGGACATAATCCCATGGGTGGGGTGATTGGATTCAGGGAGTGCTCAACGTTGTGGTTTCTTTTCATTTTCTTGATGCTCATTTGTCCTATCTCCTCTTCCTCCCCCTCCCCCTCCTCACCTTGCATCCCTCCTCCTCCCTAATCCCACCTCCTTCTCCTGCTTCCATCCCTTCTCCTGCTCCTTCTTCATCCCTCCACTTCCACCCCTCCTCGTCCTCCCCCAGGAGCAGGCACACCCCGGTGCCCCGTTCCCAAGCCCTGGCAGCCGCGGGAGGAGCGGGGATGGAGCCGGGACAGGTCGGGATGGGCAGCGCGGGGCTCTCGGCTGCTCCCACCCGCTGGGGCCGGGGGGAAGCTGGCCCGGGGAAAAGGAGAGGGAAACTGGGAAAACTGGGGGCTGCACATCCACACTGGGCCTTGCTGGGGACCCTGCCTGGGGACTTCCAGCCCTTGGGGCTCCTCTGGGAAGATTCGGGATGGTGGAATGCAGAGAGGGATAGAGGATCTCAGGAGTGCTATCACTGAGAGTGACTGGACTGTACTGGGGCAACTGGAACCTTACTGGGGCAACTGGGAGTGACTGGGAATGACTACAAGCATGCTGAGGGTAACTGGGGTGTTCTGGGATTGTCTGGGTTGACTGGAACCAACTTGGGAACAACCAGGACCATGCTGGGGAGAACTGGGGAGAACCTGGGACTAGGCTGGGGGCAACTGGGAGTGAGTGGGAGTGACTGGGTCTACACTGAGGGCAACTGGGCGTGACTGGGACCGTGCTGGGAGGGACTGGGATCCTCATTGGAGTAACTGGGACTATACCAGGGGTAACTGGATGCAACTGGGATCACACTGGCAGGAACAGGGAGCAACTGGAACCATGCTGGGGGCAACTGGCATCCTACTGGGATCACAGTGGAGGTAGTTGGACCATGCTGGGGGAGACTGGAATCATACTGGATCATACTGGCAGCAACTGGGACTGCAGTGAGAGTGACTGGGAGTGGCTGGAAGTAACTGGGATCAGGCTGGAAGCAACTCTGGGAGACTGGGACTGACTGGGAACATGCTGGGGACAACTGGGATATACTGGGAGAGACTGAAACCACACTGGACATAAATGGGAGCAACTGGAACCAGGTTGGATGATAACAGGAATAGCTGTGCCCAACACTGGGGTCGTATTGGGATCCTACTTGAACTAGTTGGGATCCTACTGGAATTAGACTGGAAGTGACTGGGAGCAACTGGGCCCACACTGGGAGTAACAGGGAGTCACTCTGGACATGACTGGAATAATACTGGGAGTATCTGGGAGTGACTGGGGTGTTACTGGGGGTGACTGTAACCATACTTGGGGTGACTGTGTGCAACGAATCATAATTGGGAGTGACTGGCATTCTAGTCAGTGACTGGGATCATCCTGGAAGTGACTGGAACCATACTGGGAGTGACTACAGGTCCCATTGGGATCATCCTGGGAGCCACTGGAATTACTGGATGTGAACAGATCCTGACTGGGGGTTACTGGGAGCTACTGAGCCCATGTTGGGAGGAAAATGTGCACACACTGGGAGCAACTGGAATCAACTGGAAGGTACTGGAACCATGCTGAGGGGACTGAGATCACAACTGGGATCATACTGGGAGCAACTGGGACCACACCCTGGGCAACTGCCAGAAACTGGGATCATGCTGGAGGCAACTGGGAGTAACTGGGAAAGACTGGGATAATTCTGAGGGAACCGGAACCTTATTGGGGTAACTGGGATATACTGGGAGTGCCTGTAACCATACTGGGGGACTGGAACCATGCTGGGGAATAGCTGGGACCATGCTGGGGACAACTGGGAGTGACTGGGACCATGCTGAGAGAGACTGGGACTATTCTAGTGACAACTGGGATCATTTGGGTAGGAAATGGGAACAACTGGAACTATTCTGGCAGCAACTTGGATCATACTGGGATAACAGTGTGGGAACAGCTTGGTGCATGCTGGGTGAGACTAGGATCACACTGAGAGTGGCTGGAATCATACTGGGATTGACTGGGAGTTGCTGTGAGCAACTGGAATCATGCTGAAATCAACTCGAAGTGAGAGTGACTGGGAGCATGCTGGGAGTGAGTGGGATGTACCGGGAGAGACGGGCAGTCACTGCAGTCATACTGGAGGCTACTGGGATCATGCTGGTATTGACAGGGAGAGACTGAGGGCCACAGGCCTTATACTGGGAGTGGCTGGAATTAAACTGCAAGTGACTGGGATCATACTTGCATTATGGGAGCGGCTACAATCCTACTGGGATTATAGTGGGTATGATTGGACCCTGACTGGGGGTTACTGAGAGCTATCAGGCCCATGCTGGGAGCCAACTGCACACACACTAGGAGGAAGTGGGAGCAACTGGAAATGATAGGATTCATGCTGGTGATAACTGGGGTGTACTCACAGTGACTGGGATAAAACTGGAAGCAACTGAACTGTGCTGAGGTCACTGGGAATGCCTGGGAATGACTAACAGAATGTTCAGGGCAACTGGGGTATACTGGGAGTCCTTGAGACCATGCAGGTTGTGAATTTAATCACACTGGTAGCAACTGGGAATGTGCTGGGGGAAACTGGGACCACACTGGAGCCAAGTGGGGGCAAGTGTGAGTGACTGGGGCCCTGCTGGGAGAGACTGGCATCATACTGAACTCCTACTGGGATCTAACTGGGAGTTACTGGGGCTATGCTAGGGGCAACTGGGAGAAATGGAAACAAACTGGAAGAAAGTGGGAGGAACTGGGAGCAACCAGGACTGTGCTGGGGGCGAATTGGATCATAATGGGAAATGACTGGGAGTGACTCCTGGGCTCATACTGGGAGCAACAGGGATCAGGTAGGGAGTGCACTTCAGGGGAAGTGACCAGGATCATATTTGGAGTGAAACTGTGTGGGGGAAGGGCACGCGGGAATTCCAGGGAATTCCCCGGGATCCCCTCCTGGCAGCCCCTGGGACCCTCCTCGGCCACGCCCTGCGGGACCCCCGGGCCGGGCTGTGCTCAACTCCCAGGCCCTGCGCTCAAACTCTGCCGGACACCCGCGGGGTTCGGCCCAAAGTGGGGGAAGCCCCGCGATCCGCGGATCCCTTTTTTCCTGCGACTGCAGGTCCCGCCTCCGGTGGAGGAGTACAGGGCACAGAGACTCCGATTCCTGATTCCCAATCTTCTCTCCCTCTCTCCTGTTCTCTTCCTTTCCTTTGGTTGATCATCAATCCCAGAGCGGCTGAACAGCCCTGTCATCAGTTCAGGTTTCCCAGGAAAGGGAGGCCTGGGGGTGAGGTGCCTCCAGCTGGCCAGGAATGGGGATCCTGGGGTCATGGAAACACAGGATCCAGGGGCTGGGAGAGGAGGATACCCAGGAAAGGGGGAAGCGGGGGGTGTCAGTGCAGGATAAAGGGGTGCAGGAGGTCCTGGAGCTGGGGAAAGAGATGTGTGGGGGGGTCCCAATGCCCAGGAATGGGGATTCAAAGGGTGCCAGGGGGGATCTCCAAAACTCCTCCCAGGGGGGAGCAGGAGCTGGGTCAGGAGCTCTGGGGAGAGAAAAGGGCGTGAGCCCGGCATGGAGGGACATGGGGGAGTCACAGGTGCTCCGAGGGGGGTACAGGACCCCCGGGGACCCCCCCTCACCTTCTCCCGCAGCAGAGGCCGAGCCCCAGCCCCGGCAGACGAAGCCCCTGAGCCCCGGCAGCATCTTGGGGGGGCGTCCGGCGGCAGCTCCGGGGACGGGAGGGGCAGGATCCAGGAAAGGGTGGCAGCTGCAGGGAAGGGACTGGGATGGACTGGGACAGGCTGGGATAGTCTGGGACACCGGCATACACCGGGATACATCGGGGACTGGGACCCACTGGGAGCAGGTTCAGAGCACACTGGGACCCAGAAGGACCAGAACTGGGGCAACAGATATCAGAGTGGCAGCAACTGGGATATACTGGGAGTGACTGAGATCATACTGGTGGAAACTGGAACCTTACTGGGGCAGCTGGGTATAACTGGGAATGACTATGACTATGCTGACAGACTCTGGGACCATGCTAGAGTGTCTGTAACCATACTGGGGGTGACTGGGAACACACTGAGAGTGACCAGGAGTGACTGGGTCTACATTGGGGACACTGGGCTTGACTGGGACTGTGCTGGGGAAGATGGGGAACATGGTGCACTCCTAATGGGATCATACATGGAATGACTGGGTTTATGCTAGGGGCAACTGAGAGCAACTGGGATCAGACTGGGAGCAACTGGGATATACAGGGAGTAACTGGAATCATGCTGGAATTTACTGGGAGTGGCTATGAGCAACTGGAATCCTGTTGGAAGCTACTGGGAGCAACAAGAAGTGCGTGTAAACACTTTGGGGGAACTGGGATATACTGGAAGAGACTGCGATCACAGAGGAACCATAAAGGAAGTTACTGAAATAATACTGGGAGTGACTGGAACCATACTGTGTAACAGGGAGCAACTGGGACCATGCTGGGGCAAATGGCATTGTCCTGAGAGTGACTGGGTTCGTACTGGAATCATACCGGGAAGGACTGCAGCCAGAGTGGCAGTGACTGAGATGATACTGGGCCTGACTGGAATCATGCTGGTAGAGGCTGGAATCATACTAGGGGTGAATGGGAACACCTGGAATCATAGTGGGATCATACTGGGAGTGACTGGGATCATACTGAGTGTAACTGAAAGTTACTGGAATCATACTGGAGGTGACTGGGAGTGACAGGGTTCATGCTGGGAGTGACCTGGGCATCCCTGGGGAAAACTGGTCCAGGTCAGGGTTGTTCTCTCCCAGGGCTGCCCCAGGTCCTGCGGCCACCTGCGGCCCCACAGAGCCAAGGGACAGCTGAGGGACAGGGGACAGCTGAGGGACAGGGGACAGCTGAGGGACAGAGGACAGCCAGGGAACATGGCCTGGCCCAGGGACACTGAGCTCCAGCACTTTGGGCTGTTGCCCTTGGGCTCCCAGCACAGGCCAAGGGGGGACAATCCCCTCCAGAAACTGTTGTTTGCTTTAAGCTTTGCTCTGGAACATTCCCAAGGAGCCACCTGCAGTGGCTGGAGCCCGGCCGGGTGCCCGAGGCCACCAAAGCCGCTCTGGCAGTGCCCTCTTGCCCCGGGCAGGGCACAGAACAGCCAAGGAAAGGCTCGTGCTGGGCTCAGGGCAGGGACAGGGCACTCCCCTGGCGCTGCCACGGGCACAACAGAGCCGGCCTGGGGAAAGGATTGGGAATTATATCCCATGGAATCCCAGCATGTATTCCTTCTCATTTCACTGCTGTCATTTCAATGGTCATCAATTCAAATAATTTCCCCATGGAATTCCCATGGCAGTGGGTTGGAGGGGAGATCCATGGAATTCTCACCTGACTGGAATGAGACTGAGATCCAGCCATGGAAATTCCATGGGAATTTCTGCATTCCCTAGTCCTCCATTCCAGAATTCCAACAGTCCCATAGGAATTCCCTCCCTCTCCCACACCCGCCTTTGTGCTCCAGAGCCTTCCAACCATATGTGATGTATTTTGGGAGCTCTTCCACACTGGTGTGTCCCAGGCAGTGCTTCATCTGCTCCACTGTGAGCCCTTTGGATTCCTAGCACCTCTGGGTGATCCAGGTGGCACCATTAGACACTGCAAAGCTCCCGGATCCCAGCTGGAAGGAGATGAAATCCCACGGTAGCTGTACTGCTGGGATTCATGGATGCTCCATTGGACAGGAGGTCACAGCTGGAAATTACTTGCACCCTGTGGAGACCTGGGAACCAGGAGAGAATGGACCCATGGAGTTGTGTCCCAGCCCCAGAGAGCCCCTTGGAGCTCCCTGGATTCCCATTCCAGCCCCACAGATTTCCTACATCCTCAAAGATCCCATCCCTGCCCCTCAGAGTCCTCCACTCCCACAGATCCCAGTCCCAATGTCCCCCCAGCCTTCTCCACTCTGGTTGTAACGGCCACATGCTGGTTCCTTGTTGCTGGTTCCATTTAATTAATAATAGTGCAGT
>VXBN01004397.1:0-49117 GCA_013397395.1 Sinosuthora webbiana
CTCTCTAGCTGGGGGACATTGGGTTCTGCGGCTTGTGACTCGCACCAGTGCCACATGGGAATGGTTCTTCTTCATCTCTTCTTTCACTTCTTTTATCCCTTCTTTGAGTTTTTTCACCACGGCAGAGACATGAGCTTGCATTGGGCCATTGATTATACTTTCATAACTCTTGAGCTTGTTGGCTACAGAACTCACTGTCTTTCAGTGGGCATCAGGATTAATTGTGGCAATGAATACACTATAGTCACGTGGTCCGTGAGTTGCCAGCGTCTACAACATGTGCCCTGTGCATCTAACTTTGTGCATATAACTTTGTGCATATAACTTTTTATTATTATGTTGTCTGCTTCTCTTAAAGAGTACTTCTAATACTGCTACTTCTCTCAGCTTTTGGATCTCCTCTTCAAGGGTTTTCTAGTCTGTGTTATGATGGTGCTGCGGCACTTTGTTTCTGTGGACAAACTTTTCTCTTATACTCATTAAAAGCTGCCTCCAGAGGGAAAGGGGGCCTGGCTCTCTTACAAATACTTGATTTATGCCTGAGTCTTGAGACAAGGGTCCCAAATTCCGTGCTTCACTGCCATTCAGTTGTATACTTGTACTTATAAGGTCCTAGACCCGAAGCAGCCAGGCTGTATAAGCCTCACGTCTTCATCACCCAATATTTTTGTGTAGGTTATGGAGACTTTTGTACGACAGGGACTCAGTGATGATCTCAATCTCTGTTTCTCCTGTGGGTTGTGAGGGTCTTCCTTTTTTATCTTTATTACTTGGGGGCTCTGATTTCATCTTAGACTTCCTTGTTTCTACAGGGGCAACTGCTGTTGGCTGTGGCTGCCCCTCTGGTTCAGCTGGAACTTGGATGGTTGTAACATTTGTGGGTTCTATTGCAGCACCATCAGACTCTTCCTTTACAGGGCAGGGGGAGGGTTTTCTACCAGCTGGGGAAGTGTATTCTTTCAGTACTTGACTCATCTTACGTATCTCCTTCACCAGGATCTCCACCCAATCCGGGTGGTTCATTTCTGAGGTGGGTTGTGGGGCAGGGTCAGGCCCTATGGCAATACTTTCAGTCTTTGGGGCAGTGTCAGATGCCATGACAGTATTTCCAGTCTGTGGGACAGGGTCAGACTGCATAGCAGTATCCTTAGTCTCTGAGGTAAGTGTTTGTGAGGTGATCCAAGTCGGCTTCACCTCATCTCTGAAAATTATTGAATAGGCTATGACTATTAGCAACACTTGAATAGAATCTAGAGAGAACTTAAACCCTTCAAAAGCTGGTGGGGTAGGCACAAAGAACTGGTTGAAGGCCTGGGAGAAAACTTCCCCTGCTGTCATTTCTTTACATAAAGTACTATTTTTAAAGTAACTTTAAAAACATACACTTAATGTGTGATAGCTATGTATCTATGTGCCTGCCTTCCAGAGGAAGTTAAATATCTATGAATGCTTCACTTTATTTACTTATAAAACAAACTGGATTACAGCCACTGGAGCTTTAGTTATAGGGCCCACGTTTAGATAAGGGCCTGCAAATGGGAGGAATACAGCCACAACTATGTGCCATCCAAACCAGGGTAAGTTAGATCACATGATGCTGCCTAATGAGGTTTTTATATCCAACACACACAAAACGAAGTACTAGGTTAGTTAAGAACTGCTATTTCTCTTCCCCTTTCTTTTCTCAGTGCCCTCAAGCCCCAAACTGGGACGCCAAAATCTGTCTTGGTTTGGGAAGACAGGTATCTGCCAGATAAAAGCTGGAGTTTCCTTTGGAATGGAGAGTGTAAGCTACCCCCCTTTTTTCCAATTATAAATTTACAATCAGAGGCTCTTAGGCAAAGTTTTGGGAATAGGAATAGCAGTTCTTTACTAGTATGTATTACAAAGCAAACAGACAAAAAAAAANGGGTGTCCGGGCAGGCAGGGGCAGAATGTCCCAGCAGGCACGGGGGTGCAGGGTCACACTGTAGCAAGAGGAGCAGCGCCGAAGAAGCTGAAGGTGAAGCAGGGCTGGCCCAGCTCCCACGGGTGGCAGAGAAGGCTCAGGATTCAGGCCGAACCGGTGGTAGTAGATTTCCCAGGACTGGATCCCTTTAGCCACAGTGAAAACTTCTCTAGCAAGCAGCAGCCCAGCAGCTCTGTCCCGGAACGCCGAAAAAAGAACAGCCCTCAACTTCCTCAAACTCTGTCCTTTTCCTGCATTATATCCCCCTTCAAGCTTTGTCCACCTCTTTGTTTCAGTTAAGTACGCCTAAGTATCCAACACTTGGTCTCTTTGGTAACTTATGGGGAAAAAATTCTTTAGAGAAAAGAAGGAACAAACCTAACCCCCAACAGTATTCTATAAATAAGATATTAAACAGAAATGTTATGAACCAGAGGCAGGAGAGCACTGAAAGAGTAAGTGCCAACAAAATAGAGGAAATGTGAGATGGCAGGAATTATGATTTTGTTGTTTGTTTGAGGGGTTTTCTCTAGTTATGGAATATTTTAGTATTGTAGCACTGAGTCCACACATGAACAGAATAATCCATACTGCCCAGGGTTACTTCAGCAAATTACAATCACACAAAATCTGTTCAGAGTGGATGTGACTTGAGTTTTTCCTTGAATATGTCTCCTACATTCTGTAGAGCAAAGCTAAGTGAAGCCTTCTATGTTCTCTAATAACTTTGATTAACCTGGCATATTCTATAGTTTGATATGTGTAAGTCAAGTTCGAGAATTACACAGTAGCACACCCAGTCATACACAGCTTTCTTCTTCTTCGTCCATAAAAAAACTGAGGCAAAAGTATCATGAACATTAAAAATGGGTTAGATTTCACCCTCTTCCTTCCTAGGTTTGGCTGAGAGAAAATGTCTCAGTCTCTCTTTAGTTTCTGCACAACCTCTATTAAAAATTCTCTCACTCTTTAAAAAATATAATCATAACCAGAAAAAAAGTCATCATTCTGTCACAGATTTTGGAGAGCTTTACCAAAGGAAAATTTGTTCCCTATCAACATATGACCCTAAATGAATTGGGAGGAAAAGACATTCTGGAGGTGACATTACCCAGAAATAATATTTCCATACAGAAATTCATGTGGGAAATTTAGTAAGTGACTAAAATTATTTTCTGGAATGTATTCCATGATCAATTCTATTTTTTCAAATCTCAAGGAAAAGAAAAGTAAACCAAATCTGTAAAAGATGCATACAGTGAGGAAAATGAAATGAGTGAATCAACTTGCCACATAATTAGAATGAAAGAAGAAATGCTACATAAAACATGCAGACTTTATAAAAATACAGGACAAATATACCACAGAACACTGGGGAATAAATCAGCCAAACTGCTGGACTGCTGCAGAACTTCTTCAGCTTCCTCCTTGTTTTGTTCTGTGCTGTTTGAATGGAAGTGGATGAGCAGCAGGGTGACATGACTGGTAATCATACAGCTCACCACTGCTGGCAGCAGGGCAATGTAGGGTTCACATCTGTCTCCCTGGGAAAGTTATTTACAACCCAACTGGCACAGGGAGCAGGGAGGGCTTCAGTTCATGGTGTTGCAAAAGAACATTTCATTGATTGCATTCTCTGAAAAATTTCCCTTCCCATCACTTGATCAACAACGACAAAAGAAAAGCAGAACCAATTCTTCCTTGGGGTTCACAGGCTAATCTGGAATGAAAGCAAAAACAACAAACAACCCACATTTTCATGGAGTTGAAACACTGATAGGTGTTAGAGATACGTGATGGATGGGTGGGACTGAAGCAGCTGATCATGGTTCTTTACCCTTAATCAGAGAGTCACAAACTGGTTTGGGTTGGGAGGGATCTTAAAGCTCATCCAGTGCCATTCCATGCTATGGGGAAGAATACCTTCCACTATCCCAGGATTCTCCAAGCCCCATGTCCAACCTAGCCCTGGACACTTCAAGGGTTCCAGGGGCAGCCACAGCTTCTCCAGGCACCCTGTGCCAGGATCTCCTCACACTTCCAGGGAACAATTCCTTCCCAATATCCCATCTATCCCTGCCCTGTCACTACAGTTTGAAACTGCTCCCCTTGTTCTGCCCCTTTAGGTCCTTGTAAATAATGCAGGGCACACTTTCCACTGAAATTTTAAGACTTTCAAAGTTCCCTCATTCCTGCTGCTTCCTTGGGTGACTTGCAAACACATTCCAGTATATTCTCCTTAATTATATCACAGTATGCAACTGCAACCATATCTTTCTTCAAAATGCAGTTAAAATCTGTAAGAAAGAGGGTACCATGGTATTGTTATCAGATACTAATTTTAATAGAGCAGAATTGATGTGAATGAATGATAAACACTAAGAAAATTATTTGAAAGGAGAAGCAAAAGAGTATTAAAACTAAGGACCTAAGTTAACTAGGGCTGTTAAAAAGTTTATCAGTATGTAAATTAAAGGAATACAAACTAATCCCAAATCTCAAGTAATGTTATTCACAAAGCTATGAAAGAATTATTATAAGCTAATTTTATGCATCTTTCATTTGTTTTGTATTACAAAGATTTGCAAAAAGTTCATATAATTCAGTAGCCAATATAGATATGTTTGCTAAAATATGAAACCCCTGGCTATTCATTTCCTAGGGACTGATGAAATACATTATCAGGCTGTACATTGTAAAACAGACAAATAATGTTAGAATGTAAAAAAAATCATGTAAACATAACAAATATCATCCTGACCAACGAACAAATCAAGTGCCAAGTAAATGTCTGATAATTTTTTGCTGAAAAGCAGCAATCTGCTTTCAGTGGAGGAAGAAGTTCCCAGATAGACTTAATTTATTGTGATTTGTAATCACAATTTGTTTTCACCATCTTGGAATGAAAGTCAGGGATCAATCCCACTGTTCCCCCTCTAGACTAAAGTCCAGCATTCAGTGTTTTCTCCAGAGAATTTGTGATGGCAAGAAAAGAATGGGCTGCTTTCCAGGAATATTCTCTGCTTCCCCAGGACCATCAGTGAGTGGTGCTTGTGACCAAAACAGAAACACCAATTCCATCCCAGAATTTTATTTCAAGTTTCTCCTGCCAGCTTCACAAAGCCCAAGGCTGCAAGAAACTACTGCAAAAAATACCCTAAAATTCAGCATAAAATTACATTGATATCAGACCAGGATAAAATCGTCTCACTGGGGTTCTGTCATCTCTTAGGTTAGAACACAAACCAGGGTATGACCAATAATGCCAAATGGAATTGATCAGTATACATAAACCAGAATGTGATCAATAATGCCAAACTGAACAGCTCAGTATATTGTGTCATCTGCTGCCTCAAAGCAGCTCAGTGTTATGTTGTGCTGAGCCTTTCCCCAGGCATCAGGCTATTCAGGTTCTCAGATTTCTTTCATTGCCAAATGTTGGGGGTTGGGGTTTTTCTTTCCTTTTCTTTCCTTGTTACCTGTGGGAATTTTTTCCCATTGAATTGCTAAGAAGCACTGATTCTGGGTGCTTGAGGTGGCTCACTCAGTCTGGGCCTTTGGAGGAGGACAGTGGAGCTGCTGCTTGGGGAAAGGAACTCACTCCTGCCACAGAAGTCCAGCCACTGAACTGGGACTTTGTTGTCACCTGCCTCACTAACAGAGGGGCCGGTGACCCTGCTGGGAGCAGGGTCACTGCTGTCCCACCCCCCACTGCTTCTTCAGCACTGCTCTGAGTTTTTCGCTACCCTGTTGCCCTGTTGCCTACTGAGACCTCCTGAGTCTTCAGCCACAGCTCCAGAGTTCCTGATCCATCCCTTCCCTGTCTGGGACAAAGCTGCCATCACCACGTGTTCCCCGAGCGCGCCCCACAGCGCCCCCTGCAGCTGCGGGGGGATCATCGCACCTGCCCTGCCCAGCGGGAGCCACCAGCGCCCCTGCTGGCTGTGCCGGGGACTGCACCAAAGGGGGAAGTGCCGTGCTCAGGGAACCTGTTCCTGGGTTCCTGCTTCCTTATTATTAATGCTGTGGTTGTTGTTTGTTTGCCTTGTTATACATCCTAGTAAAGAACTGTTATTCCTATCCCCATATCTTTACCTGAGAGCCCCTTAATTTTCAAAATTATAATAATTCAGAGGGAGGAGCTTTGCATTCTCCATTCTGAGAGAGACCCTGCACTCTCTAGCAGACACCTTTCTTTCCAAACCAAGACACAAAAGAAAACAAACTTTCTTTCTTATTACATTTGCCATTGACTAATTAATTAATTAATTGAATTTTAAATTTAAAATTTCTCCTGCATTTACTCTGATAAACAAGAACAGGGAGTACTGCAGTCAATAAGAAAAGGGAAGTGCAACCAATATAACATTATTGTTTGTTGGGAAAAACTCAAAGAGCCAAAGGTAACCTAGAGGATATTCCCTTACTACTTCTGCAGGCTACACTTAAGATCAAAATTTGGTCTGAGCTAATTAGCACAAGCAAGTAAATGGCCCTGATCATTGGCTCCTGTAAATTACATTCTTGTACTGTGCTACAATAGGAGGTGTTCTTTCATTTCAGTTTTAGGGAACGTTTTATAACATACTGTAAATCACAGCTAGAATTTTTTCCCTTTTATACCTCTTGGCACTGGCAAAGTAATCTTGAAAAATTATTGGCAAAATTTCCCTAAATGATAATGGCAAATGGTTCTGAAATGTATAGAACCTTTGGCTTATATGAATGTTGCTGGAAGCAACAATTAACTGAGAAGGAAAGTTTGGCAATCATCACATATAACATGTGATGCAGATGTTAAATGATAGGACAGTTAGAAAATACATCCACTCGATCCATGCAATGTGATTTACTGACTGAGAAAAGATGGGCAAACCTCAGATTCCAAGGCCAGAAGAGGGATAAAAACCCTACTTGAGTAGTCTCTCTCTCGAGGTTGTAATTCAACAGCCTCTTGTGTCAAGGAAAAGATTTTGTGGTAGCCAGCTAATGCCATCCTTCCAGCCAAAGTGCCTCCTACTTTACTGCATATGCCCTTTCCTTGCAAATGAACTGCAGGTCCCATTTCCTATCCTCAGAAAGAAAGAAATTTCTTATATTTTTTATATTATTGTTTTATTAGTGCTGGAGAAGGGACTTACACCCCTGTTCCTACTGAAAATATTCATCTCAGCATATCAAGAACAACTTTATTTTTGCCTGTAGCAGGTGTTACTCAGAAATCTCAAACAACAAGTGTTTGAAATGCTATAAAAGTAATGATTTGGAAGTTTTATATAGTTTTCTGCATAAATGATATGAAAATATTTTGCTCCTGCACCTGCCTACTCTTTACATTAGCATAATTATTCATATCTTAACAAACACATCAGTGGCATCTGGTTAGATGAACAGAAATATTGGAGCTTTGTCCATCTGTAAAGATTCTGCCATGACAGGAAAATGCCTGTGTTTTTATTATTTAAAAAAAATAGGTGAGGGTTGTTTTGTTGTTTTTCTTTGATGAGTAGGTCCTCAGTTTTATTTTCTTAACCTAATCTAAGAACCACCAGATGTTGTTAAACTGTTTGTTCCAATAAATATTTCCTTTAAAAATTAGGTTCCAGACATAGCCACAATAATCACCAGAGCCCACCACAAGCTCCACTGCCTAACACCATTCTGACCATTAGATAATCTTCACTGGGAAAGAGTTCCCCATTGAAAGTGTATTTATCTCAGATGTGAATACAACAGGAAGAGAGAATGTAATTTTTTAGAGCTTTTGGACATGTGTAGACTTTTTATAAAGATGACAAAATAGCTCCTGGGTGCAGTAATAAATCACTTGGTTGTGCAGGAATTTTACACTGGGCAGTTAAAAGCTTTCCATATGGATATAAATTCAAATGTATGCTAAGATATTCTTCACATCAGCTAGAAGTGACTTCTGCCTGTGGGAGACATGGTATCAGTTGTTACTGAAAACTCTGATGGAACAGTCAGCTGTAGCAATGACAGAAAAATGTGTCTCACATAAAGTCATCAAATAATGGAATGGTTTGGAATGGACCTTAAAGCTCATCCAGTGCCACCCCTGCCATGGGCAAGGACACCTTCCACTGTCCCAGGCTGCTCCAAGCCCCAATGTCCAACCTGGCCTTGGATACTGCCAGGGATCCAGGGGCAGCCACAGCTTCTCTGGGAATCCCATTCCAGCATCTTACCACACTCACCACCAGCAGTTTCTTCCCTATATCCAATCTAAATTTCCCCTCTCAATGTGAATCCATTCCCCCTTGCCCTGTCACTGCAGTTCCTGATGAATTGTCCCTCTCCTGTCTTCTGACATCATCTCAGTACTGGATCATTTCCCATATTTCTGTTTGAATGGTATTTCAACTTCATCACTTTCACTGGGGATTTTTTCAAAATCCATCAGAAAGTTCTGTCTAGGAAGGGAAATGAATGCTTGAAGTCGTGTTACATAAAGAACAATCCCTCTGCAGCTGTGACATGAGGGTATTAATTGACTTGAATGATGGCTTTTTAATACTTTGACATGTTTTTGGATGGCAAAAAAGATTAACAATATGGAGCAAGAAATAGTTTTTTTGTGACAACAAGATTAGTAAGTGTATTTATATAATTTAAAGCATTTTAAAGGAAAACTTAGGATGGGTACATTTTAATCCCACTGTGTTCAGGATTAAAAATCAGTTTAGCAAAAACATACTCCTCAGGCTTTTTTTTATTTTTCTTTTTTTTTTCTTTTTTTTTTTTTTCCTTTTCCTTTTCTTTTTTTTTTTTTTTTTTTTTTTTTTTTTTTTTTTTTTTTTTTTTTTTTTTTTTTTTTCCTGGTATTACAGCCTGCTGTTTGAATTGTCAAAGATGTGTAAGAAGTTTTAAGAGATGCATCAAGCTGACACAAAATATTTTAAGGCTTTACTTTTCCTAGTTACAGTGTGTCTTATTTGGCAAGCTTTCTTTTGCCTGACAATGGATTTTTATTTTCTAACTCCTTCATCACTCACAGAAAAATTATAACAAGAGCAAAATCTACATATGATTTGAGCAAGAAATTCTGTGATCATTTTGGCTTTCAGGATAGATCAATCACCTCAGTAATCAGTGGCTCTAGTAATTTATAATGCAGAGACTTTTTCAGTTCGTTTACCAATCACTTCAGCTTGATTTATAGAATGTACTTAAAACATGAAGTATTATACAAGCAGAATAATAAAAACAAGTCCCAGCCAAGTGTGGTGTTCCACAAATTTGCACTAGTTTGTGTCTGAAAATGGGGGTGTTCAATATCCTGCAGAATATCTCAGAATCTACTTCTAAATCTCACCTAAAACAGAAAGAGTTTAAGATCTGACAACTGTTTTTCATAACTTTGTTTTTTATAACTTGTGTGCAACACCAGAAGATTTGTAACAGAAAGAAAAGTACTGCGCTATAAGAAAAAAACATTGTCCCCAGCCACATCTCGGAACAATTATCTATCAAGCACTGCAATTCTTCATCACAAATAATCTTGAAGTAAATAGAGCGTAATCCAAAGAAAAAAAAATCCTCTGTCTCTTTCTTTCATTGCTAATTAAAAAATGTATTTTAGCATAAGAAGAGGAATAATTTTTCCTAATTTTCATTTATCAGGATCAGTAATTTCAAAAGGACTAATGCTACTGAAGGTAGTATGGTACCTTATTTGGGAAGTTCTTACCAGGATATTGGAATCTGAATAGTAAAACTTCGTTAGATACCACACAAAACAAATGTCCATTAGGCAACAAAATCATTTAACTAAAATAATTAAACAGTTAACTACTTTCATTTCCTGCTGTCTCGTGTAACCTGCTAAGCTACAGTGAGTGTTATAAAGCCATCCCTTCTGCTGGTCACCTCAGTTTCACTCCTTTATTTGTTCCTGTTGAGTTCTTGTTCCCTGAAAGCCACAATATGCAATTTTTCCAAGGATTTTTTAATCATATGGTATCATGTTAAATGCAGACAACACATTTTGCTATCAATTTTTATTTTGATCAACTTCAGATCAAGCTTTTGTGCAAAAATCAGGGACTGATTCAGAGCATGCAGAGAAGGGTAGGACTTAATATCCCTTACATTGCTAAGATAAAGTTTTAATAACAAAACTTTTAATCAGATGGCCCATAAAACCCATGTGAGTCAGCAAGTATTGGTTTGTAAGAGATGGGTAACCAAAAGAAATGGTCACAGTTATTCAATTCTCCTGAATTTAATAAGGCTATTATTGAGATGATATTTAAATTTCCTTCCTATGTATTCAGCTTCTCAAAAATCAGTACTTATAAAAACCAGTCTTTTTCACAGAATTTAAAATTAGGTGGAAAATTTTGCAATCAAAAATTTTGCCAATGCACTAATACAGAGAAAACAGATATACAATGAAGAGTGCAAAATTATTTTGAAGGCAAAGATAACTTCCTCTTTGTCACAATCCGCTCACACAAGCGGGGTTCGTGATGGTTCAATTTAAGGATATCAGAGTGCAAAAGACACAGCGGGGCACAAACTCAGTTTATTCAATCACAAATTCACCTTTATTTAGTGCCAACAAATGCGATAGAAGGATTTGAAGGGAAACAAAGGATAGCGAGAAAAAAGAAAGAGGGGGTGGGTTATAGCTACCAACGGAGAGACGAAGTCCTCGTGGTCCAGCCAATAGATCCGTCTTCTTCCGTGGGGAGATCTCAAAGTCTGTGGTTAACTCAGGGGTCCTTATAGCTCTCTCCGAAGCGACAGGCAGTTGGCCAAAAAGGTGGGGGAAAATCATTACAGTGTGTTCATTTTGAGAACTCAGAACAGGTTGGTCATCAGCAGGTACCGTGTCGACCAGAACAGGTCAGCAGGCGCAGTCACTTCACCGTGACTTGCCCATTGTTTCTGCTCAGGTTCTGATGTTGCTGGCTTTTTTCCATTGAACGCACCTGCAGGCAGCACTTGGCCAGCATCCCACCTCAGCCAGGCCAGAACTCCTGTGTTAAGATTTCAGAGTCCATTTTAGGAGTTTCAGTCTCAGTCCTTGACAATGGTCATGAGGCAGATGAGGGATCTTCGGACTGTCTCTTACACCCTTCCACCCAATTTCATGCAGATTTTCCCATTATTTACCTGCATTGGTGCTTGTTTTCTGCAAGCACTGTACATTGTTCAGCTGCTATTGCTCAGCAAAAGATTTCTCCTTACCATAGCCTATAAGTTTTCATACAAAGATAATTTTAGATCCAAACTAACTCTGTTTCTTTTAAGACAAATGAGCTTTGCCTGGCAACAGCAACTTTCAGGATAGTAACATTACTTAATTCCAAGTGCAGTCTCGCAAAAATATTTTCCTGGTCTTTTGAAGACCTGGCAGCATTTATAAAATTGTTCCTGCAGACATATTAATAGAGAGATGGGGTTTGTGTGCACATACACACACTGTCATCTGCCTCTGTATCCATGGCTTTCACTGCTGCTCAAGCAGAACTTCATGTTCCTGTATGATATGAGTCAGGGCCAGATAAAAATGGCCAATAAATGTGCCAGAGCATATCCAGGACTTCTCAATCATTTAAACCACTTTCAATTTGTGGCATTTCATAGGGAAGCAAGGAAGTGTCACCAGGATATAGTGGGAGACGAAGAGAGGGAAGGATTGTATGAAATTTTTGGGTCCCAGGAGAGTAAGAAGAGTTGGGAGGGACCAGGAGAGGCCATAAATCATCGCAGATCTATGGGCAGCACTGGGAATTTCTCTTCCTCTTTCTCTCCCAGTTTTCCAGTCCAACTCCTATCCTTGATCCCCTCTATCCCCCCTCACAACCCAGCCCACCCTCTCACAAGGATCCCTGCAGAATGCTGAAAGAAACGCTTTCTTTATCCCTCACCCTCCTGTAACCCCTCAGGGGCTGGGGAAATGGCTGGAGAGGACAGCAGAGGAGGCCCTGGAGATTTTGGCAGGGGGGCGGTCTCTAGTGCAACGGTGCGGTGCCTCTCCAGGGGCTTTCACCGGCGCTTCCTGGCCAGCTCTGGCACCGATGTCGCAAAAAGGTATGGTTCTATATCTGGGAATACAGTTCCAATCCTTTGAGTCCTTGCCTCAGCAGAAGCGTGAACCATGTGAGAAATAAAGGGATGGAACTCCAGTGGGGAACTTCAACTGGGTTTTATTAAATGTACACAACTTCCTTTCACCCAGGAGTCAACCCGCCGAAGCATGCTGAACCCGGGGGTTTTCACCTCAAACCTGGGGGTGGGGGAGTGGGGAGGATACAACTTGGAACCAATACAGAACAGGAAGGGAGTGACCCTGAACCTAAATGACAAACCATAGAGGAAATCATGAAACAAAGGGGGAAGGGGAACCTGGACCCCACCAATCACTTGTTGCAGAATTTCTTAGAGAAGGTGGACATGAATTGTATTTGGACTGTAGTTGAATCACCCAGACTGGGCCTCAGCGTTGAGGCTTGCAGGAGTTAGTGGCGCAGGTAGAAATTCAGTGCCAAGAGTATGGCACGGTTAGAATTACAGTTTAAGGTGTTAGCAAGGATCAGAGGGTTTTCTAGTAGTTAGCAAGTACAGTAATTAGTGTGGACACAGTAGCTGCCTTAAGAGTTTGTTCAACAATGGGTGTTTGCATTCTTCCCTGTGCTGTATGCCAATAAGAATACACCTGTGAATGTGAACTATGTAGAACTGTATAAAACCTGCCATTTTAGACCGAATAAATGGAGAACATAGAATTAATCATATTGATCAGATCTGCATTTTTGCTCTCGCCCAACTTCCCATTATTTTAGGGTTTCCTCGCTAGTATCACTCAAAGTCCTCACCAGAATTTTCTAGTGGTCAGGGTGAGGCTTCAAAGTGACAGGCAGCACCCAGTTGTCACATAACAATGATGGATTGATAAATAACTGAGGCAAACCATTATGGGACAATATATGGACATATGGGAAAAACCATTCTAAAGCAGTAAAAGACAACCATAAATATATAAAACTGGGAAAACTTCAAAACACACCACTACACTCCAGCTTTGTCTCAGGAGCAGAGGCTGAGTGTTGCTGTTCCCCCTCCCCAGCTGTGGCACAGGAGTTACTGTGTCACCTCCTCCTCCTGCAGCAGCTACTCTCATTACCATTAAATTGGCTGTGTTGGAAGAGGTGATGACAATGGGCCAATCCTGCTCTCCTTGGCTGAGGGATGATGCAGGGAATCATTAGCAAAGAATTAATCTTGTTATGTGAAAAATGTAACAAGAGGGGGAAACATCAGCTATTAAATGCACACAGTCAGAGTTTATTCTAAAGAGATAACCATCCTTTAAATAAAAGTGAAGAACTGTAAAATTGTTTTAATTATCCAATCAGATTTACTAAGTGTAATGTTATATAGAATACTTTGATTTTGAATTGAACAAAGAAGAAAATTACTTAAGGACCTGTTCTTATCATGTCCTAACCTTCCTGTGGTAGATTTGAATGTTTTTCTTTCTAAATATAGTTTTATCTTTCTTTTGAAAATCATTTTTTAAAATGCATTCAGTTCAACAGGTAGCAATATAATAAGCATGGATATAATTTTTGTTTCTAGTAATTGATATAAAATGACCCATATGAATCAGTTTGAATGGTTGAAAACCTTATATTAATTTAGACTTGGGACAAAATCTCCTTGGCTCTCTAGGTAAAGTTAGGATGATAATCCTAAATGATTTAGTAACCGTCATGAAGTGAAGACAAAAGACTTGAAAAGCTTACAGGCTTCAAACAGATTTGTTTCTTTTTCTCTGATGATTTTTCATGCCTTTGACCTTGTTGTAAAACTACTGAGCCAAGGGAAAGAGAAAAGATATGCCTTCAAATAAAAGCAAACCCCTTTAAATACATATTTGATGGAAGGTTGGATTCATAGCTTAAAAGCTGTATCTTCCACATCCAACCATTAATAGAGATTTTGAAGCTCTCCCTGTTCACATGAGGAAATGACTTTTGCTTGGAAGTCAACAAAGTAGAGGAAAATTGGAGAACAACAGCATCATCCTGGAGTTCCATAGGGAAAAATTCTGACACTGCCGTCATGTTTTCGATCACATCTACCTCAAACTGTGTTCCAAAATAACAGTGATCCTATTAATCACTCCTGGTTATCATTCCAAACCTGACACACTAATTTGGCTTCAAAAGAAATCTGAAGTGTCATCTGTATTTTTCCTTTGTTATGCTAATCAACATCAAAGGCTGGGTTACTTCTCCTCAGTGCCACTTGCTAACTGAAAATTAATCTGCCCAGTTATTTTTTCCTCCTGGACAAACACAAGAAGACTTTGAATTTCTTAAAACTTTTTTTATTAAATCAGAGACCTATCTTTACATGAGATGAAAGACAATTCCCTTCCTAAGTCATATTGGGAAAGTTCTCCTTTTGGAATAACCTGAATTACAAAAATAGCATGGGATTTGTGGTTAAGGATTCCTACCACCTAAACTTTCCTTGAGTTTATAAAGCTCTTTAAATTACAAATTACTTTGTGATTCTTAAATAGAGGAAAAGTTAGATTCACATTTATAATGGTTTTTCCTCAACAGAATTCTTTGAACATCTATTTCATTAATATTATGCCAGCATGAAAGTGATACACTTGGTATATATTGTTGGATTAAATTCAAATTCAATTCTTTAGCAGTTATTTCATTTTATAAAGACTGATATATTTTTAAAGAGTGGATTTGAGGCAGATAATTCTTTTCTACTTAATCAGTTGATTAAAACAAATAGTTTAAAAGTGTCACGCTGTAGTGTAATTTCATCTGGATCAAATGTAAAGTGAAATAGAGAAAAAGATTGAATATTTTCCTAAAGAGATGTTATTGTTCATATCCATAATCTGTTAATCCTACAGGGACAATGGCTAACTCCAGTGGATGTTTACTTAAAGAAGAAGGGAGGGATTTATTCACAGTATGGGTAAATTGCCCAACATTCCTACTAACAGTTTCTGTTGGTTACAGTTGTACTCAGTTTGGGCTGAAATATCCCATTTTCTTTGAAAAATGTCTATCAGAATTAGTTCATTAGTTTCTGAAAACAAGAGTCAGGAAATAACTTTTCCCCTTGTTATAAAATTCATGGTTACCTTATCTTCCATCGTTTGTGTCATTTATAATTCTGAGATTTGGCAGAGGTTGCTGTGCATGTCAAGGGTGCACTTTTTGCCATCCTCTCAAAAGTCACCCAATTGTGACAGTTCTAGCCATTGAAAACTGCATCTTGCCTATGCCTAGATAATTACTGGTTCCGCAAACCCAAGTTTTTTTAAGAATTCAAAGATTATGACTCTGGATAACTGTAGGTCAGGTGGGCTATTTTAACTAAGGAGAAAAAACATGCTTTTCAACTTCTCCCAGCAAAAAAAAAAAAAATTAATATGGAGGGATTCATATCAAAGTCTCATATATATTCAAAGTATGGAGCCAAGATGACAAGTTTGGAGCAGTAAATTGGCACAAATTGTTGGAGAGAGGCAAGGACTTGGAACAAAGACAAAGGAAGACTGGAATATTTTTTCAAGGAGATCTGTGCAGCAGATTAGGGCTGATTAATTAAAAGGAAGAGAGGTACATATCAAAAAAGCAGTAATGCAAAAAGAATGGAATGGGAAGCAATAATTAGTAAAAAAAAAATGTGCAAGTTGAGGAAAAGGACTACAGTGGAGAAACAGAGCACATCAAAAGCAATGTGGAAATGGGAAAGCAACTTGGAGCAGGGAAAGTGTCTATGTACAATATACAAGCGTAAAGAGAATTAGGCACTATGTGTAGGATTATGAGAAGGGAGAGAGAAGCAGGGGCAGAGAAAATCCAACAGCAGCAGCTTGGAGGGCATGAAACATAAGATAGGAAGTTAAAACAACAACAACACCCCCAACCTTAATTTTCCATACTGGAGCCTGGAAAGCAATCCATGGATGACTTCCACTTTACTCTGTGTGTGTCTTGGGTTTTGTAACCAAAAAAATGTTTATTCTATTCCATCTATTGAAACCCAGTTGGGGAGATTTTTCTTTATCTGTTGTAACTCCAGGAGGGAGGGGGTAACTGCCTTCTCTGATAACAGGCCAGCTGTTAAAAACCGTGTGGAGCAGTTTTGCTTATCTCTGTTCATTGTTCCACTACCCCCATGGAAATATCTTCTGTTAATGGATCATTAAAGCTCACCAATGACATGACACATTACATCATACTATTGTAAGATGCTCTACCCAGGGAGGAGCCAAACCATCTTCACCTAGATAAAAAGAGCCACAAGTGTCACCAGTCATCCAGAGTTTTCCACTGGATTCCTGGAGGAAGACCAAACCCATCTCACCATTACTGGACCCTTTTCCTACAGGACCATTTCTACTCCAACAGAACCACATCTGCCACTCCAGAAGGGCTTACTTTGGACTGCTTCCAACACACTGACCAACAGGGCGTCAGGTTGTATTTCTGACTCTGTCAGGGTTTTCTAGGATTTCTTGTTAGTTTGTTTGCCTGCTTATTCTTCTGTACTACTAAAAAATACAATTTGTATTTTTTATATCCCTAGTAAAGAACTGCTATACCTATTCCCAAAATCTTTGCCTGACAGCCTTTTAATTGCAAATTTATAATAATTTGGAAAGGGGGAGAGGGGCTTGAATTCCAAGGGAGACTCCAATCTTCCCTGACAGATACCTGTATATCTAAACCAAGACAGTATGAAACTCACTGTCTGTGTCTAGACGACACCTTGTCTTGTGCTGATTTGGGATGTGCTGCTTCCTCCCTGGTCAGCATAGCCCTAGTGCACCACATACATTATCTCACTGAGAACAGCCCTGGGAATCCATGTGTGCTCACAGTCCAGCTCATTTTCCGTAAATCTAAGAATACAAATGCTGAAAATCTGTATCCCAGTACTATTATAACACATAAATGCCATCATTAAATTCTGTGCAGCCAATGGCTGGAAATTATCTACATTCAGGAGGTGTGGCACCTTGCATGTTTATCCCAGTATTCCCCCCAGGACTCATGACATGTTTTGTTGACTTGCTTGATTAAAATGCACTGAAGGATGCTGTTCATAGAACTTCTATTCCACTTGTTGTAGGAGGTGAAAAATGAATAATGAAAGAGGCAGGACATTCAGGAATCAGGAATGTGCATTTACAGTCTGTATTAAAGCATTTGAGTATCATCAGACTGTTGCCTGTGCCACAGAAGTCCTTCTCAGGGCTTTTCCAGAGGATTCCTAGCTGTTTTCACAAGCCAAAGTAGAGGCCTCACAGTTGCCACCAAAACCAGTGGAAGTCATTGAATAAAAATAACACATACATGGGATAAATGAGTGGCATTTCAGATTAGACTTCCAAAATGGACCACCTGACTCCATCCATCTCTTAATGAAGAGAGATGGTGTCAGCTCATCTCAGGTATTCTAAAAATCCTGTCAGACTCAGAGCTTGTACAAAGGATTATTACAGGACCCAGAATCACAAGGCCGTAAAACCATTCAGGTTGAAGAGACGGCAGAAGGCCACCCAAACCATTCCTACAGCCATTCTAAGGTCCACTTAAGGGTCACTCTGTCTATCCCCCCCCCACCACCACCAATTTGGTGTCATTGACACTGATATCAGCCCCATTTCATCAAAGTGCCACACAGGAAATGATACAAACCCCCTTTGTATTAAAACATATGAGACTGGATATTATTGTCAGTGGATAATAGTGATTTTACATAAGTAAAATTTAGAAAACTATCATTTTCTCATCCTTCACTGTCCTTACATTGCCTACGGCTTGGATTGGATTGTCCTGTGGCAGAAGCCTGAAATCCATAAAACTCAGAAAATGCTTTAATGCAGAGCAAACACAATTATTTGCTCTATAAGACATAAATATTTGTTAGTGTGTTACTTTAAAAGTACCTGAACAGGGAAATACTTGATTTTGTCAAAAACATTAGGCTATCCAAATTGAAACAGAAAACATTGGGCTATCCAAATTGAAACAAAATCATTACTGCCTTTCATTAGTGCAAATGATTAGTGCCTTTCATAACTACAAATAAACTAAAATAGTAGGCAAGGAAAATAATCTCAAACCCTAATACAAGCAAGAGAATGCTAAATTTTAACACTTTAAAAAAACACTTAAACTTGTAACACTTAAGAATCCACAAGTAAAGTATCTGATTTTATATCATGTGTTTAAAATCACCCTGTGTCACCATTAATCCAATCAGTTAACTTTCCAGCAAGGTCTTCATTTATTAGAAGTGACAGGAGACTGGAATAGAGGGAACTTGGGAAACCTCAAGGAAATAATTAAATAGCAAAGCCAGCATCTGGCCATATCAATGAGCTCCAGCAGGACCAGGCTGCACCTTCCTTGAGCTAATCTGTAGAAATTTTTTCTCAGATGAAATTCTTGCTGAAACCATAAGTGTGCTGGGCTGGAAATGCTGCCTTAGATCCAGGTTTTCAAGTCAGAACCACTCAGGCTGAGCTCTCAGTTGTGATGTGACTCAAGTTATCCCACTCATAAACATCAGCCACAGGTAAAAGAGAAACAGAAGGACAGAAGGAAAAGAGAAGCATCTAAAAATAATAAATGCTGACTGGGAGAGCAAAAGAGAAACAATAAGTCTGAGTGAAAATATTGAGGAAATTGTGGAAGTTTCTGGTCTAAAACAAATCTTTGAAGTATATGCCTGGCCACCTAGAAAAGGTATAATGATTTCATAAGTAAAGTTCTGTGAAACATAAAGATTTAGCAGAAAAAGACATGGGAGTGGAGAAAGCCATTTAAAAATATTTATTAATATTTTGTTAATATTTTTATCAACTGTGCTGGACTATAATATAAAATAAATCTCTTCCTGTATCCTGTTCAAAACCCAGCTGTTTCCATATCCCAACCACATTTCTGCCTCAGTGATTTCTGCATTTGATTTATATTATTGCCTCATTATACATCCAGGTAGCTGCTGATTCTTAGTACAGAATTTAAATGTTGGCTTAACATACAGTCTCCAACTATTTCTTCTTTTTTCATTTGATAAGTTCCTAATCTGTATAAAAGGACATTTCATTCATGTATAAAAGTTCTTTTCATTCTGACCAGTGATTAAATATTTGTTCATTTATTAATGTTTAATTCATGGATGAAATAATGTCTATTTGTCTGTTAGATGTGTAGGATTTGCTTCTATTGCAACTGAATTCAATGACTTTGACCCTTTGGAGCCCTCTCTAAGCACAATTAGTATAATCTTCTCCCTAGCTCTCTATTCCTGCTTTGTCTGGTTTGTTCAAATTCATCACCTTTCATGCAATTCTACCTAGTGTGTTATCTCAGCTCCTTAGGGGAAGCTTTTGTGGGAGCAAATACCTTGCCACTTAATTACATTCCAGGAAATTATTAGATTGCACTCTCCAGTTTATCTTGTAAGGAAAAAAGAGAACTCTGGATATTTTGTTTATGAATTTCATATGCACAGCAGATCACCTGTTTGATACAGCTTTACTTTACAGTAAGGACTTCAGTTAAAAGAGATTGGGAGTGATAAAGCCACCTGAAGAATCCTGAGAGCTCTCAAAGCCTCCCTGCTCTCACACACATGGTTTTATTCTCCCCTCTACGAGCCCAGGATACAAAAGAACATGAAATTTCAAAAGAGGTATAAGAAGACAATTTGAATGGGGTCTTGGGAGCTACTCAGACTGAGGGTGGCAGTAGAAACACCTCATTATAAAATCAGTAAGGCCCCACAGACACTTCAGTGAACACTTTGCTTTCCCCTTTTTAATAATAAGTTTTCATATTACATTGTATCACGTATACTAGAAAATACATATATTAACATTTCCATTACACCTCCTCATCCTGCACTACATTTTTCTGGGTGTGCAGGTAAATAGCCCTTTGTATTTCTCCTGAAAAATCTGATTATTTATCAGTCTGAACCACTACCACACTGTCCTGGAGGAAGTCACTGGCCAAACTCATGGAGTCCTGTCAGATTAATATAGTTTGTACAGTTTGAGGGTATGACCTACTAAACAGGTTCATGTAATCCCTTATAAATGGAGATTGCAGCAGCAAAATCAGTTCTCTAATGTGCACATTAAAGAATTCCTGCTGTACAGTTTGGCATTTTCACAGGATAAGCCAGAAGATAGCATGGACACAATCCAGAGTTCTCTACTTGGGTCCAAAAAAGAGCTGCCTGAAGGCTTAAAGCGCATCAAAAATCTGTCCTGCCCTTACACAGCCCTGGGGTTTCAGAAGTGAAGCATTTTTCATTGCAGTCCCTTGTAATGTCTAATAAAATAAAAACTGGCCTTTACTCAAAGGAGCATTTCCATCCCCTTCGCCCTTACAGATGAGTGACAGAAAAGCACACAGACATTTTTGTCTGTTTTGCAGGAGTTTGTTGAATACAGAATTTCCATTCACCAAACATTGCTCCATCTACAACATTTATTATGTTCACAGGAATCAAAAAGTTTCCAGGCGTTACATACACTTTATCCAGAAGATTGAATTATCTGTCTATAGTCTAAAATTCAGACTTCTGCAGTTTTTTTCTCCATTTTCTTAGTTTGTCAGCTGGGTTTTAAAGAACACTGCTCTAGTTACTGTTGAACAAAGTTCATTTATCTCAGATATTCCTCTAAATTGTGTTACTGACTATCCAGCATATGTTTTACCTCAAAGTGTGTCTCCCATTGGTGTAGTAGTAGCACTGAATTTTTCCTGTTTGCTATTTTTGTACTGTCTCTTCTATGGCATTGAGGCTCACTATATAAACTGGATATAATCATCTTTCAGTGTAAGATGTTTATAATAGGAAGGCTTGAGCTCCAGGAATGATAACCTACCCCTTCTCTGCAACACTGATCAATCACAGCAACTTCCCAGAAATAATTCACACTTATGCAAATCCTATGTTTAAGCAGGCAAAGAAAAAAAAGAAAAAAAATGTCTCCAAAATCTAAGAGTGTGGCTGTCATGGGTGGTGGGGGGAGGNACCAGTTCAGCTGGGTAGCACGTGGTTAAAAAACAAGATGGGTATGATGGATAGCCCAAATATATGATTGAATGCATCAAACCATAGGCTGCATCCAAAGATGGTGAGGCATGGTTAACCTGGCATTTTATAGGGTTTTACCTTGGCAGGTGTCCAATCTTGGTTAAAGGACAGGGGTGTGACCTTTTAAGTCTAAGGTCTTGAACCAACAGGGGAAAACCAGTGCAACATGGTGCTCACACCAACACACGCCTGGCTTCTCACTGGGCTGAAAACTGCTCAACAGCTTTCCTGTGATTCTTATCCCCTAGAAATGATAAATTACCAGCTTTTACCATTGCATACAATCCCCTATGAGATTCACTTCTAATTTTAGAATCTGCAAGCTGCAGAAGCAGAAATGGCTCAAATGAGCTTCTGCGGTAGTTTGGGAAGGTTGTAGCAAAACCAATCAGTGACTAGGTATGAAAATTGACAGCTAATATAGCCATTAGGAAAGTAATACGTCTCTGGGAGCACACAGGCTTAAAAATCAAAAGAACCCCAGGAAAATCTCTTTCTTCGGAGATTAGAGAGAGGTAACAGGAGCGGTGGGCTGGCCCCACTCTGCCGCAGGGCCCCCTGGGCCTGGCATGGCCCAGCTGGGCTCTGCCTCTGCTGCAGCCTTGGTGGGGCTGAGCCAGGCCCCTGACCCCAGTTGCTGCCAGTGGGGAACGGAAAGCCACGGCTGTTAACATCTGTCCTGGGTTGGGCACAAAAGTATTCTATCACCATCTTCATGTTAAATCCAGGTGGGACTGTGCCCTTCCCGGGGCTCCCTCCCTCAGGGTTTTCTTCTGTTAATAGGCCATCAACACCTTGCCCATGACTCATAGATAACTCCTGGAGGGAGTTATCTCTGTTTAATGGCCCATCAAGGACTCCCTGCAGGACCCATCATCCTATTGTGAGATGCTCCGCCCAGGGGGAGGAACAAAGCATTCTCACCTGGATATAATCTGAGGTTTGGGACAGTACAAACTGCCCTTACCCACTGGATTTCTAGAGGACTTGAGCTACCAGACCTTTCTGTGAGATCACTGCTTCAGGAAGACCACCTCATCTGGACTGCTTCTATCACCCTGATCAGGTTGTATTCTGACTCTGTCAGTGGTCCTTTGTATTATTGCATCTATTTTTATTTTCCCTTTTTTCCCTTTATTCCTATTAAATTGTATCTCTGACTTGGAGCCTCTCATTTGTTTTGCTTTCAAACCACTACAACATCCCAGCCGACCCTAAGGCCTGCCCCACAGCACCGGCCAGGCTGAGGGAGATGTCTCCTGGGTCCCCAGGAGCAGTGCCAAGCCTGGGCTGGGCTGGGTCCACCCCATGAAACTGAGGGGTGTCGGGGAAAAAGCCCAGCCGCACGCGAGATCCTGGCCCCCGTTCCTGAGTGCCTGCCAGCCATTCCCGAAGCTTTGAATTCCTAGCAGCTGCTGCCCGGCAGAGAACTATTATGCCCTCTGCAGACTTGGGAAATGTTAACTCTTTCCTTGACAGCTGAGACTTACAAAAGCACTGGCCCTTCTCTGAGTGCAAACAGACAGAGTGATTGAACCGTAAGGACAGCATGAAACTGAAGTCAGGGAAGAGAGAGTAAAAGTCCTGAGTTGGAGGAAGATTAAGGAGTTGCCTACTCTAGGCTGAAAGTCTTTTGTGAGCCATGGTAATGAACTGTAATATATTAGAATATCCCTTTAAGCTGTGGACAATATCGACTGGGGAGATGATTATTCAGATTGTAGATTTAAACAAAGGTATTTATTGATGGACTAAGTGCTGTGATCCTATGAGAAGCCTGAACAGAGAGAGATTGGATTAAGATGAAGATTCTGCCTCTAGAGAAAGAGAAAAGACATCTCTATTCCATGAGATGAAGAAAATCCTTTGTCTTTGGAGTTGTTTTATCTTTAAAATGACACCCCAAAGCGTCCATGACCCATATGCAGCTCGGGAAAAACTGGTAATGGGAGGGATTTCATAGACTGCAGAATTCCCCTGGGTGGCTGCAGATTCGTGATGTGGGAGCCACCAGAGGACTGTTTTCTTGTGGCAATGTCTCCATGGGAGTTCTAAGAGAGACTCCTCTCCCTAGGAATTGATGAAAGATTATTTTAAAGTGATGAAACTGACTGAAAATCACAGGTTTCATCTCTTTATGTTGTTAAAGACATTCTGTGTCTATTAAATTCATTCTGTGTCTTAGTCCATGCATTTTATTCCCAGCACCAGTTTTACCCTCCCAAACTTTGCTATTGCTTCATAAAAATGGATATACATGATATAATACCCTGGAAACATCCCAGGTACACCCTCACACACAGCTTCCCACACCCCTGCATCTCCTAATTGCTGTGCACCACACCAAGAACCAGTGTTTCTATGAGGATAAATTATAAATAACGCCAGAAGATGGATCATGCACGTCACTGTGGTGCTGATGGATTTGGAAATGATTTGTTGTCATAGCGATGACTTGGCCTGGGCATGCTGGGAGAGGTTACTCAAAGAATAGAGGAAGTTGTGTTATGCATGTACAGTCAACTTAATTAATCTTGACACCATGAAGAATAGAGCAAGAGTCCCTTGGAAGAACTTTTTCTTTGAGGCATTTCTGATGTGCTTGAATGGTAGTCAGGAGGTAGTTGTGCTAAAATTCTTTTTATACATTTTTACTTAGTAAGAAGTCATTTCTTTTCATTTCAAATCCTATACTTAGACTTAAAATCATGGAAGCAAATGGCTTTTTAATCATATAATTCTCAGTCTAACAGTTTTCACTGGTTGAATACTTTTCCAGTGTGCTTTAGTTAATGATTTAAGAAACACTTTAAAAACTGAATACCATTTTCAATGAATAGAAAGTATAAGACAAGTATTTTGTTTTGCTACCTAAATAAGTATAGAAAAATATATTATAGAAATTATACAGAATATAGAATAACAGAATATATAGATATAAAAAATAGAAGACAAATTGAGAATGTAAGAAAAAATCCTCTGTGGCATCTGTTAGTTTATTATTTTTATTTTCATTCACAAACATACCACTACAAATGGAACTATAACAAATTATTCTTTTTTTTACTCATGCATTCATGCAGTTCAGTATTCACAGGCCAGTGGGTTTTTTGGGGTTTTTTTAAAGATAAAGGTAGAGCCTGAGAGAATTGAAAATGTATTAATGATATATGTTCAAAATGCTCTTGAAGTATGTTCATGATATAGACCAGATATAAAAGAGAAGGCTATTTTGGCCATTGAAAAATTAACTAAATATGCTAACACTTCTTAAAGCAAGACTGCTTCTGATTTTCAACAGCCCATTAACATACCAGTAATATATTATACTAATAGCTGTTGCTACATTTTGAATGATACAAAATTCTCACCCTGCTCTCCCCTCCTGACCAAATTGAATTAAAAGGTCTCCTGTATCCCATTTCATGGCCAAAATGGCACCATGTTTCCAACTGTAGCTTCAGAATTAGTCTTTCTTTCACTAGTTCATTTCCAACTATAATTAAGGGAAAGAGCTACTTTTGCCTTTTCAGTAGAAAAGTATTTTTACCCTTCAGAAAAACAATAAAAATACTCTCTGCACTCATCTGTACGACACATAAGGCTGCAGGTTGCTTTAGAGACTGTCTTTAAAGTGTTCATTAATTAATTTTAAAAACCCATATTATTTCTTTCTTTCAAAATATACTCAACAAGATGAATGAAAACTGTGCCTGTGGAAGCATGTGAAGATTTCATGGAAAACTCATCACCAAGCAGCTGATTTCTATTTTTCCCCTTAGCTTTCACAATCAGAAAAAAAATAGCAAAAGCACCATAAACCCTGCCTGTACAGTGAAGGCAAAACAACCCCTGACACCTCTCCATTCCTCTCATAGTGCTGATTCCAGGGAGGATAACAGTCCTGATCAATGAACCCAAACCCTGACATTTCCTAATGCCTTCCCCACACAGTCACAGCCTGCCCACAAGTTAGCTCTGCTGCGACTTCCAAGCCAAATAAACCCTTTTTGTGCTCCTCTCTATATGTGCAGTCTCAGAACTCCCAACAGACACAATTTGTCATCGCTCCTTGTTGCAGTCCTTTCTTCCTGAGGTAAAACAAACAATTTCTAACACAATGCTTTATCTAAGTTAATCTTTTTTTCACCATCCATTTCTTTTTCTTTGGAATTATTAGAAAACATTAAATATATATATATATATATATATATAAAATTTTATTTCTAGTTACTACTCAGCATGTTTTACAATTATGTCTCATTTCTGTAAAGTGTCTTTAAGTCATTTAGTTCACATATTCAAGACCTTTCTCCCTTTTAACTACAGTTCCTTATGAGTTTGACCATGTTAGCATGATTTTCCATTGGATCAAGTACAGTGTTACATTTATGAATTATTACTCAGCTGTGACTGCCCCTGGATCCCTGGCAGTGTCCAAGGCCAAGTTGGATGGGGCTTGGAGCAGCCTGGTGTAGTGGAAGGTGTCCCTGCCCATGGCAGGGGTGGAATGGGATGAACTTTAAGGTACCTTCCAAACCAAACCATTCTATGGTAGTATTTTAGTGGAATTCATAGTAAAATCAAAGGAAAATTATTTGTTTTACCAATATAGTAATCCTCTCTGGAAGCCATGCCTCAGCTTTTCTGCATTCTGAATCACAGCAATAAAATATGCGTGAACTATGAAGCATTTATTAAAGACTCTTCCTGCTTTTCATGTATCTACTTTTCATATCTGGAGCACTTAAATTGGATATATGGGGTCCATTGTGTTTTAGTTTTGAATATCCACTAAACTATTTTCTTTAATTTTCCTTCTACCAAAACAAAGGAAATTAATTAAAATTACTAATAAAACTCTAAAGATATATAAAAATACAGCCAGCAGTGAACCTTAGCTAGAGATTACTTTGGGAGGCCACCTCAATCAAAATTTAAACATGTCAGTTTTATACATGAAGTGAGTGAGAAGGGAAATAAGGTAAAGATAAGTCAAATAAAGAACTGCTTGGAAAACTTACTTTCACTTGGAGATAATTGTATCATCTGCATCTTCAGAACAGTAATTTGGCATGTCTAAGGATAGGAAATGCAGGCCCAATAATGAAATGAGATGTAAAGATGAGATTTTGAAAGGTTGTAGATTTAATGCAAAGACATTTTTTGTGTAGAAGTGCTGAATCCTGTTCTGTTCTATCTGCTATGCCTAATCCTCAGAAAAATCTGTTCTATGAGCAGCTCCTCCCAGTCCTGTCCTCTTTGTGAAGACAACATGATTTAAAGGGGCACAAAGCACAAAACATTATAGGAGGAAGGAAAATTATGTAAAAGTACATGTTATTTGCACAATAATTAGCTTAAGTGACTTTTTACATCTTGATTATCTCACCTATTAGCTGACTTGTCCATTCAAAACGAATATCCAAGAATCAAATATTTGAGTCTTAAAGTAAGTTTTGATGCCAAAGAGCACTAATGACAAGGGCTAAAAAAGGTTGACCTTAGCTCTAATTTGACTCAGAATGAAGCTTTTTACATGTTTTCTTTGAAAGGTCCCTCTGCCTAATTCTAATTCCAAGCTGTCTAAGCAACGCACACTCTCCTTTACCAGCAGCTAAGGTTACAAAAATGGGTAACTGCTGCTTTAACCAGGCCTTCTTAGAGGTTGCAAAAATTGCACTTTGTGAAGTGTCACTCACTGATACAGCTTGACTGGGGAAATAACTTGGGTTCATTTAAAGCCTATAGGAAAGAAAACTTAATTCCTGCTTCTCCTTCATAGAAACTCCATGCTCTGGGAGCACTGTGTATATCTTCAGACATGATCATCTGAGTATTCATTTATTTCTTCAGGTTTACCTGAGACCTAAGGCAGTGGCAGAGCCTTAATGCAATGCTGGTGCTGGCTATGTTCCCTGTCCTGGTACAGGAAGTGTTGGGCACTGAGTATCTCAGCCCTTCAACTTTAACTTTTTTGTTCTTATTAGCCAAAGCTGTGTGGATATTTACTTTGTTTCACAGCTGTTTCCTGGGCTTTGCTTATGCTGTTCTCACAGAGATGTGGTCAGATAATGCAGTTGAAATCATGGAATGGTTTGTTATCACCAAAAAGGATGACCATTGCTCTGCTTTTACACCTTTTTCTCTCTGTCTCAGTGCCTGCCATGCACACACCTCTCTCCTTGTGTCACCTTACTGGTGTGGAGTGTTGCTTCCCAGTCAGGAACTGAGCACCACAGAAGTAATTTCCCCCTTTCCCCCTCAGCAGGATGGGGGAGAGAACAGTGAGATGAAAAGTGAGAAACTTCTGCATTTAAAGAGTGATTTAAATCCCCCCACTAGAGTCAGACAGGCACTGGTCAGAGGACTGGCTGAAAAACAGGGAAGGAAAAGGTTTGCTTAAGGCCTCAGCTCAGCAGGGTCATGCACTTCCATCCCTAGTTCAGTTCTGAGTTCCTGGGGTTTTTTGTCTTCACAGTGCCTGTTAATCATGTTCCTTTTAGCTCTGGTGGAATTTAATCACTGATGTTGGGTTTACACTAAAGGATGCCAGCTGCTCCTGCTATGTCCTAGCACATCCTTCATGATGATATCACAGCCTGGGCCAGCAGAATTTGCACAAAGAATTCAGCATTAAATCCTGTGCTTCATTACAAGGAAATATATGTAACTATCAGGAATGTGTCATATAAAGAGTTGTGACTTTTAAAATCATGCCAATTAAAAAGCAGATTTATCTATTACAGGAGCAATCTTAAATTTGTCTTGTATGATTCCAAGTGGTTTAAAATGTCAAGACAACTCATCAAAGGTTGCAAATCCTTAACCAGGGACTTCTACATAAAATAAAATTATATGTGATCAGTAAGGGGTCTCAAAACAATCCTTTTTTTGCATAATATGTTTACAGTTACTGGGCTAAACAAGGTGCATAAACACTCCCAAAATAAGTTTTCTCATTAAGAACAATGATTAAGTTAACATGAGTGGAGTTCAGCTCATCCTTGCTCAGCTAACCATTAAATTCAATCTCCCAGTCCCCTGGGGAAAGAAGCATAGAAAAGGAGAATGCCAGCCCAAAAGACAGAAAACTTCAAATAAGAAGGATATGCATTGAAGTGTCAGGTCATCTGTTGTGATTTCATGTAATAAGTTCACCAGAGAATCTAGTGATTATCAATCAAAATACATCACGATATTCTTTGTGCTGTTCAGCATACCAGGGGCCATTAAAATAAAATAAAATAAAATTTAAAAATAAATAAAATGATGCTTGAATTAAATTCACTTTCCTTCTTCAAGGGTGCTTGACTGCTCACTAAACTCAGATCATTAAGGCTGTGCACGTATGGCCTCATGGTCTGAGGGATTCCTGCTGACTCCCTGAGGAGCGAAGCATCCCAGAAAAGGGACACAGCTGAGGAAGAGCCAGTAAAGCAATTTGAGGTACCCAGATGTGTGATACTGGAATGGCCAGTTCAGCAGTTCCCTTGGTGTGGGAATTCATGAGCTCCTTTCATTCCTCATTGCTTAACTTTGCAGTACCTTGGGCAGCCAGACTTTTACTCCTGTTTCCTACTGGAGCTTCTGTCAGACTCCAACACTGCAGATCATGGCAGTGCTCAGAATGGGGACCAGAGACATGCTGAAGCTTCACGAGGTAATTGAGCTGCAGACACATTCTGAAAATGCCACGCAAATGCCAGAAACATTCCAAATGAATAGATGATGGCCAGAACTATTTCCTTTTATAAACACAGCATGAAAATAATATGATATTCTCTTTTTTGTTATTATTTTAGCAATTAAAAATCATTTTATGCTGCAGAAATTGCCTTAAATATTTTGGATATATGCTACTTGATTTCTGCACAAGTGTGCCGATAGTTTTTACATGAGCTATTGAATAAAACACCAAATATACGTGATATTCATGGATGAACTCAGCCATTCAGGGTAACTACTTTTGCCCTGTTTAGTGTAGTTAATCCCAGTCTATCTGACCTAAGACTCAGTTCAAGTTTAAGAACTCAGCAAACCTATGCCTTTAGAACCACAGCATGGAATGTTCTTTAGAATTTTATTTTTGAGTAAATTTACACACCCTGCAATTCATACCCCTACCCAAATAGTCTTTGGAAGTGTTGCTTGACCTTGGGTTCCATAAACACATGAACATACTGGGTTTCACCTTATAACCTCTGTTCACTCATCATTTCTCAACAGTAGCACAGTAAAATACACTTCAGATTCAAAGTATGTTTCCGTTTGCTCCATGGAAAAGAGAGAAGATTTATTTCTCACTACTTATATTTAACTCTAAGCCTAACAAGTAGCACACCTCCACTCATAGTCTGTACAAAGGTTCTCTTGCTGTTTTGGTAGATGCATGAGAATGTTCACTGTGATCTGATGCTTTTCCTCTTTTATGAATTGTGAGGCCATAAACTGATCATTTATGGAAATCTAAACATAGAAGGAAATCATAGAATTTCTGGATGGTCTGGATTGGAAGGATTGAAAGCACATCCAGTGCCACTCTCTGCCATGGGCAGGGACACCTTCCAATGTCCAACCTGGCCTTGGACACTTCCAGTGATTCAGGGGCAGCCACAGCTTCTCTGGAAGCTCTGTGTCAGGGCCTCCCCACCCTCCCAGGGAACAATTCCTTCCCAATATTCCATCTATCCCTGTCCTCTGGCAGTGGGGGCTATTCCCAGTGTCCTGTCCCTCCATCCCTTGTGAATTGTCTCTCTCCATCTTTCCTGCAGCTCCCTCAGGCCCTGCAAGGCCACACTGAGATCACCCCAAAGCTTCTCCTCTGCAGGCTGAACAATCCCAGGTCTCCCAGCCTTTCCTCCCAGCAGAGCTGCTCCATCTCTCTCATCAACTTGGTTTGTCACAAGGGCATATTGCTTTCTCTTGTGCAACTTTCTGTGCACCAGTACCCCCAGGTCCTTCCTTGCAAAGTTGCTTTCCAGTTGTTTGACACCCATCCAGCTTGTGCTGATGTGTGGGATTTTTCCTGCCTACAAGCAGGACTTGGCATTTGCCTCTGTTCATTTCTCTTTGTTAGACTTCATCAGGTTCTCTCAGCTTGATTCTCTGGCCTGAATAATTCAGGTCCTTCTGAATGGCAGCACATCCACCTGGTGTGTTAACAAATTCTCCCAATTTCCTGTCATCTGTGAGCTGCTGAGTGTACACTCAGTGCAATCACCCAATCACAGAGATGTTTGACAGTGCTGATGACAATAAGGAAATCTCAGGATTAGCCTCCAGCTGGGATTCATGTCACTGATCCTCATCTCCCTGAGCCCAGCAGTTCAGCCAGGTTTCAGTCCACCCCTCTGCCTGTTTCTCAAGTCTGTATTCCAACACTTTTTTATGTTACAGGAGAGTGTCAAAGTCCTTATTGGACTCAAGACAAGCAGCGTCCACTGCTCTCCCTTCAGCCACCAAGTCATTTCTTTGTCAAGGCCATCACACTGGCCAAACATGACTTCCCACCATAAACTTATGTCATCTACTGTCAATTACCTTCTAGTTCTTAGGCATACATTTTGAAACTGTCAGCAAATATGTCCTGGTTAAAACTTCACTGTCTGGTTTCATGATCAGTTTTGTGATATCAACTGGGAAAAAGCCATAGCTGAGGAATTCTAACTTTACTCACAGAAAATACTGACATGTGCAAATTGTCTTCTCTGTCAGCAAAATATGAACTAGGAATAAGACATTTTTCAGCACTTATTATGTGCTTGTGGGTACAATAAGAACTTTCCACAGAAATGAAATAGGAACTACAGCAGCCACAACTTGTTCAGTTTGAAATTTTATTGCCAAACCAAAATTGAAACCAAAGTCAATGAAGGCCAAGACTCTTCAATTAACTTCAAAGGAGGCTGCAATGTGCATGATTCTCCATTGAATCAATGAGAAATATGGTACATGAGTTTGATTTTTACATTTACTGAAACCTAAATTCAAGGCAAATGCTAGATATTCCTGGGATCTCTCAAAGGGGAAATGGTCAAGTTTTAGAGTTATAGCCTGTTCGGGAGGAAAAGAGCTGCTCTTCCTCCCTTCTTTTTCATGAGCTGATCTTCATCACATAACAGAATGAAAGGGGATGATCTGAACATTGGGGGGGGGGGGGGGGGGGAGGGAGAAAAGAGGTNNGGGTTGTCCGAACATTTGGGGGGGGGGGAGGGAAATGAGCAAAGCTGTGCAGTAAGGGATTTACAGAATTCACCCAAAGGGTGAGCAATAGGGATTGCATTTATGGGTGTTAAAACAAAGCCTTCCTAACAGAGCTCTTGAATTTCCAAAGACTGGATAATTCTTTGAGGAAGAGGGAAGGACTAAAAGACAAGAATGTCACCTATCTCCTGAAAATAGCAGATATTCTTGTTATTTTTTTAGAGGAATTAAAATTCTCTCTTCATGAGAGACTGGGAGCTGTGAGAAACAGCTGAATAAAGTCACCTACTTTTGGATCCAAATGTCAAATCTGCCTTAGGAACCTGACACAATGACCTGGGCTTCCATAAGTACAGGGGATTTGCTGTGAGCTCCCAGTTCTATCAGCACTGCAGGATGCTTCCACTGAGGTCTTTGTGCTTCCTCAGTCCATCACTCTTTCAGCACCACTCACACCAGGCATAGGGAAAAGGCTGTGTCCTCAGTCACATGAAAAACACAAATACACCAGAAGAAACAGCACACCCCTCTTGGTTTTGACCTACACACTTGAAGTGCAGGATTCTGCCTGTAGAGCACACAAGCAGCCTCAGCTTGGGATTCCTAGCAAGGGGTTTGGCCTAGTGGTCAGATGCCCAGAGTTAGATCTTGCAAAGCTCTGTCACAACCTCTAAGCACCTTTTAGCACTGGGCTAAGTTGCTGAGGCTAAATCAGTACCTCTAGAAGTCATTTTTCTTTTTAGTGCTTAAGGCTGGCTCCAGGAAAAACCTTGAAAAAATATGAAAGTCTTTACTCAAGAATGCAATAAAATTTCTCAGCCAGGGGATTATCATCAATACATCTACAGGGACCATATGAATATCAATAATGTAAGCTTAATTATCTCATTTTCTCTCTAAAAACAAAATGGCACTTCTTAAGTCATATATTTTGGACAGTTTGCTGAGCTGGGCCAGGATTTTTACAAGAGCATGTAGGGACAGAATAAGGGAGAATGGCTTCCCACTGCCAGAGGGCAGGGATAGATGGGATATTGGGAAGGAATTGTTCCCTGGGAGGGTGGGGAGGCCCTGGCACAGGGTGTCCAGAGAAGCTGTGGCTGCCCCTGGATCCCTGGCAGTGTCCAAGGCCAGGTTGGACTTGGAACTTGGAGCAGCCTGGGACAGCGGAAGGTGTCTCTGTCCATGGCAGGGGTGGAATGGCATGTTTTTCAACATGTCATGCAGCCCAAACTATTCCATGATCCTGTGGTACATTCCAAGGCACTGCACTGCAGCCACCAATCAGAGTCAGGGATCCCAGGGATTTTTAAAACATGGAATCTGTTCCTCTGACCCACCTGAAGAGCCAGCAGTTCCTGTGCCACACATTTATTCAGGTGGGTTTGCCGTCCAACAGCTCAATGTGTCCATTTTACAAGTCTTATGTGCCAGTTCTCATAACCAATTAAAATACATCATAAAGATGAGAGCTCTCGAGTGCCCAGTATTCATGCTATGCTCTCAGGCTACAGCACCAACCCATAAGCTGGCCTTTCTTCCATTGTGTCATTTTTTTTTTTCTTTTCAATTGGACTAAATTTAATAGACTTGCATAAACATTTCTGCATTGCACACACTGCTGACTAAGGCTATAACAAAAATTTCCTTGACCTTACAGGTATTTGGAACACTACTCAGCAAAATAAAATTTCAAAATGAAGAAGGATTAATTAACTTATGCCTGTAAGTGGAAATGTATTATTTCCTGAAAAGCTGCAAAACCAAATATGTATGGCAAATTAAAAATTCTCTCAAGGATCTAGGCTTTTGATGTAACTGAATACTTTATTGTCAATTACTAAAAGGATTTTAAAATCTTCTGATGATTTGTAAACATGGTACAAGAGAGATTCAACAATCATCAGATTTGAAAAATTCGTCAGTCTTCCTAAGGGGAATAATTAGGAACAAAGTAAAATAAATACTTGCCAGTATTTCTCATTATTTTATGACAAATATTTCTTACACATTTAACTTTTAAGTGGGAGGTTTCACAGTAAGTGTTCTAGACTGTGTGGAGAAAGAAACTAAGGATGATTCAGTAAATTGATTCTTTAAAAAAAACCCCTGACTATCTATTAAGCCACTGAATAGAAAGGACAGCTTTCAGGTTAAACACTTCTTTTTGGCTGATGCCCAGCCTGTATGACACAAGGATTCAGTGTGTCAGTTAACCATGAGATGCTCAATAAATCCAGTAATGAAGACAACTGCAATTTGAATCAATGTATGAACCAAATGTGGGTTGTTTAATACTTTAAGAATGACACTCAGACAATATTAGTTGCTTAAGCCTAGGACTTGAAAGAAATGTAAGCATTAAAAGCTGAAAGGAATGTCAGTGATTCTGGAAACCTTCTTAAACACCTACATGTGTACACAGAAATCTAAATATCTTAAACTGACCAAAACTGTCTAGTTTAAATTTTACTTTATAAAAAATAAATCAATTTTTAAAATGTAGCATGAATATCCCAAGATAATTTAAAGGCTGAAGTTTCTTTTAACACAAAAGAAAACACAAAATCTGTTGCTTTGCTCCTCCAAACAGGAAGATGGGCATTTGCATGGCCAACACCTTTAACTGAGAAACGAGCAGAAAGACGCTTTAAGGCAAGAGGTTACATTTTGGGCAGATCTCAGTGTCAAAACCATTGGGCAAATTTGTAAAGCAATCACACAGCTAAGTTCAGCAGTGTGTTAAAGCATTGCTTAAGTTGAACTACAGTCCCACTGTTCTTTGTTTTAGTGACAGTTCAGAGCTGAGCCACTGAGCCTCTGACACGACAATGAGCTGGGAATGAAAGAAGCCTGAAGAGAGACTCAACCTGTGCTGCTTCCTGATCCCTGCCACCCATGCCAGGGGTCTTTGGTCCTTAGGAACAATGTCCAGCAATTCTTTTCCATCAACAGAACCATCCCACAGGAGAGAAGTTTCTGAGGACCTCTGCACAGAGAAGGTCAGCAATGTTTGATCTCCTACAGCTGCTTTCTTACTTATTGGAAAAGGCAGGTGAGAAAATGAGTAAATGACACCCTTAAGATGTTTCAGAACATTGGGAATTGGTCATTAGACTCTAAGACCAGCAAACATTAAATTTTATTGATTAAGAAAACATGGGATATTAAGGAAAAAATATGTTTTTTTGTTCTCCTTCCTTTTTACTTGGACAAGTTATATTCTCCCATGTCACACCGAATTCTTCTGAGTATTGATTTTTTTTTCAGTCCTGCCTTGGCATTTGAGATGACTGAAAAGATTCAATGTGAGATCCTGAAGAAAAAAGAGAGAAGTGTAACAACGGTTCTGTATGGGGTCTGCAGCCTGCAATCCATCCATAATCCACAAAAGATGACAAGGCAGATGGATATCAAGCCATTTTCCTTTCATGTTATTGTGTCATTTGCCTCAAATGTGCTGCTAAGCAGTCAGAGAGCACATCACATGGGGCAGCTTCCTCCCAACAACTGCAAACGGCTTGTCCAGCAAAAGTTGGAAAGTATCTTTCCCAAAAAATGCAGTAGGAGCTCCCTCTACTGATATTTTTCAGCTTTACAAACTTTCTGGATTCACAGCTGCAATACACCCAAATACATTTAAAATTTAAACTACACACACTTCTAATGTTTTCCCTAATTACATAAAGGAACAAAAGTCATCATTTAGTGTAAGGCCCATCTAATATTGGCATTATACATTTGCATAAATATATCACTGCATCCATATTACACACTTGTGATTTACCAGCAGAATTAGAAGAAAAATACTTCTGCTTTTATAAGCAATTCTAGAGGTTTGCCATATCACAAGGCACATCAGCTTTGAGAGGCTGGAAGAAGCAGTGTAGGTGTATTAATATAGATTTGGTCTCTTAGCAAATACATTCCTTTTTTTTTTTTTTTTTTTTNATCAGTTTCACTTGTGATATCTTAAAAAAGAATAAATAGCAGTAATAGTATTACCTTAAGACAGCAGAAATGTACCTAGCAGTTAAAGATATAATTCATCACCTGTTCTGGGGCATTATTCACCATATTAATGTAAAACAATTTTGTCCTCTGAACACATAAAGAAAAAAATCAAAGTTTTTATCATGACTGAAAACACTTTAAAGTACAAACACAGTATAAAAAGAAAAAGAGGTTCAGAGCACTAAACATCACTATTCAGTCACATTTTGGGTAACATGACAGAACTGGCTTTGAAAATCATCTATTAATTGCACATTTATTAGTGGTCATAGCAGCTGTTCTTTACTCGAAAGACTTATAGACCAAGTGTACCGACGTCTGCATTTGGTATCTGACCTAAGAGGTGGAATTCTTCACTCACTTCACCATTCACCATTCAGACCACATTGCATTTAAAAAATCCATCTTGGTACAGAGAGAAATAGAAGTAACAATAGGAAGTTGGGCAAATTAATTTTTTGTATTCCTAGTGATACTTTTTTTCTGAAACATCTTCAAATTCCCTATGAACTCCATAAGGTATCTTTAAGAAAATCTCTATTAAAGACAGTGCTTGGTTGAATGGAGGGAGGCAACATAGTTCAAGCAATACAGTGGAAGAGAGACAAGAAGAAATATCTGAAGAAATATCTGTGTTGATATGCAATTCTCGGGTATTTGTCACAAGACATTCCATTTTCCTGAGCCAAAATGTGATGTGAGTCACTACATTTAAGGTCTTTTCACATCAGTTGAGAGCTCTGCCTTTGGTTTTATGTGAATTAGGCTCCTCCTGTCATTTTAAACATTTTGTAATTCAGTGTGAAGGTTTATATGACTACTGACTTAGACCATTATCATGTAAAAGAAAATGTCATTATTTAGAAAACTGCTATTTCCTACTTCTCAAGTCGCTCTATTTTGCCAGTTCCATTTTCAATGACATGCAGCAAGCTGAATGCAATCAGGACAGCATTTGTCCTTCTGCTTCCATGCAATTCCTTTAAAGTTGAAGTCAGATAAGTCACATATATTTCACTGCTTTATACCTCAGGGTGAAACTTCAGGCTGTCATCTAGGGGCTAGTGATAAAAGAAGGATTGATTAAAAGAGACTGACACTACAGAGCTGATAGGGTTGAAGGACTCTAAGGGCTTCCATGCTATTAAAAATCAGTCATGATTTTCTTTCAAGAGGACTTTCAAACAATGAGATTTAAATATTAATTCAAAGCAACATTTGTTGCCCCTCTGCTCTGTGTATTTCTGGATGCCTCATTACAAAAATAACTTGATTGTCATCTGTATCTGTGAGATGGAAATCTAACAAAGTGCTGTCTGTATTGTTGAAGTTAAAGAGATATCACTGTATTCAGAAATGACTTTGTACTAAATCCTACCCGGGCAGATTCCAGCTGAAAATGGAATGACTGCTATGGTAGCTTTTCCATGAGGAAACATGATTTAAAGCCTAATTTGGATGCAACAATTTAATATTTACACCCATGTCGACTGTAACATTCAACAGTGTGTTTCCTGCTTAAAATTCAGGAATTACTGTATTCAGTAAAATATTAACACACTGCACTTACAAAGTGCCTAAATTACAGAATCCAAAAGCACTTTTTAAGCATTAATTCAGTTTCACATAATCCTGGACAGGAAGGGATGTGTAAACAGCATTATACTTGATTTTTAAAGCAACTGAAGTAAGAAACAGGAATGCCACACTCCTGGCCCAAAGGCACACAGCAAGACAGCAGGGGCCAGGGTGAGAATTACAGAGTTCTGCTTCCCATTGCTCTTCTCTCACCATGAAAGGACAATTTTTTCCCCAATTTTTTCCTCTCAATACCAGTTATGACCTTAGGTAAGCATGCACACCCTTCATTATCTTTGTCTAGACTTTGTGTGAAGATTTGTTCATTGAGTTCAATATATTGAAAATTTGCATAAAAACCAGACTTTATTGGTATCTGTATGAAATCTGGCACAAACCTGACAATAAATCTTTTACCATTTACATCTTCTAAGGACTGGTTTGTTTATTCATGTAAAATAATATTTCTTTCCTGTTGCAGTTTGTTCAAGTTTTAAAGTTTCTAAATGGTTCTGTACCTCTTGTTTGGTCTCAGTCTGGGGTTCCATATCAAAAACTGCTTACTCCCCCAGAGCTGTCAGTTATCCAGACCCTGGCCCTTTTTCCTGAAGATTCTAAGCCAGTCTTTCCCCAAACCAATTTTCATTCATCTCTATAATTTGTTGTCCTTTCACAGGTTGCCTATTAGTCCCCAAAAACCTTGTTTACCTCCTGCACTTTCCTGCTATTGGCCAGAAGCTGTTACTTGCCCAAAATCCTCCAGTGCATAACTTGTTGCACCCGGCACTAACGGTCTGTCTGTTGCCAGCAATTTGGGGCATAAACTCTATGGATTAAGGACAACAGATCTCCCTTTCTTAGTCCTTGTCCTCTGCCTGTGCTGAAAAAAGATATCTAAGCTGTATAGCCGAATAGCTCAGAGAAACCCCACCCACTACTCAGTTTGGGAGGAGGTGTTGGACACGAAATTGTCCCTTGCAGAAATCCGGGCTAGCATGAAGGTTCCAGCAAGGGTGATATCAGGTGCCCAACATGGGGCCCCTCGTGCAGATGATTCGTGGAATTCGTTTCCGAGAGAACTTGGTCGTCAGAAGCCTTCCACGAACACACCGACTTCTGTCTGACAGTGCTCCAGGAGGAGAAGGCATTTTGGCACTCAAAAGGGTGGTCTTTAGCAAGGGACCTCTCCTGTGGATTTTTGTTCTGGATGACTGAAGGTGGTAAGTATCCCAGACAGGGGGATACTGAAATGAGTAAGTGAAAAGGTGGGAGTGCACTGCTTCCTGAGGGAGAGGGAAGCTGCGGGAAGCCGGGCGGATCACATCCCCCCAGACCGGTCTCTGGCAGTTTCTGTTTTGTTTTTTGTTTTGCCACGGGGAAGGGAAAGGTTGTGTGTAGCTGACAGAAAAGGCAGTTATGGGTGCAAAACTGTTGGCTTCAAAACTATGGGCTTCACAGAAAGGGATGTTCTTTCAAGTTGTGGGAATCTTAAAGGGGGGAGGGAGAAAGTTAAAATATTCCCAGGATTGTTAAAAAGGTTTGTGCAATGGCTGTTAGTGCATTTTCTAAACATATCCCCCTCAGAGGTAGAGAAAGTCCCTTTCTGGGATCAAATAGGGACAGAATTAACAGTCCTAGTGAGACAAGGAGATAACTCAGCTGCTAAATTCCTCAAACTGTCTTTTAATTTGGACAGAATTGAGTGAAAAAGGGAGGAACAGTCAAAACAAGGCTCCCCAGTTCCCGTCCCCCAGCCCTAAAACCCTTGGCCCCTAAGCTGGGAGAACTGCCTGGGGCAGACCACAAAAGAGTGCAGAGTAGGTAGCATCTCTCTGGCCCCACGCAGGCTTCTCAGCACCCTAGCCTTGCCAGTGAGGTACCAGCCAGCAAGGATCCTTTCCTAGAACCCTTTTCCCCAGTTGCTAATCCCCAAGTTATGGTTAATAAAGGTTCTCAAATACCCCTGGTTTCTTTGTCTACCCAAATTGGCACCCAAGGGGCACAAGGAGAGGAAGGCCACATGGCAGCACCATCTGCTCCTTCATCCCACTTTTTTTTTTTCTTTGTCCAACCCCTTTCAGTCACCCGATCCCTCCTATCCCTCGGGNAGAGTGCAGAGTAGGTAGCATCTCTCTGGCCCCACGCAGGCTTCTCAGCACCCTAGCCTTGCCAGTGAGGTACCAGCCAGCAAGGATCCTTTCCTAGAACCCTTTTCCCCAGTTGCTAATCCCCAAGTTATGGTTAATAAAGGTTCTCAAATACCCCTGGTTTCTTTGTCTACCCAAATTGGCACCCAAGGGGCACAAGGAGAGGAAGGCCACATGGCAGCACCATCTGCTCCTTCATCCCACTTTTTTTTTTTCTTTGTCCAACCCCTTTCAGTCACCCGATCCCTCCTATCCCTCGGGCACCACCCCCTCCTCTGACAGTGATCATTTTGGCCCCTCCCCTGGCTCCACCCTTTGTCCTCCCTTGATTACATCACCCAAAACCCCCTCCTCTTCCCTTGGTACCTCCCCTTCCCTGCCAGCTCCACCCCCTGTTCCCATGAGGTCATCCTTAAGCACCGCCCCTCTCCTGTCTCCTCCCCTGTCTTGGGCAGCTCCACTCCCTCTCTTCTGACTTTCGGTTCCCACGGTCTTGCTTCTGCTTCCCACAGTCCAGAACCAGGAAGTGATGGACCTGGAAGCCAGAACTTGGAGCTGGGGCCTCTCCTGTTTGCCACACCTGTGCATTATAGCCGAACAAGACGAAAACCCTCATGGGAACAATTTTCATACTGAAACAAAAAGGAACTCTGTAAAGCCCAGAAAGAGTTTTGGAGAAAGAGTGAATATTTTAAAGGCCTTCTTAAAGCCACCTTCTCTTCCAGCATGTTGGTTCCTGGTGACCTCCAAGAGTTGTTTTCCTGTCTCCTAGTTCCCACAGAATACCTTCTGTGGGAGAGAACATGGAAATGATCACTAAGGAGCTTCTTCCTGAGCTTTTAAGAATTCCCGACTGCACATTTGATGCTGGTGGGAACCAAATTACACTTATCATTTGTACAGTGAAGGGGATTGGATTGTGGCACCAAAACAGGCTGAGAAAATCCCACTGTTTTTGGAAAATCCCACAGTTTTTGGAAAATCCTGGTTTTGGAGCATGTAGCAAGAGCTGCTGAGAAATCTTTGATTACAATGCCTAGAAATTTAGTTATGTTAATATTAAACAGTCTCCTCTAGAATCATGTATAGATTTTGTAGAAAGGATTCGGACAGAGTTTGAACAATTGGAGAGTTGGTTGGTGCAATTAGAAGTCATGAAAGAGATGGTGCAGGCCGATGCAAATGGCACGTGTAAACAGATCATATTGGCCTTGCCACTGAATCCACCACTGACCCTGGAAATGATGACTGAGGCATGCACAAAAAGAGCTGTTTTTGTGGAGTCACAGAAGAGAGGAGAGGGGTCAAAAAGGACGGTCACTGCAGTAACAGCTCACAAACTGCAAAATGGACCGCTCCGTTGTTTTATCTGCAGACTGGAGGGACACATTGCCAGGATTTGCCCTCATGGGAATAACTGGCAGGATGGACAAAATAACAAACAGGGTGGGGTGGGACAAATCAATATCCCAAAATCTGTAGGGGGAGTGTGGACCTGCCCCGCGTGACCATAAAAATGGGGCAGGTCAGAAAGGGGCAGGGGGAGAACAAAGCAGTAAAGATAAAGTTTGGGAGCCACACCAACCATTTATGTTAACAACTGTAAAAAGTACATATTTTAAGTCACATCGCAGGCACATGACTGCTGAAAAACACTGGACATGGACTCTTTTCTTGGACAGCACTGTAGATATATTGTGGTTGGGGACACCAAGCACACACCCCCAGAGATTGAAATTTCTTCTGTGATTATAACATCAGGTCCAGGGGGACTACATCTCCTGGAGTGTTGTGTCGACCCACCCTCTTTGCTCTTTGAGGTCATTGCCCAAGCCATCCCAATACCAACGAAGCTCCCAGTAGACAACTTGCCTCCAGACGTCTACTGGGTAGAAGTGGTGTGGAATCCATCAGGGTTAAGAGTATCGCCACTTAGATGGATTGTTCAACACGGGCACAGACGTGATGCTCATTCCTTCTAGGTTATGGCTGTCACATTGGGAATTGCAACTCATACAGGGCAAGGTACGTGGCATTGGGGATGCTCAATTTGCAAAACAATCTAAAAGCATTGTACAAATTGAGGGGCTGGATGGGCAATTGGCAAGTACTCACCCATTCATTTTGGATTATGTAGTTCCCTTGTGGGGGAGGGACATCCTGGCCCAAGGGGGGGTGAAAATGGAGATCCCAAAAACCCCTTTGGATTTTCTAATGGCGGCCACTGAGGNCAGAGTAGGTAGCATCTCTCTGGCCCCACGCAGGCTTCTCAGCACCCTAGCCTTGCCAGTGAGGTACCAGCCAGCAAGGATCCTTTCCTAGAACCCTTTTCCCCAGTTGCTAATCCCCAAGTTATGGTTAATAAAGGTTCTCAAATACCCCTGGTTTCTTTGTCTACCCAAATTGGCACCCAAGGGGCACAAGGAGAGGAAGGCCACATGGCAGCACCATCTGCTCCTTCATCCCACTTTTTTTTTTTCTTTGTCCAACCCCTTTCAGTCACCCGATCCCTCCTATCCCTCGGGCACCACCCCCTCCTCTGACAGTGATCATTTTGGCCCCTCCCCTGGCTCCACCCTTTGTCCTCCCTTGATTACATCACCCAAAACCCCCTCCTCTTCCCTTGGTACCTCCCCTTCCCTGCCAGCTCCACCCCCTGTTCCCATGAGGTCATCCTTAAGCACCGCCCCTCTCCTGTCTCCTCCCCTGTCTTGGGCAGCTCCACTCCCTCTCTTCTGACTTTCGGTTCCCACGGTCTTGCTTCTGCTTCCCACAGTCCAGAACCAGGAAGTGATGGACCTGGAAGCCAGAACTTGGAGCTGGGGCCTCTCCTGTTTGCCACACCTGTGCATTATAGCCGAACAAGACGAAAACCCTCATGGGAACAATTTTCATACTGAAACAAAAAGGAACTCTGTAAAGCCCAGAAAGAGTTTTGGAGAAAGAGTGAATATTTTAAAGGCCTTCTTAAAGCCACCTTCTCTTCCAGCATGTTGGTTCCTGGTGACCTCCAAGAGTTGTTTTCCTGTCTCCTAGTTCCCACAGAATACCTTCTGTGGGAGAGAACATGGAAATGATCACTAAGGAGCTTCTTCCTGAGCTTTTAAGAATTCCCGACTGCACATTTGATGCTGGTGGGAACCAAATTACACTTATCATTTGTACAGTGAAGGGGATTGGATTGTGGCACCAAAACAGGCTGAGAAAATCCCACTGTTTTTGGAAAATCCCACAGTTTTTGGAAAATCCTGGTTTTGGAGCATGTAGCAAGAGCTGCTGAGAAATCTTTGATTACAATGCCTAGAAATTTAGTTATGTTAATATTAAACCAGTCTCCTCTAGAATCATGTATAGATTTTGTAGAAAGGATTCGGACAGAGTTTGAACAATTGGAGAGTTGGTTGGTGCAATTAGAAGTCATGAAAGAGATGGTGCAGGCCGATGCAAATGGCACGTGTAAACAGATCATATTGGCCTTGCCACTGAATCCACCACTGACCCTGGAAATGATGACTGAGGCATGCACAAAAAGAGCTGTTTTTGTGGAGTCACAGAAGAGAGGAGAGGGGTCAAAAAGGACGGTCACTGCAGTAACAGCTCACAAACTGCAAAATGGACCGCTCCGTTGTTTTATCTGCAGACTGGAGGGACACATTGCCAGGATTTGCCCTCATGGGAATAACTGGCAGGATGGACAAAATAACAAACAGGGTGGGGTGGGACAAATCAATATCCCAAAATCTGTAGGGGGAGTGTGGACCTGCCCCGCGTGACCATAAAAATGGGGCAGGTCAGAAAGGGGCAGGGGGAGAACAAAGCAGTAAAGATAAAGTTTGGGAGCCACACCAACCATTTATGTTGACAACTGTAAAAAGTACATATTTTAAGTCACATCGCAGGCACATGACTGCTGAAAAACACTGGACATGGACTCTTTTCTTGGACAGCACTGTAGATATATTGTGGTTGGGGACACCAAGCACACACCCCCAGAGATTGAAATTTCTTCTGTGATTATAACATCAGGTCCAGGGGGACTACATCTCCTGGAGTGTTGTGTCGACCCACCCTCTTTGCTCTTTGAGGTCATTGCCCAAGCCATCCCAATACCAACGAAGCTCCCAGTAGACAACTTGCCTCCAGACGTCTACTGGGTAGAAGTGGTGTGGAATCCATCAGGGTTAAGAGTATCGCCACTTAGATGGATTGTTCAACACGGGCACAGACGTGATGCTCATTCCTTCTAGGTTATGGCTGTCACATTGGGAATTGCAACTCATACAGGGCAAGGTACGTGGCATTGGGGATGCTCAATTTGCAAAACAATCTAAAAGCATTGTACAAATTGAGGGGCTGGATGGGCAATTGGCAAGTACTCACCCATTCATTTTGGATTATGTAGTTCCCTTGTGGGGGAGGGACATCCTGGCCCAAGGGGGGGTGAAAATGGAGATCCCAAAAACCCCTTTGGATTTTCTAATGGCGGCCACTGAGGAGTGCCCTGCTCAGAAACTAAACTGGAAAACTGATCACCCAGTCTGGGTAGACCAGTGGTCACTAGTGAAGGATAAATTGAAGCCACTCAATGAGCTCATAGAGGAGCAGTTGGCCAAAGATCACATTGTGCCAACCACTAGCCCTTGGAACTCCCCAAGTTTTGTTATTCAGAAGCCAGGGAAGGACAAGTGGTGGGTCCTGCATGACCTCAGAAAGATTAATGAGGCCATTGAGGACATGGGGTCCCTCCAGCCAGGGATGCCTTCCCCTTTGATGCTCCCCCAAAACTGGAACCTAGCATAGGTCATAGACATCAAAGACTGTTTTTTCCAAATCCCCCTTGACCCAGCTGACGCTCCACGGTTTGCCTTCTCGGTTCCTTCCATCAACCGAGAAGCCCCAGTGAAATGCTACCATTGGTGAGTTCTTCCCCAAAGCATGAAAAACAGCCCTAGCATTTGCCAATGATATGTAGCTTCATTGCTGTCCTTGGTATGCACCAAAGTGCGGAAGGCCATCATCCTGCATTATACGGATGATGTGCTCGTGTGTGCCCCTGATGGTGATGCACTTCAACACGTGCGTAACTTTACTGTTGATGCTTTAATTGCTGCAAGGTTTGAACTCCAGCAAGAGAAAGTTCAATGGATGCCCCCTTGGAGGTTTCTGGGCCTGGAGATCACCAGCATTCGACCCCAGAAGCTGGTGATCAAACCCCACCCACAACTCGGTTTGGGAGGAGGTGTGCCACACAAAATTGTCCATTGCAGAAATCTGGGCTAGCACAAAGGTTCTGGGAAGAGTGACACTCTTGTAGTACTGGACCATACAGTTGGATTGTTCTTCCCACCTAGAGATTAACATCTGAACTGCCCAGTCTTACTTCAATCTGGAAACAATCACACCAACAGCCACAGCTTGTCCAGCTTGAAAGGGAATTGAAATGTTTGAGTAGGTAAATAAAGGTAACATGTCAAATCCCTAAATTACTACTGACAATTATCAGATTACTGATAGTTTAGGTATTTGATATTATATCATCAGATTACTGAATTTTAGAGAAAAAAAATTGGGGTTGCTCAGCCTGGAGAAGAGAAGGTTGTGTGGAGACCTCACAGCACCTTCCAGGTCTGAAGGGGGTGCAGGGAACCCAGATAGGGACAATTCCTCAGGAAATGCAGTGTTCTGACAAGGGGGAATGGCTTCCCACTGCCAGAGGGCAGGGAAACGTGGGATATTGGGAAGGAATTGTTCCGTGAAGGGTGAGGAGGCCCTGTGTAGAGGTTTAAGGCAAATCTGGGAGGAAACCTCCTAAGGGGCCCTCCCCTCCCCCAGCCAATTTGGAAGAAAAAGAAACCTCCTCAGAGAGAAGTGGAAAGAACCCTGTTTATTAAACAGGCAAAGCACTCCCCAGCACAATAAATTGGACAACACCTGATGACAAGAACTTGGTGCCGCTCTGGAGAGATGACAGATTTAGAAAAGAAGTTCCTCTGGGAGGTGGTTGCTTTGTCTTAGTCCCTCTGGCGCTGGGAAATATTGCTGCGCAGGATTGATCTTGGTGGGTTCCAGGTGCAAGCCCCCCATGGTGCTCCCCCGGGTCCTCAGTCCAGAGAGATTTTAACAGTTCTGAGGGAAAGAAAAAAAAAAAAAAACAGGAAAGAAAAAAAGGAAAGAAAAAACAGGAGGAGAAGAAAAAAGCGAAGCTTCTCCCCCTCTGCTAGCTACACACTAGTTAACTAACTACCAAAAAAAAAAAAAAGGCACAAAAAAAAAGATGTCTCTGTCCCTCACCGTGTGTTGCTGAATCCGACTCTCAATACCAACTGATACCAGCTGGCGGAGGAGAGTTTCTGAAAACAAACTGCGCGCCTCTCCCTTCCTCCCGCTCCCAGACCCAACACCAAAGGCACACAGGGCAATATCAAACACAAACCCAACAGGCAATTGAGGTTACAGACATCACAATGTCACCCCAGGGCACCCTGGCACAAGGTGCCCAGAGAAGCTGTGTTTGTCCCTGGATCCCTGGCAGTGCCCAAGGCCAGGTTGGACACTGGGGCTTGGAGCAGCCTGGGAAAGTGGAAGGTGTCTCTGCCAATGGGGGTGGAATGAGATGAGCTTTAAGGTCCCTGGCAACCCAAACTATTCCATGATTCTATCATCCCACTTTAAGAGCCTAAAAGTAATGTCAATTAAGTTCTTTGAAATCCTATCCATGCCATCCCAAAAACTGAGCAGTCTGTAATTTTTCCAGTCATTACCAACATGCAGTGCTAAGTCACCATTTTGCCAGAGCAGAATGAAGAAGAAGAAGGAAATAAGAAGGGAGCTGCAACACCTGTGTAAGGAAGGATTTTAATACCACATAAAAATAATTTCAATTTTCAAGGATGTTATCCCCACTATAACTGTGCCATAAAATTTTCCTTTGGATAGGATTCTATTGTAAAAGCATTACTTATTTGCTAGGAATAAATTTTCTTAGCATTAGTTAACATTTCCTAGAAGCATTTTCCCTTTTTTCAAGGATAATTTACCAATAGAGAACAATGACAACGTCTTATTCCCTTTCCAAAAGGCTCTGAAAAATCTTATTTACTGTGATACTAGGCCTTTTAAAAATGCTGCTGCTAAAGACTTTTGACTTTCAGTGTGTTTTTTTTCTTCATTTCATAAAATGTGTAATGTCACTTTAAATCTCTAGTTTCTTCGTATCTCTTCCCCTGTCTGTCTCTTTCTTTAAAACCCTTTCATGCATTGCTTAGCTGATGTCAAGAGCTCTGGAGATCAGGTAAGTAGTTCTCCCATTGGCTGCTTAGGCAATTCAAAGAACATTATAATAATGGAATAAAACAGCAAAGAACACTAAAAATCTGATGAGAGCTTAGAGTGCAAAGGGTGAAGCTTCTACTTTCCCACACCTTGAAACTGTAATTTTGGTTTTTTTGGCACAGGTATAGTTCCTACTGAACTGCAGAACTAGGTGAACATACTAGTTATTAACAACCTTACCAGCAAATCTTGCAAGGATTCAATCATCAAAAAATACAGACTTTTTTAAAACAGAGGCAGCTGGAAGGAAAATTTAATTTTACTGGAGTATTCCATGGCTGTAAAAATATCACAGTCTCACAAAGTATTGTGTGTCCTGCTGATAAAGCTAATGAATAAATGGGAAAGGATATAAATAGATGGAAGGAATGTGGCCCCCAAATATGCCAGACAGCTTTCAAAGTATTCTTCCTCTCTTTTCTCCTGGGTAATAGGAGGAACTACTGAAAAATAATCCTTTTTGGGAGCACTGCTATGGGGATGGGGAAAAGGGGGGGGTGGGGGGGTGGAGAGCCAGGGGGAAAGAAGCTGAAGCTGAACCTCTTTATCTTTTTCTGAAAAGATAAACTGAAAAAAAATTCTTCTGAAATGTATTGCTTCAAGATAAGGCATTTTCTCTTTTTGGTTTTGCAAGAAGCACTTGTCTATGAGGAACAGGTGGACAGCTATTCTGAGTCCTGTCTTCTAATGGGGAATACAGCTTGATATTCCTGGCACCATCAGGACTGTAACGTGGACAGGCTGCTGTAGACCTGCAAATACAATGGGCTGAAGTGTTCTGCAACAGCTCCTGTCTCACAGTTTTGTAACGTGATGCCAATTGCTGATTTCATGTCCTTCTAGATCAAATTTTAGTTTTTAGAGTTTATGCTGGGTCTGAGTAATGCAGTGTATACAGCTCATCTAATGCCACCTCTCTGTCATCTTTGAATACTAAGCCACAACTTTAAAAAATAAATTAGAAGGCAAAAATGTTAGTTCTCATTCTTTTGACATGAGGTGTGAGACTCAGAGTTTGAAACCTCTGAAGTAGAGAGGAAATGGCACTCTCAGTCACTCCTCTGGTTAACTGTGTGTTCACATGCTGCTCATTTTGCCAATTTTATAGGTCCAAGAAAGGGTTTGGCAAATTCCATGCTCAGAGCATGGCTGTGAGAATCACATGACAGAGAACTTAACTTCCATAATTCTGATGGGATTACACCACCAATGAGAAACAAAAACTACACATCAATTTTTGGCTTTTTGTAGAAGCCTGAGAAGTCTGTTATAACCAATTTAGAATGCACTTAAAAGAAAAAAGCTTTAGGAGATTCCTGATAAAATGACATCTAGTGGCAAGGTCAACCACTGCTCTTCACCTCTGCTGTGACTGCATTCTCCCTTTAAATCTTGCAAAATCAGTGCTGAAGATGTAACAGTTTTAATGGTTAAACAAAAGAAATACTATGTATTGCTATAGGTTCAAAAAAAGGGTTTCCATATATTATTAGTAGCATAAAAAGCAATTAATGAAATACTTAATCAAAGTTGATGCCAAAAGTACATAATATGCTGAGCAATTTTTATTTTAAAAAACATTCTTAGTGGAACTGCATGTATATGTTTTTCTTTGTCATTTTTCCTTATCTTGATTTATTCCTCCAAAGAGCACCCTAAAGGACAGGAGCACCCTATTCCTCCTAAAGCAATAAATAAATAAATAAAACCCTAATTTCTAGGGCAGATGAACTGGAATTAGGACAAGGTTGATAACAACAGACTGTCCATCATGAAAGAAAAACCACCATAATATGTCAAGAACAATGCAATACTATTCAGAAGATGTATTCCATCACATCAGCTAATTGGGAATAACTAATTTGATAATGAAATCCAACTTTTTAATACCCAAGACTTAATTAGCTTTTACCTCCTCTCCTAAAATAGTTAATTTTTCACAATCTCTTGAAGAAAGCCTGATTAATTCATTCTCAGAGTTGCCCTAAAGAAACAAGAAATGCTTTAAAGGAAAACAACCCTAGAAAGAAGAGTAGAAAAAAGTAGAATTAACAAGAGAAAAATCATTTATGAGAGGACTTTTGCATTAGAAGGTAAGGAAGTAACCTGTTCATTTAAGTTAGCAAAGAATTTCTTGTGCTTTAGAGGACTAAAATATCTATTATTAGTAGTAATTTGCCATGGCATGAAAACTAATATGCCAAATAAGAAATATTGTCTTGTAAATTATATATTAACATAAGAAATTAACCCACAAACTTTTTGCCTAAGTGCATCTGAAAAACTCTGCAGGTCTGAAAACAGAGTCAGCTATTTGAATAATTGATCAAATTTGGAGAATTGCTAAGGAAGTATGACTGGAGTGAAGGGCTCCTGCTGGGGAAGTAAATGATTGCAGAACAACTGGCTTGGGGTATGTGATAAAGTGTGGTTGCCTGCTTGCTGCAGAACACCCACTGCCTTCTGTGATTTTACATCTTGGACATCACTTTTAATTCTCTACCTTCCCAGCATTGCATGTACTCTGTCCTGTTCAGATTTCAGATGGTAAATGCAGTTCTGTACTTTCAATATGGGCCTGCTGTTGTAAAAAAAAAAAAAAAAAAAAAAAAAAAAAAAAAAGAGGCAAAATAAGCCCTTAGGTGATGAATCAAGAAATCCACAGACCTTGTTTGAAAGCCACAGAAGATCTATCGTTACAATTAAGGATGGTTCATGTAATAACACGTAGAATTCTGATTTCTTCAGAGGG